>KN835155.1:0-167647 GCA_000827255.1 Suillus luteus UH-Slu-Lm8-n1
TCCGGCTGTATTGTCCTGCCACCTACTTATACGCCCTCTTTTTTTCTTCTTGTTAACGTTCCTGGTCTTCCGGCTGTCGAATTCTGCGGATTGTATTGAGGAACCCGAGTCCAATCACTATGTAAAGATACGCCGACCTCCTGCGAGGTGTTTCGAATGTAGCACGAATCTACCGTTTTCGAGTTAGCTCGAACGTATCATCCACAAAACGATGTCATGATGAGGTCGCGAGAATCAGTGGTGTCAACTTGAGATCTGATCACAACCAGGAAAGGGCGATTTAGTACCAGTAGACGTGTTATATGACGTACCGAGTCAACCTATACCTCGCTGAACCATGACCGACTCTCGTGGAAATAACGAGTCCCATACTGGAAGACATGATCTATTCGCGTGAGATACGGAGGAAGGTAGTCAACCTACTCTGCAGAAATTACTACAGTTCCGTAATACAATGCGTGGGAATAATCAGACGTTGAAGGCTGGAGAGTCGGGGACCAGGTGCGTAAGCACCGTTACGATTATTATCACAATAGTCACTTACCCGTCCATCATTTGTTGAGACATGTCAGACGCGGCCGCCATTACTGTCAGTGTCTCAGACCAGCAGTTGTTGCGATCAGAAAGGAAGTTGGGATGACTTGGTTTCACGCCAGCTGTGTGATGCTTGAGATCGGAACAAATGTGATTGCGATGGTATGTGAAAAGACAAGGATGACTTTTAATCAGGGGTCTTTTTGGACTATTTTGGCCGAGGCACGAGTGGCCTACGCGCCTTTTATGAGCTCTATAGTGCTCAAATCCATTTGCAAATCAGGTCGAAATGAAAATGATGTCCTCGTACACTTTAGGGTATAATCCCGACTGTAACAGCTTACCCCGAAAAGCTAATATCATAAGGCGGCAGACCCCATTTCTCCGGCTTGAAATGCTCGATGGACGTGATTGTCTCATCTGGGACGTATGGGCTAGCACTAGCCACGTCCAGAAGACGTTCATCAGGAACCCATACAACTGAAGAAAACGTGAGGCCAATTCACGACTGTGAAACAACACCCTACCTGACATCCCAGCTCTTTTCCCCGCCTGGACACCATAAACGGCGTCTTCAAAAACGAGTCCTTTGCTCCTCTCCACAGCCTCTGCTTCGGTGCACTGCTCCGTAGTACCCACTGCCTTGCCCAGGACACCTGCAGCATGCAGGAAGATGTACGGATCGGGTTTGCCCGTAGTCTTGCCTGCGACATCGGTACCGCAGACGATGTTGCCTTGAAAGTGGTCGAAAAATTCTTTCAGATTCTCAGACTTGCGCTCAAAGTTCCGTCGCGTGGAAGCAGTGGCGACTACGATTGGCACGTCGTGTTTCACAAGGTGCTGGATCAAGCGCTGTACGCCCGGGAGGAGCTGCACGGATGGCCATTTCGCATCTAGCTTTTGTTGGGACTCTGTGAGGTATTGATCGATCGTGATCTCGATGCCGGGGAAACAAGAGAGCAGGTGTGTTGCAGATGCAAGTTGTACTGTGATTTGGGTTGGGGTGAATGATTTGGAGGATAGTGAGATCGGAGAGCGTACGTTTTCCCATGAGTTGTGCTTTGATGTCCCATGTCATTGTCTTGCCGTAGCGGCCGAGGATATCATCTGGAGGGTGTATGAGATGTGTGGAGGGGCGCAGTGGGATGGGGCATACTGGTGACTTCGGTATATATCCTCTCGGTGTCGATGAGAAGGCCTGCGGACGCGTTTCGTTCCGAGTATGCAAGGAAGTGAGATCCACGCACCGTCCATGTCAAAGACTACATAATCTATTTTTCTTTCCATGGTATCTGGATGGAATCGATCACAATCAGATGCACTGATTCAGTCTGAGTCCATGATGATCACGTGCTGAGGTTCGGGACCGAGCCAAGTTCAAGTGGATGTCACAGGCGAGCTCGGCGAACGCCATAATGCAGACACATGTCGGAGTGTACAAGACTCGCTGTAGCCAATAAAGTGCGTATCAATGAAGTCGTGCTGTCCTGACACGTCGGCAACGCCAGCGACGGGGAATTGCCTTTTTGGTCAGCGTCTACACGTCGACAAGATCGATGTCGGTCATCCAGCTGCACGGGCCAAGGACTTCTTTCCCTTGGTAAATTTATAGGTGTTGAGACGTGGTCGGCTAAAACGAGCCGCGGTACCGAACGTTTGTTCTCACAAGCCAACGACCAGAACGTGCACAGGATTGAACAGACCCACCTCAAATTTTCACGTCACAACCTCGTCCATGGCTGTTCTGAACAATCATATAATCTGAACACAGGTTCTGAGACTCCTTTTATCAAGTCACGGCCGATCTTGTCAATTCATCACACTGCCTGAGAACTCGTTCCACTCTTTCAAATTCATTACATTGCCCTGCGAGTGTGCCAGCTCTTCTTGGAACTACCAACTTCACACTCGATTTCACTGTGTTGCCAAGTCGTTCCAATAGGATCTACCACAATGGCAAGCGACTCGATTCAACGCCGCCATACTACATGTTCATGCTGCCGTCGTCGTCGCATCATCCTGATTCCTGTACTTTTGTTCGCTATCTTCCTGTTCTTTAAGACACCATGGTCACTCCCACCTCTCAACCTCTCTGGAATATCGTCCATCTCACGTGCCAATATCGTTTCGCTAGTCAAGGGCCCACCAGTGGAAGAGATCTATGGCTTGCTGCACTTTGTGACGAGCGATGACGATCGCATGCTGTCCCACTCAGTGGACCCCGCTGCGCCGATCGATCTCAGTGTGTATCTCGGTGGCGACCAACCAGATTGGAAATCGCATATGAGAAAGCTGAGAGAAGAGTATCCACTGATCGTATTCTCAAAGGTACGTGCGCTTCGATTCACCGGATCCAATGTGCAGTTCTAATGCTATGACCAGTCATATTGCCCGTGCGTTCTCAGCTGTGATTTCGTTTGGTAGCCTCATGTTCATGTTCTGGTTCTATGTAGATTTTCAACGAAAGCTAAGAAGCTATTGGAAACGTATAATCTTTCACCTCCTCCAAAGATTATCGAAGTTGATCTTCGAGGTATGTCTTGGCTATGCTTACCTTCATATGCTGATTGTACTATAGATGATTGGGACTTTATAAAGCTGATCCTTACGCGTCTCACTGAGCATTCTACGTTTCCCAATATTATCCTGAATGGGCAGGAACTCGGGGGAAGCGACGACCTGCACACGTTGCGTGCACAAGGGAAGTTGAAGAAGATGTTTGAGAATGCAGGGATGATGGTCAGGGAGGAAGTTGTAAAGGAATGGGAGACGCAATAGTCCTCGTTGTATTGCTAAATATTTATGTAGGATCTAATTCATGTGACACGTAATTGGCAATAATGTCAGTAAACTGTCCCTGAGCCAGTCGGTCACCAATGACCATGCTTGCCCTGGTCTAGATTCGATCCGTAAGACGGAAATCAGGACAGCGGCGTATCTTGACAGGGACCCTCCTAGTCCAGCGGCGAGTGCATCAGCGCCAGGAGATAAGCTTGTGAAGATCGGTTGTTTTACGGTGTGAGATACTTAATTGGGAATTGGGAGCCGAGGAGAAGAACCACCTTTTACTTTCAATTTCATTGTTTCGGGTTGCACATCCACTCTCGGCCTCTAACCGACCAAAAACTTTCATTCACTAGCCATTCGTTTATATCAACTTCCTCTTCTCCCTCCTCTTACACTCCCTGACCCCCATCCTCGGTCACCATGTCAACACTCCCCGTCTCCTCACTCCTCCATTCACTCCAACACCAGCGAAAGCCGCTGAACCATAGAGCCACCTCTCTGGCTCTCATCAGTCTTATCGTCGTATCATTCTACATCTTCTTTGTAGCACGGCCTTCATTAGACCTTGCTCCAATAGCACTTCGCACCGACGCCCTCGGACATGCAGGCAACACGCATCCTTCACATCCACAAGACAAAGACGACCCCCCACCATCATCTAGACTCTTTCGTCTACCTTCGGATGCATCAAGAAAGACCGTCGCAGTCAACCGTCCTCAGGTCACATTGGACGAATCACAAGAACTAGCTGCAGTAGCTGCTTTCGTAGCAGCACTGCCACAGAACATGATTCCGCGCTCAATAGACCCAAGCAAGCCTATTGATCCCCAACTCGTGCTTGACTTTGACACTCGCAGTCCCCGTGCCGCAGATGAAGTAAATCAAATAGTGAAACACGTATGGGCTCGCTATCCTGTCATGCTGTTCACAAAAGTCAGTCCCCTTCTTCGGCTTCCTTTGTTCTAGCCTCGTGTTGATCCCCTCCCAGCTTCATCATGCAAATTCTAGGGAAGTAAGACGTATCGTTTCAAATTTGGACTTGCGCCCCCCTCCTGTGGTTATAGAGGTTGATCAACGCGGTAAGCTAGTTCCCTGTCTTTGATTCACTACGTGCTCATCACTGTCCACGTGTCCTTAGAGGACGCAGATGTCTTGATCCCTTTGTTACACCGTCTCACGTCTTCAACCGATCTTCCCCTCATGCTCATCGGGGGCAAACCCGTAGGCTCAATGGATACCATCCGCGACATCAACGAGTCCGGGAAACTCCATAAGCTGATTACAAACGCCGGTGCGGTCATTGACGGCGCGAAGAAGAAGAAAGGACACTAAAGGACAATACCACCCAACCCACCTTTTTCCCATCACTTCTCTTCTCATAAAAACGACTTAACGACCGGCATGACCAGCATGCTTCCAAGCGATCGTATGATCCAAAACCGTTCATGCACATGTACATACCACATCGGATAATCCCAGGTGGATGGATCAATCGCTATATTTGCATGCCACGAAAAACAACAAAAAAACTCCAACTGTTGTCCCTCTTTTTATTCTCGTGGTGTTATAGCAGGATTATTATAGTCGTTTTTTTTGCTTCTTGCTTTTTTTCTGTTTTTGCATAATAGACTCCATCAACCATAACTGAATCGCTTACAAACCATAGACTTTTGATGGATTTTTTTCGTCTCTTTTATAACTGGCTTTTTTTCTTTTTTTTCTTGTATCTACCGCGTACGTGTGTGCGTAGACGCCAGACAGTACTTTGTCGCTGCTCTAGTTTACTTGTACATATATACCGGGGATGCGTTTCAACGCTCCAAGCAATCAATCAATTGATTGATCTTGCCCGTTTTGGTCAAGTAGCCCCAGTCGGCGTAGCAGACTCTATCAAGTACAATAGGAGTCATCGTCCCTTGGAGTATCAGAGTTATTCTAGAAAATCTATACTTGGGTGCGCACAAAACCTGCTCAGTTTGCTCGACCACTGGCAGCTGAACCCCTCGGGCCGTCAACGGCAATAAGAACCTACACCGTTAAACTCAAAAAAAGGTCGGGTAATCAATCTGGGGTCGCACTGAGAAGCCAGATGCCCGACTAGAAGCTTCGCCTGACTCGTTGCTTATCGGAAACAAGAGCACCTCGTGCCTCCATCGTATCAGCCACTAGTCCACATCGTGCACACTCGTGCACCCGGCGTCAGAATCGTGGTCGTAAATACACCTCGAGCGCGTGCGGTGACCCAATCGGACTCGGACGCGAGATACATTTCTTCGGGGATGAACGAGATGAAGCTCCACTGGTAACGGATAATAGATAGCTGCCCACCAAAGACGGTCAGAAGCATGTAATGCATTGGTTTCGCGGGCAACGTGGGCCAAAATGACTTCATGTACCCTACATACATACATACATGGACACGAGCACTGGAAATGAGCAAAGTTTCTACCCGGCCGTCAGGGGTCACACGTTGCCGCTACAAGTTATGAAACGCGTAATCAGTACGTATGGTAACGGATACATAACTCACCTCACCTCTTGTGTTGCCTGCATTGGTACGTTCTTTGTCGACAATAATGCACTGCGACGTAAGACGGTGCAGGGTTAGGGTTAACTCCTTGAAGCCGTCGTGTCAAGCAAAGGCAACCTTTGACATTTTCGAATCTTTCGAATAACGTCATGGTCGGACGTGATCCCACAGCGAGGTCGGTTTCGTTAGGAATTATCACACCACGCCTGCAGCGCAGTGTCGAGGACATGGTAACGCAATCGGTTCGTGCGCGACTTCACCGCCGCGTGTAGGATTATAACGTTGATGTTGCCTTCCGTGTCACTGCCATCGGGGATTCTGCAGTATACGACTAGCGCATTTCCCATGTTGTCGAGCCCATCACGCGCAGAAGGCACGAGTCCGATAGTAAAGATGCGACGCGTCTTGAAATAACGACATCACTTGCATCTTGCTTGCATCCAAATCATCAAGCCAGCCTAAAAATAAAAATAAGGCAGTCAGAGTGTGAGAACCAGAGCAATCGCAGTTAGTTGTATCCCTCAAAAGAAATCGACAATACAGCGAGAGAAAGACTTTCTTCGGTGTCAGCATCAGGGTCGCTCTTGTACAGAATTCCCAAGCTTGTCCGTCGAGGCGATACTTGCAGACAGGCCGCCGGAGCAATCAAGTGCACATCAGATCCTCCCTTGGAAAGTTGAAATGATCTATCCAACCATATATTTGCCCACATAGCGACGAATAATTCAGAAGACTTCAAGTTTATTCCATCAGACCATCCCCTGGAAAGTCGAAATGACCCAACCAACCGTGTGTCTGCCCACATAACGACGAATAATTCAGGAGACTTTAGAAGCCTCGACAACAAGTTACAACCAACTTGCCGCATACTTCCACCGCAAATCCGGGGATATCAACGGCATGTAACGGCTGGAGTTTGGATGCCACGCTAAGTGAGGCCGTTTAACGTATCCCCGGCGGGTAGACGGCAATGTGATACGGATCAATAAGCAACCACTCGATGTCGATTAGATGCCTTCAAGCTGAGCTTGCGCGATCCGGGTGATCATATGTAGCACCCATTCAATTGCAATGCTCCAGTGCGTACGTACTGAAAAGTGCCGTCATGAGAATCGTTGTGATCCACATGTACGTGCGACCCGAGTAACGACCAGGAGCGATCTTCCAGTGGACATGATGTTAATGATATGGAAGTTGAGAAAATCATTTGCGTTGCCCCGCTCCACCGCGGAAGTGACTTCTAACGTCACGATTAAACGGGAGAAGATGATATCTAAAGCGAATCAATTATGTGCCATCGATATGCATCGGGTTGTGATAGAAGAGACTCACCATGACCGAGTACTGCATAGTTCATCGCATCTTGGTCTCCAAATTGCAAATAACTCCCCCTCGATTCCGAAGTAGTCGATGATGGCATTTGTCGTGACCCAGAAATTGCTGCCTTGGCCCTTCAGAGGCTTCCATTACCGTACGTGGCGATGATCATTAGCACTGTAAATCAGTATTTGAAACTTGTGAATTGGCTGGAACGTGCTGCTTTTGGTGATTTGAATTAAAGGACTACTGTCGCTGGCTTGGCGAGTCTGAAAGAGATTTGTAGTCTTGGCCCGGGTACCTGCATGCATGCAGCCTAATACCGATGGCGAATGAGATGGATCTGTCCCCTGCAAGTGCGGCGCAAACGGCCTGTCCTGGAGAAAGCGATGGTAATCTTCGAATGTGGCTCGCATGTAATACACCTGTGTCGTTAGTTATCATAGCTGAGAGTCTGGACAGTGTGCAAATTTGAGCGTTGGTTGAACTTTGAAAAGCAACTCAGATTAATGCGGCTGTGCAATTACGTTGTCGACCTTTTAAACTTACACCGTGACCACACTGCACGACCATCCGACGAGTGTCGAGTACGCAGGCATAGAACACAATTATGATTCTCGCAGAATGGTACGTAAAGTTTAAGCAAAGTAACAGCACTTTGGCGCCTTTTACCGTATTACGTGACAGTTTTAACGATGAAGGAAACGTCATGACTCGAGATGCGGCCTCTGAGACGGCGGTCATCTGACAAGAGATGAATGCCGACAAGGGCCGCCTAGTAATCGCTGCTGTCCTGCGGGCGTCTCCAACCTTGATGTGTGTCACAGCCTAGGCGGCTCTTGGCAAAGACTCGTGAGTATTGCAAAACTACGTGCCATAGCCTTACTTCCAACTTATTGACGACGTCGCGGTGACCTGTCAAAGACGAACCAGACTTGGAAGAGCTCACCTCTAATCTCCATCCACTGAGCTCCCTAAGGGGTCTGGTGCAATCTCGCGTGGTGACCGTTGTGCTGTGGCGTCATGGCAGCCCACGCCGAGCAGCTGCAGCGTCATGATATCTCATGCTTTGACATCTGCCGTGCCGTGTACGGTATTATGGGCTTGGCCGGCATGTTTCTGCGCGCCACTTCCTGCATCAAGTTGGATCCCGGATGGAGGGCCCTGGGTATGTCGTTGCAAAGTCAGTATTTAGGTATCATCGGGTACCTCCTGCCATTAACTTGCGGACAATGATGAAGCAGTGCTCAGCGCTCATTCCGCGCATTGGGCCAGCAACATTGACTTCGCCCGGCCTGCCAGGCATGGCAGAATGGAAGCTACTGTTCGAGTCCTCATTCGCAATGCGCAATGAGTTTGAATGACACCATACGGACTCCCTTACAGAATCCAGAGTTCGCTTTCCAGTTATTGTCTCGCTATCATAAGCGATTCAATTCCCCATGGAGCGATTCATTCCCCTGCGGTGATGTAATCCTCCGAATTCCAGTGTCATGGGCTCTATTTGGTTCGTCCACGACTCATGATCCAGAGAGATCGTTGGCTGTGAAGACGATGCGTAGAATGGATCGCAATATTTGATCGCATGTATCTAGTTCAAATCTAAACCGATTTTTTTCGTATTTGCAGTGATTTCACGTAAGTAATCCAAACAGTGCGGACCATCGTTCACAGGACCACGCGTATCAAGAGTGTATTTCTGCTTAACCCCACATAATTCTACACGGAGTCCTTACCCTATACTATCTTATTTTATTTCAAACCAAATTGAAGTGGTTCTCATCCGGCGGAAATGGAGATGTGGGGTAAACTGCAAGGCACAGCAGGCTTTCCTGTACCATGATTTTCCACCTTTTGAATTCAATTGGCGGTTTGAGTGGGCCGATCTCCTCAATTCGAGCTAACAATATTAATGGCATCGTCGAGTTCGCCGTTTGTGATGTAATTTATCCTATCAGACTTGGAATGCATATGGCGAGATTCATCAGCATGGGCGCATTAATGGCCTCACGGAGGAGTCCAGTAATGCACTCTAAGGTGACATCTGGAGACATAAACTCACCAGCGAAGAAATGCGATATTCCCTAAACCCGAGAAATGGCATCGTCCAGGTTAGCAATATAGTAAAAACACATAAAATACAGCCAAGGGAGAGTTGAAGGAGAGGGCCTATTTTCCTAAAGGTCGGTGTACCGGAACAATCCAACGGCGAAGTCATATTGTTGTCAAGGCACTGTGCTATTTTAGATGGAGATAGAGATAAAGTGACCCACAAGGCTGCAAGGAACCACTCCGAGTGACATGGAGGGCAGACGTTAGGGTGTGAGTCCCGCATGCCCAGGGGATACCAACGGCATTCAATAGGCTGATAGGTCGAAACGCTGAAGCGAGCATATACACGGCGCCATGATCAGGATAGAATTCTAGCGCATGCAAGATAAGGACGAGTAGTGAAATGCTTGCATGATATAGTCAATATCAGCGAGATACCGTTTCGCGGTCCGGGTTATTAATTTTAGCGCATTGTTCCACTGCGTGCTTACCGATACATAGTGCCCCATTGGCAGGCCTGATTAAAGTCGATGCGATTGATACTTCAAATGTGCAAACCGGACATCTGCTGCCGCGTGTCCAGAGCAGACTACAGCTGAGTGTTTGAAATGTTTCAGTATGGTAATGGGGGAAAACGGGAAGAAGCGGATCACAAATTACCAGCGATAGGAGGATCACTGTAAGTTTGTCCCATGCTGCCTTCATATCAAAGATGAATCCTTCCTGCCTTAATCCCGAGGCGCGATACCCCTGGCTCTTGAAAATTATTGACTCGACCTCGTTTTCCGTGACGGCGGACTTATGCACCGGAAATCAGAATCAAGGCGTGGCTGTTGAAATGAGGGGTGGCTCCAGCGCTTGCAGATTGCGCACCTCAAGAAGTCACAGTGTGATTTGGCGTTCCTCGTTCGTATCTCAGACTCATCAGAAAGATAGCTCACGCCAAATGGCGTGCTTGCAAGTTAATATGTAGTGGGGAAGAACCCAACCTTCTGATTTCAATATATCTACCATTAAAGTTTCGCCCTCGTCTTCACACCCAACAAACCTTCAATATCCCTGTACTTATAGTACAGATTAAGTGACTCGGGGTTTGCCACAGTTCCACTCGGCTTTAAATCGGATCCTGAAACAATTTGCTTCACCGCGATCTCGATTTTCTTGCCGTTTACAGTGTACTGCGCAGGCATCAGGATCGCCACGTTCGCCGCATAAGCAGCCTACGTACCGGGATGTCTGTGGTATCGAACACGTAGGCTGGAACGTGTCTCGGGCTGAGGCTGGTCCTGATCGCGCTCTTGATGCGGTCAATGAGGGCAGGCGTGAGTTTACGCCCTGAGCGCATCTTCAGAAAGAGTAGAACACGTTCGTCAGGGTCTTGTGTCCTCCGTTGGCCCACACACAACGAGTCATCGAGCTCGTCGGAGAAAGACTCTAGGACAGTGTAAATCTCCGCTGAACCAAAGCGAACACCAGAGGGGTTGAGCACGCCATCGCTGCGGAAATTATTGTATCAGCTTGCATATGACATGACATAAAGTAGCCAGTACCTCCGCCCTAGGAAGATGAACCCTGTCGTCTTCGGATTTTTGACTACAAAATCGCCTTGACGCCAAACTCCTGTGAACCGCATCGACGTGAAAATGCATGTTGATGCACGAAATAAGGGGAACTTACCTGGGTACGTATCATAATATGCTTGTCGAAACTTGGTGCCAGACTCGTCGCCCCAGAAACAAACTGGTATTGAGGGATGCGGACGGGTGATGACGAGCTCGCCGGGCTGACCTGTATTCTCAATGTTCTTACCCGCGGGATCGAATAATTCAACGGCCATGCCAAGACTTTTGCCTTGAAGTTCTGTATGGAGCGCACCGTCAGTCCAAGTTGAGAGAATGGTACTGTGGACACAACCTCCAGCATGTAGTGGGAGACTCAATACGCAAGAGACAACTGAGGAATGCTAGCTTAGGTGGATAGCAAAGGGCAACCCAACGAAAACTCACATGCACAGAACACATCTGTCCCTCCAGAAGACGAACCTATATGCAGCTTCCTACCAAACGCCTCGTGCGTCCACTCCATCAAAGGTGCAGTTATTACAGCTCCTGTGACTGTCATCTCACGAAGAGCTTCAAAGGATGCAATTTCAACTATAAACTAGTTAGCATCAACTCTTGAGGCTATAATCTGACCATACGCGGTTTGATATTTCTCATCTGGACTTCAGTCAAAAAGCGTGGACTTGTGCCGAACACCGTGACACTAGAAGAGTTTAGTGATTAATTATATGCGCTCGCTAGTGTCTCGCACCCCTGGTCATTAATGAACTTGAGATAACTCCTGAGGTCAGGGTGGAATGGTGACCCATCGTAGAGGACAATACGTGCACCACATGCGAGACCTGTGAGCATAAATGGCCACATCATCCAGCCCGTCTTGCATGGGTATGAGCTGTTCACTTCACACACAGTACATGTATATAAGATTGCTTACTGTAGTGTATTGGAAATAGACATCAGTCGGGAGGATGCCAAAGCCAACCATGCAGTCCTTCTTGCTGTTCATGAGGGCGCCCTACACAAAGAGATTAATAGCAGAATGTGGCACGTTGGTAGGAGACGTACCCCGCCACAGTGCACTATGCATTTCGGCGGACCGCTTGTCCCTGAGGAATAAAGGATGTACAACGGATGACTGAAAGGCAACTGCTCGAATTCCAGTGGCCGGTCATCACCTGATGCAAGGAAAGAATCTAGTGTAACACTGCACAAAGGTCAAGTGAGAACACGCGTTAATGAATAAGAGTCAAGAACAAACCTGTTGGGTATGTTTAGAGACTCCGGGACGGTATTACCGGTCTTCACACTTGGTAAGGTAATGATGCGCTGTACACCAGATGTGCGGAGGTCCTGTTCCACTTCCGAAGCCTTCTGCACTAGGCTGAGCGTCTTCCCCGCGTAAACAATCTCCGTTTCTGTGAAAATAAACTTTGGTTTGATTTGCCTGTACCTATCAAGTATGCCCTAGTCAAGGTGGAACGTCTTGCGAGTCTATAAGCAATACGATAAGGCTGACCTGGGTACCCATGTCAGTTGCGGTACTGGAGAATATTGCCCCTACGCTAGAAGCCGCGAGAGCAACTACCACAGCGGTGATGGAGTTCGTGATGATGGCTGCAACCATTCAAGGTCAACAATCTATGGTAAATTCTACAGGAACCTTCTTCACTCACCAGCAACCCTATCTCCAACCTGCAATCCATTCGCGCGCATTGCAGCTGCCATTTTGCGCACCATCTCTCTTAGCTGGCGGAAGGTGTAATGCGTCACGACTCCGAGTTCATTTCCTGCTGTGCATGCGATACCATCGTCGTCTCGGTAGAGAAGGTTCTCTGCGTAGTTGAGGCGTGCTCCGGGAAACCATTCGGGTACTTCTTCGTATTTGCCCTTTTGAATTATCTATAGTGATGTTCGGTGTCATAAGGAAAGAAGACCGAGATGATTTGACGCACCTTTGTGGGATCCGGGGGGACAGAAGACAAGATACCCATAAACTGCCAGAGGTCGAGCCAGAAAGTGTAATTGGATACCGAGTATGCATGCAGGTCATGGTAGTCCTCTACAGCACGAACTCCAGTCAGTTTCATTCTATTAGAGTCATCAATTTGAACGCACTGAGATTCAGGTTGTGTTTGAGGTTAATTTCACGCCTTAGCCTCTCGCAGACGACATGAGACGGGTAAGCAGGTGCCCAAATAAGCCGTGACTGATCGAACTGAGCACTCATTGCAGTACTTTGATTGCTTCGCAGTTGGCGTTGTGGATTATCTAGGGGAATCTCGGCTCGTTTGCGCTCAGCTCGAGCTTGAGTCTCCGGGCTCTCCCACCATCAGCGCATGACCTGTTCGAAGATTCCGCGCAAGTCTTTTAAAAGGACTTACGTACTGAGAATTTTCTCATGTAAAAGGCCACCAGAACTTACATCATGATAAACCAAAAGCTTGAAGGTGACGGGACTTGTGCAACTTCATGTGACAGTCTCACAGATGGGTGAATTGATGGTACTCAAACCGCGAGTCAGCATAGACGGTCGTCCAACCGATCAGATCGACTCGGATCATGATGGAGGTGAGCACCGAGCAAGCTGCTGCGGGCGTCCTTGATGTACACAATCTACAGGTTTCATTATCCATGGCACTCGGATCCATCACCCCTCAGGCCTCAAGCATCAAGCATCAGGCCTCCGGCCCCATCAGGACTCGGGCTTACCCTAGATCGGTGTCTTTGTCTTTACTGTTCCGGTGTTTCAACTTCTGGAATCTGCTCATCCCCATCGACCATGGCCCTTAACTCGAGCCAGCAGACACTGCTGTATAAGACGACTAGTGGATGACAGAAGATGTTAGAAGCTTGCGTCGATAGTGCAACTCCTAGGCCATGGAAAGGGCCCGATACGGTCAGTCTGCACTAACCATCAAATCCGGTGATCTGCTCAACGTGTGGCACAGTGCTTGGAATAAACCCGATCACGTTTCTTCATGCAAGCACTTCCCAGCCTCTTCCGAAATCGTTGATGCCATCTCAAGCGCAGAAATACGATTTCGTGAATTAAGCAGTTTTCCGATGGTCCCGACTTGGATAGAACTAGGTGGCGGGTGATAATCTGGGGCTAGCATTTAACGCCGTAAACATTTGTAGTGTGAGTGCATCTATTTCTTCGAAAACGAACTAAGCATATCAGGAGGTAGTATTATGCTCAGTGATGAGAACATCGAATGAACGACAGGAGGAATATAAACAAACCTTCTAATCGCACGAACTCTCCACGAAGCACAAAAGAGCCGCGGACCAGTGGCTGATACTCATCGAGGCCATATTTGAAACACCATCAAGAACATGGTTTTAACGCATTCGACTACATTGGGGATGGGGAGCGTCACAGCAGGCGGGTAATATATCACAAATCCAGAGAGCTCAAGGACAAAAAAGGAATCTAATTGCCCAAAAGACTCAAGCACTAAAGTCAACATGGGCCTCTCGTATCACGCTTCTCGGAATAGCCAGAACTTCCGGCTGCCAAACTGTGCTGAAACCACGCTAGATTGCACAGGATGGTTGAAGACACATCTACAAGCGGCGTTATAGAACTGTTTTTTGGTGTGAGCTATGAGAAAACGTACTATCATTTGCTGTTGGCAGCAGCCCTCCGAGCACGCCTTTGAGCTCTCGGCCGCCTCGCGGAGTGTTCATCGCTACTGCCAGAGGGGTCGGAATTCTTTTTGTCATTGTTTGCCTGCCTCTTGGCTTTGTGCTTTTTAACTGCACGGATAAATATCATGATCATGGTGGTATGAGGGGTAAGAAAGTTGTAACGAGTGTTTGCGATAAATACTCATCGTCAAGCCCCTTTCTTTGTTATCCGAATTATTTGTCAGCAGCCGCAGCACACCGATCACCAAAAAATTAAAAAGCGTTTCATGGATCTGAGTCTAGCAAGTAGGTCATCCCCTTACTTCAGAGTCACGTCATGAATTTTGTAGGCTAGCTGTGTTCGACGACGATCCTTAGTCTTGGAAGCATGTTGTCTCGGAAGAAGCCGCTATATACGTGTAAAGTCACGTGAGATATAGACCCTTTAGAAGAGCGTGTTGGACATTCCGCTCAAAACGTTGTCAATGTCAGTTTGACTGCACGCTCACACTTCGTGTTCTTTGACTTGATTGTCGCTCATCTCCACTCTATTTCATTTCGCAGTCATGTCGCTCGACGGTCAATCCGTTAACGTCCCTCATTCAACTCTGGAACCTTCGTTACTCGCTGCACAGCTCAATGGCACCAAGCCAACACTTAATGGACATGCGTCAGAAAGTAACGAGAGTTCGTCAACCTCTGAGCGGTTGCAAGTCATTAATGACGAGAAGAACTTCACGTCAGTCTGCTAGCATGTATTATTTTTCCTCGAGTCCTCAATTATTTACTTCCAATAGAACCCACTTGACAGCTCAAATAGGACGATGGGGTCTGCGCGACGCCGGCTTCAATTATAACATAGTAGCTGTTTTTGGGTCGCAGTCTACTGGGAAGAGTAGGTCGCTGAAATGCCAATGTCTCGAAGTGTTATCCATTGAGGGTCGTAACAGGTACACTGCTGAACAGGCTATTTGGTACGACCTTTGACGTCATGGATGAGACAAGACGACAGCAGACTACGAAAGGTAAATATATAGACCAGTGAACTCTCGTACTCGTGTTAACTCAACTCGAGGTATCTGGATGTGCCGAGGGAAAGACATGGGTGTCATGGTCATGGACGTGGAAGGCACGGATGGACGAGAACGAGGAGAGGACCAGGTACGAATGAGTTTCAGTCAATAGTGATTCTTATAATTGAACCACTCCTAGGATTTCGAGCGCAAATCCGCTCTTTTCTCTCTTGCTTCATCAGAAGTACTTCTCATCAACCTCTGGGAGCACCAAGTTGGCTTATACCAGGGTGCAAATATGGGTCTTCTGAAGACTGTGTTTGAGGTGAACCTTGGTCTGTTCGGCAAGAAAGCTCAAGATGGGTAAGTTCATTCCACGCCAGTCCATTTTCACGTCCTCACGTTCTCCCACGCGCAGCTCTCAAGGGCGTACTCTGCTACTATTCGTAATCCGAGACCATATCGGGGTTACTCCCCTCGAGAACCTCCAAGCTACCCTTACTGCAGACCTCAAGAAAATCTGGGATTCTCTTTCTAAACCGCAGGACCTCGAGGATCGCCAGCTTTCAGATTACTTTGACCTCGCATTTACAGCACTACCTCACAAGATACTGGCTACAGATAAATTCGAAGCTGAAGTCCAGGAATTGCGGAAACGGTTTGTGGACAAGACGAGAGATGATTTTGTCTTCAAGCCCGCCTACCATAAAAGAATCCCCGCTGACGGTGTAGCGTTCTACATGGAAAACATATGGGTAAGGAAATGATTCATGTCCACAAATAACGCACTGAAGACGACATTTCTTAGGAACAAGTACAAACGAACAAGGACCTTGATCTGCCTACTCAGCAGGAACTCCTCGCACAATTCCGATGTGATGAGATAGCGTCCGTCGCGCTGGCAGACTTCACAGTACAGTCGAAGTCACAGCGGAGACCTATTGAGGCAGGTCACGTTGTAGAAGGTCTCGGTGATTTGATGCGGAATTGGAGGTCCCATGCACTCAGTGAGGGTACTATTTCCACTTCAATTACATGCTTTCTTATCTATGTCCTAGGCCGCTACGACCGTGATGCATCTCGCTATCACCAAGGGGTATACCAACGCAAGCGTGCTGACCTTCTTGGGGTTATGGATTCGACGCTCTCTCCCCTCTTCCTCGGGCAGCTCAAGAATATGCACAAGTCATGCCTCAGTGCCTTCCGAAAGGAGCTTCTTGATGGCTTGCGTGGCGACGAGTATAGCTTCGCGGATGTGGTTGGGAAGGCGCGGACAAAGTGCGAGACACGGTTCGCAGATGGTGCGAAGGAGGTCTCGCTGGAGGACACTGACTGGACATGGCAGGACGAATTTGAGTCTCTCCGAGAGGAGATTGGTAATGTGGCCGACCAGTGCAGGAAAGATGAGACGAAAAAAATGGTCAACCTGATTGAGGTATGTTGCCTTACAATTGTCTTCGATGTTCACTAAATTAATTTCATAGAGGAACTTCAAAAAACAAATTTCTGAACCCATCGACATTAGTCTCAACAAAGCTACACCTGATATGTGGGACAAGGTCTTGAGCACGTTCAAAGAAACGCTCGAGAAAGCCGAGTCGACCTATCTGGCAAAGGCGAAAAGTGA
This sequence comes from Suillus luteus UH-Slu-Lm8-n1, assembly GCA_000827255.1. Lineage (NCBI taxonomy): Eukaryota > Fungi > Basidiomycota > Agaricomycetes > Boletales > Suillaceae > Suillus > Suillus luteus. The sequence goes on from KN835155.1 coordinate 17,053, forward strand.
GTCATTGCGCCTTCTTCATGATGTTGTTCTCAATAATATATGATGCAGGCTTCGACTGCACGGATGACGAGAATGTAACGTCCCTCGCTGCCCTGCGAAAACGTGCATGGCTCGCTCTGAGGGCCAAGATCGACGAGCAAACTGCTGATACCGCGATCCTCGGCAAGCTTCGGACTCATTTCGAAGAGCGCTTCCGCTACGATGAGAATGCTGTTCCTCGCGTTTGGAGACCTGATGATGATATTGATGGGGCCTTCAAGACAGCTAAGGAGCAGGTACGTGTCTTCGCAGGTCTCTCCCAGCATATCTAATATTCAAATTCTGTTTCAGACCATGGATCTCATTCCTCGCTACGCCAAGATAACTCCCGTTGATCCTTCCCTTGAGTTCACACTACCATCAGAATCCTCTGACCCCCTCAATTCCACGGATGAATTTGATTTCCCTTCAACGCTCGTCATCTTCACTGAGACGAAGTCTCTTGACCTTACTGCTCGCTTCCGAAAGGATGCAGATGCATACTACGTTGAAGCGAAACGCAGCACTGTGTCGAGCATTGCACAAATCCCATACTGGATGTATGGGGTCCTTGTCGTACTTGGCTGGAATGAGGCTATGGTAGTGTTGTTCAGCCCTCTGTATTTCACGTTTACGTTGATGACGCTGATAACTTCGTACGTATGGGTTCATCCTGCTATCGCTGAAAATTCTCACTTGTCCATCTGTTACTTTTCAGCTATTTCATTGTCAAGCTAGGTTTGACAGGACCTTTGTTTCAGGTTTCGAAAAAAGTCCTAGCTGAGGTATGTTCTATAGCTCTATTTTATGTTCTTGCCTCATGGATCATGGTTGCGATAGGTGCAGACACAAGCTACTAACCGCATGAGGGACCACTTTTCGCAACCTGTTCTAGCAGAGCCTGTGCGAGCAAGTACTATAAGGGATTTCAGCGAGGACAGTTATCAGGAGAAGAGATCGAGGTCGGAGCCTATGTAACTTCCTCTTTTCTTCTTTACTCGGAGCCGTTTGTTTGTTTTTAACCCGGAGCATGTTCTAGATTTGTCATTATGCATAAATTCATGTAATTCTCAGTTCAACTGTTTGAGGCATATGGGGCGACTGACGATGCAACAAAGAAGTCCGCGTGAGTGGATGTGGAGTGCGAAAAAAATGTGATCTGACCCAGGCTCGAACTGAGGACCTTCTGTGTGTTAGACAGATGCGATAACCAACTACGCCATCAGACCGATGAAAGGACCTTGAATTACGTTAATACTATGCGACAAGTTAATTTCTACTCAAATTATTTTAGTCCTAAACAAGCGTGGCAGCCGCATGCCAGCGGCAGACGTCCAGAATCCAGATCTCAGACACCGACGGGTTGCCGACGGGCATAGCATTTTTATCAGACAGATACGTGTGGGTCCCCTCCTGCCAAGCTAGGTGGCTGGCTTGCTGTGTCGTTCCGTTCCTCGGGAAGAATCATACTACTTACGTGACTCCAGACTGCCTTCGTCGCTCACGTCCGAGTCGATCGTGTTTTATCATGACGGGGGAGTTGGGTGCGACACATGTCATGATGTATCTACATCTAGCGTGTACATGAACTTAGGTGTGCTTTTTCGTTCGAGCATGTATATTTCAAGGGATTCCGAGAACGTTGCTGACCTTTGCGAAAATGCCTGCCATGGCGCACGATATTGACTTGGTCATGGGGCGCTGTTCAAACCTGTGTTATATCAAATGAAATCAGGTACACTCAACACTGCTTTACCAGCCATTTCCCATTTACTTCCACTTTGATCGCATCGGTTTCCGCCCTCTCTGACACTCCTTAGTAAATTCAAGCCACTTTGGTCAATCAGATATCATATCCGTCCAATAAATCTCACTTCAGCGATGCAAACGCTGGGTGGTGGGTGGTATATCAATTACAAACGCAATTCACCACGTTCGCCGCCCCTTCACTCCCATCCTCTCACAGTATGACCATAGTCTCGAGTGATCCCAGCTGGTGGCCATTCATCAACTCATACCATATTTTCGGCTACTTTACAGGTTCGTGGAGACACATACGGATGATAAAGCTGACGACCTAATTAACCTTGTCCGGGGTTACGCAGTTGCCGCCTCTGTCGGGGTAATCTACGATTGGGGTGAGCAAGGCCGAGTATGAAAGAACTGCTGACATCCTTATGGTATCATCAGCGCTCACGTTTGGACAAGAGGTAAGTCGACCCGTTACTAGTGCAGCCATCTAATTAATGATGATTTAATAGGTTGAACTATTCTGGGTGAGTGGATTCCGACATCGAAAAAACGACAGAATATGTCTAATTCGCGACAGAGCCGACGCTGGTCATTGATGACCATTCTGTATCTCAGTGTTTGTGGTTTGTATTTGCTCAGGAAGTTGCGTTGACGTGAACACATTATAGATACGCTATATTGGTCTGGGTTATGTTGTGTATGTGTGAAAGGCTAGAGCATTGACGTTTTACTCATCGGCGATCTGATATAATCAGCCTCAAGATGCTGAGTATGTCACCTCAATTTAATGTGTTTATGTCTCTGACTGGCTACATACAGCTAATGTTCCAACAATTTCAATCTCAGATTCAGTGAGTGTTCCCTACCGATGCCTTCCATTCCTGCCTCAACAGCTGAACTACCATGTAGGGGTGAGTGAGGTTCTCAAACATCTTACAATGTAACGACTGTCACAGTTGTGAGTTTATTTTTAAGCATGTGATCTTCCGAGGCTGATAACTAATGTTGCTGGATATGTCAGGCCGTATCATGTACAATACACTGGAAAGCACGAATGAGGTCGTAGAAGTAATGCTGGGTGGTGAGCTATACATGCCCGTGATGCTGACTTGACTACTAAACCATTAGGCAAGTCATCATGATTGCTCGGCTGAATGCCATGTATCAGCGCTCCACAAAGGTGCTGGTATTTCTCGTTGTCATCTTTCTGGCTGTCAGAATTGCCAACGCAGTGATGGCGGCGATATCTATGACGCAAATTTCAGTGGGTAAGTTTTAACTATGGACAAAAGATTGGGTTGCATTGGCTCATCGACAAATACCAGAGGAAGTCGTTCTCTCCGGCACCTATGGGTGCAACATTGAATACGCGGGAAATACCATACTCCTGTATACCATCACTTGGATACTCGCCATTGCATTTGAGATCCTTGTGCTGTGTCTCGCAGTCTGGATTGCTATAAAGCAACTCCGTGAACTGCGACAACACTCAACAAAATGTATTTTTAGTGATCGTCTCACAGTCAATGTGTTAATGAAAACTCACCTGAGTTATTTTGCGAGGTGAGTTCATCATGTGAAGGTGGATCTCTTTTCCGCTAGCGCTGAAGTTCTGCACATGCTAGTTTTGTTGCAGTTTCCGGCTTCTATGTTGGGTTTTTTTCTCCGACGCTCTCAGCGGTACGTCAATTTGTCGTCAATCTCTGCATACGGCCGTGATCCATCGTTTTCATAGAACCTAAATTCCCCGGGAACCCAGATTTATCTTGGTTTCGCTCAAATCTTCCAGTTCGCGCAGTTATTTGTGCTGGGACCACGTCTGATCCTTAGCGTTCGAGAACATCATGTTAAGCACCTCGCCAGCCCCGATTCAGGAACCGGTACTCCAATTGCTTTCCAAGAGCACATGTCAGTTAGCAGTGTGTAATACTGGAGATGCTCAATGTGGTTGATTTACAACGAGCAGGTAGTCTGTGGGGAAAGAATTATTTCAAGTCTTGTTGTAGTACTTACTAAGTTATTTGATGTTACGAAGTAGTAAATGTCCTAATGAATGATGTATTTTAGGCGAAAATTTCTCGATATATAGGAACAGCCATAGCATTGCCAGTGGATGATAAGATGCAATGAACCTGCTACTGACACTCCCTTGATGCGAGTTCAACTCAGCCATTGTTGATATGGCAAGTCCGGCAACCCTTCGTTTGCATTGAACAGTCTACTGCGAGTTACTGTCCTCGTCAGGAGGTGTAACAATATATGCTTTATGGGTTTCTCAGGGTCCTCGTACGTAGAAGAGATGTCTGTTTTCCTTCCATTGGTCAACTTTAGCAGACTATGCACCCTACCTGCAGGCGCTCGGCGCTTCGGCTCCCTCGGACGACTCTCGTCGTCCACTTTGTGGTTTCTCTCAACAGTGAAATTCTTCTAAATCAATTGGAAGCCTACATCGAAAGGATAATAAGTACCTGAGATGTTACCGGACAACAGACATGTAAACCACTGTAAACCTCATGCCGATCAACCAACAAGGCGCCTAGCAACCTTGGCAGACTAACAAGCGACCTTGCCACTAGGGCGTGTCCCATAATGACGCCCAACGAGCATCAGACGTCGCACACTATTTGTATACTCGCGTGCAGTAACTCCGCTAACAGCAAGCTGTCAACACACTAAGTAATACCCTGGATTTGTCGCCCACACGTACGCATGCGCGCAAGCCTCCATGATGACCCTATGGATATGGATTTGGATTAACGATTTAATTGATACTCGACGGTTGTGTAGTTATATAACACTTACGTGCCATATTTGATGTACTGCCCGCAGCCCCGCAGGTGGGTACCAGTTCATTCTAACAATCCAAGTCAGAGTTCATGACCCACGAACAACGGGCTCAAATACCAAATCACGCGGTCAAAAGAGATCCGCCAAACTATGTTCGTAATATCCACGACATCGCTGAGTTGCACAATCCATCTTCGCTAGAAAATCATTAAAACTTTACTTGAAAAAATGGTTTATTTAATGGGGTATGTTCCTGGAAGTTGTTGACATTACGATGGGAATATGCTCAAGTTTGAACGCAATTCGACAAAATAAAGAGAACAAAATATACAGCCCCAGGCTCTCCAGCCTGAATGCCTCGAGGATGACGGTCGGAATGAGGAGAGAGTATGATGGATTGTTAGAGGCTGATCATTTGTGAACCCGTCACAATGATATTAATCGCTATGCATTCCACGTCCAGCGGACGGACGAGGGCGCAGCTTCTGCGAGATCAACACAATTGCCCGATTCAGAAGAATACCGTACATACTTACCAACAGATCCGGAGAGACAGGTCAAATCATCTTTAAGGATTGACGGATCTAAAAGGGCCGGCAGGGACGCAAAGCTGGTACATAGGGGCCTCTCAGTTGTTGTCCTACATAGGGTACATTGTCCCAAAGGATAGAACATTGATCCTAAAAAAGCAGCGTAAGCATGAACGGCATGCTGCTGGAGTCATACGTGTTGACGCGGCTCGAGAAGGCACCACGCTGTCACACATCAAGGCATCAGCCATATGCAGCTTGAAGCGTTTTTTTGGTGACATCATCCCGACAATGTTCGAGGCGTGTGTTTCGTAAATACAAGCACTGTCGATCGCCATTCCGTAAGTAAAAATCGCACCAAGCACAGAGCCTGAAAAGATATTCTCACGGAGATTTTTTGGTAGATGGTATGAGGATGGGTGCAATAGCAGTGGAGCTGGTAGGATGAAGTAGCCAGATAACATACGATTATTGCACTATTTTCGCAGTATCATCTCGATCTGATGTCATACCTCTTGAAGCCAGGGGTCAACCGATCATAGTCTATTCTGAGTCGCAGGGATGCAGGTGCTCAGATTCAAGCGGCCAAATTTTCCCAGCATGGACGAGGTGTCCACTTCCTTTAGCTGCTCGTAGGACGTGCGTCGACAGAAGTTTAAAATTCCGCGTTGCTCGGAATCAAAGTCGACTGCGTGTACGAGCACGACACATCCGTAGGCTTTGAAAGCTACAAGGCAAGCGCCTGTTGCAGGGATGCTGGCACTCGAATTTCCACGGTAAACGCAACACACCCTCACTGGCGATAGCTTGAATGAGGACTCATATACCCGCTTCCTCTCACGTGTCCACCGTCGACTTCGCCGCCGAGGCAACCCTGAGTACCCTACTGGTGATGACAGCAGGCACCACGCTGTCAATGTCGTTGACGCTCAATGTCTGTTTTGATGACATCATCGCGAGGAATTTCTTCGCGGGAGTGGGTCGAGCTTCAAGAGTATCAGTTGATAGTTACTGAGGACATGTTCAAAATTGGGTAGATGAAAAAAGGTATTCCATAAGATGTAATGAAGCGAGGAAGAGATAGCCCTGCCTGAATTTTATTTGGATCCACAACGGTGCCCTTGGAAACCCAATCAGTACCAATGTCAATGGTATGTACCTCATCCGGTGGGCGAAGGGAGCGGGCCTGCGATAAAAAAAAAAGTTGACGGCGGTGGTATCAATAAATTCCATGCTGCTGGTACGCGACGGTGTACTAATGGGTTCAAAGTCAGTTTAAAATTTAAGTTACGAAGTCTAAGTGGCGAAGCTGAAAGGCGAGCCCTTGTGTCGTGCCGAGTTGCAGGGCATAGTACATAGTACCGGGGCCCGGACTTGCCTGTTTGAGGGTTAAAAGGTCGATCCACTCTCGGCATTGATTTCGGTTACGATGATTGAGTAGCAGACTAAGGACTCGGAAACTGTGGCCTGTAAGGAATTATCAGTCGTCGGCAGTCGGATTTACTACTTTGCATTGGAGCTAGGTTAATGTCGGCATTGAGATTAAATTGTGAGACATACCGCCGGTGTTTGGATACAGTGTGTAGCATCATGCTGTTGAGACACTAGTCCCTGCAAATTAGGATCTTTGTGTTCGTGCAGGGTTTGAAAGTCTATCGCACACCATAATGTCAGCATGACAGGGGACGGTCAGCAGGTGACTTAGTACTAGTACTTGGTAGTAGAAGGTGTCGGAGTTTCAAAACGATGTCTAATGTGAGTTGCCACGTGGGATTATATGATAAACCTGTTCCTCAAGGCATGAGCAGCCTTCTCCGGTGAACATGTCATCTTCATTGGGTTTACATATTGTAGATCCAAGGATTTTAAGCGATCAAGTAGGAGATGTGTGAGTTCTCATCATTTTACTATTATATGAAAGACCAACTGACGATAATCAGTCCTTCTATCGTACCACCCATTTCTCTCACAGCTCCCCCTCGACATACTACGATGTCGACATCCATATCTCAAGATAATCTTTATTCTAATCTGGCAACTTTCACTTTTGGTGAAGTTCGCTCGACTTCATCGGATGACGAGTCCCCCGACGCAATCAGCCCTCTCACTCCAATAACACGCACAGGCGCTGAAAGGACCCCTCGTCCATCCGTTTCAACTTTTAGCAGTCATCCTTCGCAGGGTTTAGGGCGCCCAGCTTCAAATTCCTTTCCATCATCTTCACGCTCTTCGAGATCATACAGAGCAGAGCACACGGATGAGGAGAGTAGCGAAGACCCCTCTTCACCAGATCTCCACCCGAGACGTGGCTTCCAACGAGGTCGTTTCATTCCAGATAACGTCAGCCAGCACACATTTGGTGCTCCGGCCGTGCGCTGCTCAACCGCCTCAATCACTTCCTCCCGCTCAAGCTCTCGTGTAAGTCTCCGCTCAGACCTCCAGTTTAGCAGTGACGAGGAAGTAGAGATCGCTTCATACGACGGAGGCTCCTCGCCCGTCACTTTCGCCCGTGACCTCGATAATATTGACGAGAATGAGAATAGCCCTGTCTTCCATCCTCGTCCCCTCTTCACCGAGCGCCGCCGTGGCAGCCTCCCAATGGCAATCCCAGGTGCCATATCTGATGCAGTCAGCAACCGCAGCCGCGAAGACAGTATTCTCACCATCCGTCGCCCATCTCGCAGCCTCGACGACGACCTCATATCTTCTCATAGCGGAGAAGATCCTGCTGCTGTCGCGCCACGCAGCGAACCCCTCACTCGCGCTGATTTTCGTTCACTCGAGGCACAGGTGCAACAACAACAACAGTCAGAACCAGATACATGGGCATCAGGCTGGGACCTGTCCTATGTCCTCTCCAGAAAGAGCGAGGGAAGCATCCGTTCCGTCCGATCGACCGCACAGCTCTCCTTTCTCGCTCCTGCACGCAACAGCACTAGCGCAGGCGAACCATCCTCCTCTCGTCTCTCTAACATGTGGGGCAGCAGTGGACGCCGTACAAGTACCGGTACACTCCAAACCACCAATAGCGGCGAAGATACCTTTGCCAGGCACATCGGCATGTACGACACTCAAAACCCATGGGCTTTTTTGAAGGAAAAGGCAGACGCCCAGCCCGTCCCTACTGTACGCCGTCCGAACGCTCAGGCGGGCGCCTCAATCAGCATGGACAAGGTCAAGCACACAATGTACCCCGGCACACAAGAAATCTGGAGGAGCGGACACGTCGGTCGATATCGAGTCGACAGACTCGTCTTCAAACGTACATCTTTATTACGTTCTTGTCTGATGTACTAACATCCCCCTAGCAGCGTCCACAGCAGACACAGCCAAAGCCCCCCAACAACGCATCAACGTCCGGCATATCCCCGATCCCTTCCTCAAGGGTCCCAAGACAGGTGGTCCAAGTACTGTTATTCACAAACATTCTCGTGCAACCGCGTTTTCTATTTTTCGTTCTTATACTCTCTTTACGGCTAAACGTGCTGGGACTGGATCTCGCAACATCCACATGCACACAAGCGGGGGAATTATGCTCGCACCGAAGAAAGTGCAGGAACAATATACGAGTACGAAAACGACGAGTAAACTCAGCACGCATGGGTTACTCGAGGATGGATCGCGCAAAACCATTGGGAACGGGAACAGTGATAAATCACGTCGTGGTACGTTCCTTGAAAAGGAAAAACGGCGGGAGAAGGAAAAGGAAGATGCAAAGAAAGCAAAGGCGAAAGCCAAGGAAAAGAAGAAAGAGTTGAAGAAGAATAATGACCGTGAACGCGCTATTAATCCGACGGAGAGCACGGAGTCTAGCACGACGACGAGTAGTACCGGGAGCATCAGTGCTTCTAACATGGCATCTACTTCTGGGCGAGCTACAACGTCCAAGATCACGTTTGTGCCTTCGATGGTGTCCCCTAGGTCCCCTGCAAAGGCCCAGTCTACGAGCGGACCGTCGTCACCAGAGACCTCATCAACATTTGATCACTCCTCCAAGAAACTCCAATTTGATTCTTCAACGAGCGTAGCGACCTCGCATATCCGCGGTCATCGGGATAGCATCGACTCCGACGAACACCTTCCCACACGCACACCACACGCCGAAGCATTCGGTACCCTCGACCCCAATGATATCGAGCACCTCCGGCGCTCCCAAAAGCCCACCGACGGCAGCAGCAGCTTTGCGAACCGTATATTCCGACGCTTCCGAGGCGCAGCTAACCGAGCAGATAGCATCACCCAGCCGGTTGCAACACCCCAAAACGCGTATAGTCCCCCGTGGATCGTCACTGCCGGCAGAGACCAGAACGAGGAACATGTGCGCGTGCTTACGGATCTGAATAATTCGTTTAGAGATGTTGGGTTGTTGCATATGCAGCCGAGTCATAGGACGGGGAAGAGTGCGGGCGGGGGAGGAGCAAAGAAGAGGACGGTGACGCATGATATTTTTGATTATGTCCCGGAGGACTCGCTTTACATGCTTCTGCCGCTCTGGGCAGGGGAGACGGATCCGGGTGGGGGAAGCGGTGTGGGGAGTGGGAGTATCATGGCGGGGAGCAGCAGCATCAGCGAAGTCAGCACCACCTCCACGACTGCGACAGCCGCTACGACAGCCACGAGCGCCACACTCTTCACAGTCCCTGAAGACCGCCAGTACCTTCTCGTCTGGTACGTCCCCTTCGAAGATAAGACTAAACACGCTTCCTCCTCCAATCCCAATTCCCATTCCAACTCCGCATCTGCATCCGCCAACAAGAAAAAACCGAAACAGTCACATTCGACAAGCGATCCCGACGCTGAATCTAACCAAAAGAATGTTTATCTGAGAAATTTTCGGGTCAATGCGCGGTTAGTGAGGTATGATGAATTGAGGGGGACAGGTATTAGATTGCCTAGTGACGGGTTGGCGGTTGGAGCGCCTGCTTTGGATGTTGGGGGTCTTAGTGGGGTGCGCAATCGGGAGGAAGCTGAATCACAGCTAGGAACGGACACAGCTCTAGGAGTCGGACTCGAAACCGTCATCTGCATGTGCAGCTCACGCGAAAACGGGTTTCATTTCCAGCCCGAGGGACTGTCCAAGCTTGGGTTGTGTCTCCAGGAAGAGGTAGCGTTACCTGCTGCTAATAACCCTCGGGCTGTTTATTTGGAGATTCCGACGTCGGAGCTGAGACATTTGTTGACGCCGGTTGGGAGGGCTGCTGTTGAGATGGTCTGGTTGGGTTGTTTGGCCATCACTAGTTTTGGGCCGTATTGAGGTGGGAGGGACCGTTTTTTTTTTCCTTGTATCTTGCTGTATCGTCGGCATCCTAGGGGCTGGAGTTATTTATATCCCCCTTCACCCGCATCTCCCATTCTCATTCCTTATATCGTTGTCCTGTCCTGTCCTGAGTATAGCCCTGATTTCTTTATCCTTGATCATCCCTTCAAACTGTCTCCATATACAATCTCACCGCATCATCATACTCCTAGATTTTTAGTTGTATACTATCACACAGTTACTATGGCTATGGCCAAGCATTCATTCAGTGTTGTTTTGTCTCTTGATTCTGAGTGCATACTTATATTTCATGTTCACATACTTACATAGTGCTTTGCGGTGCTGGAGGTTGTCTGCGGGGCTGTTTTGGCGCTGGAGGTCGTCTGCAATATCGTCCTTTTGAAGACTATGGATGACGCTTTTGATGATATGATTATGTAATTAATCATTTTGTATACCTAGTACTTGTTGGTTTTTTTTGTATGCATGGATTGGAGGGAACCTTGCGATGCGAGCCTGTTGGCTGTATGTTGTTCTGATCGCGTTTTGTCCTGAAGAATGCGATATTTTAGCGTTTGGCCGACCGTGGGAGATTCTGCGCGTGTACATACTAAGTCAAACACAACTTGTGCTCGCTGTTTCTGTCACTTCTTGCTAGCGCTCTGTTATGAACCACCATGATGTCTTTCCAAGGACACGAAGTGATTGGGTTTTCATCTTGTATTAAGTGCGACAAAAGTTCAGTCGCTTTCGTGCCTCGTCGCTTCGCCATAATCTCGAGTTCAACTTATGGTGTCAAAGATAAGTTCACCATGATCCAAATACTCCCGTGTCTTATTCGTGCGCTTCTTGTATTGTCATCCTTTGTAATCTTGAGTTGGGCGTTTGGAAGTTTGGTGTTTGCTCACCATTTTTAAATTTCTTCGTCGTTTTCGATACACGAAAGTGTATGGCTTTCTGTTCGGTTCTACGAGAACGAACTCCAAAAATGCCGTGTCTTGTCCATGCGTCCAACTTGCCGCCTCGTCACATTGCGCATGCGGCATGTGAAGTTTTTTGGTTGTGCTGTCTGTCGCAGTGACAGAGCTTGATTTTTGATTTTAACCAAGACAGCGAAGTCACTCGCAATCGCCAAAGCCGTCTATGATGCTAATGATGATACAAACGCAGAATGCAAACAGTGTCTATACTCTACATATACTCTAACAGGTAAGTGTTCCAAGTGACTCCGAATCAGGATGTTAAATGTTTTGATTAGCCACTTGGGCACGCCAGATTTCCATCACCTCTAAATTCGACCGAATTCCCAATCCTCCAGCAGGCAGCACATCTTCGTTTGAAGGTCGCATTGTCTGAACTGCCAGCTAATCTCGAAATGTTGGCGACGGAGGTGGTGGAGACAGTCCCACACCCAGTTCTGAGAGTTCCATCGGGGGTCGTGACGCGTGATTGGAACGCTTGCGAGGTGCCTCTCAAACAAAGCCAGCTCATGGGCAGCCACTCTTCCAACGGTAAAGCTTCCGCGCCATTCATTGGGGTTTACGTGTGGCTGGTTGCGTCTGAACTCTATGGTGTAGGTATCTGTATTTCCTATGATGTGGTACGTGTTCCCGATACCAGGACCAGTCGGGACATAGATAACCCAGTGAAGGGGATAGGGCCGAAGGTACTCTTTTTGGCCTCGCCAAAACTGGACGACTTCGACGTCATAGTACGTAGCTGGGGCAGACATATTGGAGGTTTTGTTCTGTAAACTCACCAAGAGGGTAAACGATGGAGAGGACGGGTGGGTTTAAGTTTTGAGCCCATCGATGTCTTGAATTTATATCTAGACAGTGTGGAATTTGAGTTCGGGAACAACGAAGTGTGGACGCGACATCAAAGCGGCATGTCCACTATCACTCGAAAAGTGTACCGTTGTGCGCAAGTTGTGCGCTTTGGGTTTGCTTTGGTGGGCCACAGCAAATTGTCTTTCCCAATCGAGCGATCCACATTCAAAACTGAAGGTGGTCCCGCTCACTACGCCTGGGCTTTGACCCTGGTCATTGTTGCCAATCATCATCCTATGATGGATTGCACCAAAGTCTAACGTGATTTGTTGTATCGCAGGCAGTGTTCTAGGCTTCCGGAAATGGACTTCGTGCAGTGGCTCGTTGAAGCTTTTTGTAAATAGAGACACATTTTGTCAGACATCAGTTGTGGCACGAGAAATCGGGGAATGAGTCTCAAATTAAGCGCATATGTGAATAGATACGGTCTGCCGATCAAACAAAATATCCTTGTGCAACTTCTGCGCAGCGCCTCGACATCCCAATCTCCTCAAATCATCAATAAGGCTGTTGTAGAAGAGAGACACAATTTGGCCTGCAACATCATTGTGCGAAAGCAGGCCAATGGTGTCCAGGATATTGCACAACAACCAGTCAAACAGCAATAGTCAAAGCACCGCGACGAACACCATATGAGAAAGCATCCACTGCGATGGGTGAAGTAACTTCCCTAATCAGAGCACAGTGGAAGGAGGACGCCAAGAAAGTAGCAAGCCGAATAAGAAATTTCAACGCGGTCCAATAGGCAAGCAAGGTCGAGCGACGTTATGTTTATTCGTTAGAGGTAGTTCATTGGCGAGAGACTGATTTTTTTGAGAGTTGCATACAAAAGCCTCTTCCAAGTCTGATGATACACCCTACTGCTCGGTTCTGGTTTCAAGGTTGATGGCAAGATGGTAGAGAAATGCAGATCGCCTAAGATGGTCGGGAGGACGGAGCGTGATTGCAGCTCGATAGAGTTCAATGGCCTCCCTCATCCAGGTCAGATGTGGCGACACATTCTTTGAAGACTGGTGACAAGGTTGTTGGGACATGAATCGGAGAGAACGGCTAGATGGACGCAGTGGGAGTGCAACTCGGTGGAGTTCGGTGGCCTCATCCAGGTCAGCCAGAGCGCACTGGTGCCTAAATCTGCCACAAAGGCTCAAGTAAGGTTGTTTATATAGTTGATCGGAGAGAATGGTGGGGTGGACATAAGACGAGTGTAGCTCCATGGAGCTCAATGGCATCTTATTCAGACAGGTGACCTGCTGCTCAAATCGGTCATGAGGGCTAGTGGCAAAGTCGTTGAAGTACTCGAATCGAGAAAATGTCCAAGGTAGCAATGCGCTAAGGTGGAAGCATGGAGTTTGATAGCCTCACCTAGGTCAGACATGGTGCCATACCGCCTCCAACTGTTATGAAGGCTAATGTCAAGTTTGTTAAGAGTCGAGGACCGACCAGGATGGCCAGGGGAACAGACAACTCAGCAAAGCTCGATGGCCAGGTTAATCAGATCCATTAAATGTTCAGATTGGCTAGGGGGACCCTCCTGCAAGGCCGCCGAGTCGACATCGCCTGACATAATCATTTGCCATGTTTTGTAGTGAAGATTATAAAGTTCGATAGAGGAGGCAAAGAATGCAGGGAACATCGAAGCAGGATTGAGCAGCACAGAGTTATCTAGATGAGATCGCAAGAACACAAGCTCGGTGTCGAGCGCCTGGCTAATGAGTGCTAAAGATCAGAGCGCTTTGCACACAATTGCGACAAGACAGCTGCCATGTCTCGATATAATTATGCTCTAGAGTATGCTGGCACCAGCAGGATCAAACTCTTAGTCAATCCCCGATGAAAAGGTCTGCTTACCACTTATTCTAATAGCATACCTCGTTGGCAATGAATCATATTCATTCAGCCTTGAAGATTCTGACTTGATGGGAAGGCGAATGACGGAAGCGTCGAGGAATGTGCTTGTGTTCGTTATGTCCTTTTTCTGGAAGTTGAAGCTATGGCGTTCAGCGGGTGCGTTCAAGTTTTCAAAGTTTGTGTGGATGTCCGATCAGAATCTTGGAGTGAATGGGTGGCAAGTCAAGTTGCACGTTGAGAGCTTAGTCAGCTATCATTATTCATGGTTTGAACTTGGTTCAAGATGTTTTCCTCCGAGTCGTTCTGAAAGACACAAACTGACAAAAGTCTTCAGATTGTCCAAATGCCAAGCGCCAGAAGCCCACAGATATTGAATTTCCTGTCTTGTTTACGCGCCGCTGAAGCCCAGTCACTGGCCAAGTTTGAAAGTTCAAAGTTCTAGATCCATCTCTGTCACGGTCGACTCAGATCGCTGCGGGTCAAATTTGAGATGACGCAGCCATTAATTCCTGGTCTACGGTACGTCGCGTCTGGCTAGCGGCGCTTCGCCCCTGGAAGGAACACAAGTACTGACTTTATCGTTGCCTTCTTCACCCCTATCCACAGGTAGGCGATGCGAAAGTGCCTATCTTCCACTAGCAATGCAAAGGGATTGGACGTCATAAATTCACGTGTCGTTTGTTCTGTCAGAACAACAGAAATGGAGTGGCTCCTGCGTCTTGATTCAGCTAGGACAATTTAAGACACTCACGATCGCCCAAGACGTCTATGACGTTAGTGATGATACACATGCAGAATGCAGATATCGTGAATGCTTCAATTGACTTTGGATAGGCAATTAACTACTGAATCAACCACTCGGACACGCCAGATCTCCATCATTTTCAAATTCGACCGAATTCCCAATCCTCAAACAGGCAGCACATCTTCGTTTGAAGGTCGCATTGCCTAAGCTCCCAGCTGATCTCAAAATTGTTGTGGCGGAGGCGGGTGAGACAATCCCACACCCAGTTCTGGCTGTTCCATCGGGGATCGTTATGCATGATTGGAACGCTCGCGAGGTGCCACTCGAACAAGGCCAGCTTATTCGCAGCCACTCTTCCCATGGTGTGGCTTCCGCGCCAGTCATCTGGGTTGACGTGTGGCTGGTTACGCCTGATCTTCATGGTGTATGTCTCCGTGTTTCCAACGAGGTGGTACGTATTTCCAACACCAGCATCGGTTGGGATGTAGATGACCCAGTGAAGAGGATGGGGCCGAAGGTACTCTATCTGGCCTTGCCAAAACTGGATGACTTCAACGTCATAGTGCGTTTGTTTGGCAGACATATTCAGATATTGCTATGGCTATGGGTTAGTTGCAGTTCGCTAAGTTTTTTCGTGTTCCGTGTGCTTACCGAGAGAGCAGACGACAGAGGTCAAGGACAAGTGGGTTTGAGGTTTGAACCCACCGCTTTATATCCAAGCCATTGAAATTGTGGATGTGGACTTGTGGAATCGGGAACTTCCTGAAATTGTGGTAACTTCGAACGCGACATGTCCACTGTTATTCGAAGAGAGTATGGTGGGTGATCTACAGATTACCTTTCCTAATGACCCACTATCTGACACACAATAGTCGATTCAAGGTTCATACAATTGTGTGGGCTAGGCTACAAGTCCATATCCTCCTTTTATTCCACTCAATGTCATTCATCACTGCTTGATGGTTTAGCTCAAGTATCGCACGTAAGTGTTCTAGGCCTTCTGGAATTCAAGTTATTGGCGTGGACTTCGAGGGATATTTCTGGCTCATTGAGCTCATGACGTTGTTTATCTCACCAATGCGGTGATCAGTTAAACCACCCAGACCGCGTCAGTGGAGAGTTACGGTGCAGAAGAATCTGTTGGCCCTAGCGTTCATCAGCGGGTTCAATTGTGCTACAGAGCGCTCTGCAAGCACTCTGTAGCGAGTTACGTTTTCCTGATGTGACTTGTCTTTGAATTTTTGACTTGCAAGACAACTAATTGCTGTATAAAACATCCACAAGGAGTCCGTATACAAACGTGTGTTCTATACTCGAGCGGAACGCGAACACTTAATTCAGATGCAGGTCACTAAAATTTGGTAAATGAGTCTTAAACTAAGCATCCATTCATGTGAACGAAGGAACTATCGCTCAAATCTCAAGATCTCAGACTTAACCGTAATATTCTTGCACAGTGGCTTCACAGCTTTGTGTAATGCTCCCGCAGCACGTCTGTAGGCGGCTGCAGAAAACCACAAACGACCAAGACTATGCAGTCATTACACTTACTAAGGTCACAGTACTGTTGTACTAAAGTAGTCTTTTTCATGTTCGGTCATGGAATATGCAGCCTTACGAGATCGGTTCTACACGCATTAATACTATATCGTCCGAAGGCAAAATCTACTTGAACAGTAGGTAGTATACATGGTATACATGAGATGATGTAAAGGGATCAGTTCGCACCGCAGATAGATAATTCTCTCATTTCCTGTAGGACTGCCTCCACCTAACCACCACCTATGAGTAGAGAGCGTACAAGTAACAGCTGATCGTACCTGTGCGTCCAGCTGACCTGCAGCATAATCATCTCGTACATTATCCGCAAAATACCTGATTATAGCATCAGTAAATCATTCCTACTCATTATTTCCCAAGCCCCAAACTCACCTCTGTACAGCGCTCATCTTCTCATATCCTTCCTCGGCGAACTTACATTGCATGCGGATCATAGCCTCAAAACTGGGATCAAAATATGGTATGCGCAGATCCAATAACTGCGGGAGCTCTGAGATGAGCTGATCGTTCATGAGCTCGAAAACCTCTTTCGCATCGTCGTGTTCTTGTTGTGCTTTTGGAAGCTTTGTAGGGTCCTCGCTTGGTTTCTCGATCGTCTTTCGTAGTTTACTACGTGCAGCATCGAAGTCCAGGAGCTGAAAACCCTGTTTAGTCAAATTGCTTGGGGCCGCCGATCATCAGTAGAAAACATCACCTTTTTGTTCCGTTTAGTGATATGCTCGTTCACGACGGGGAAGTATGCGTTCATCTTTCCGAGGGGTTCCATGATGGTCGTACGATAAGGACCTTCCTGTAGAAGATAATAAATAAATGGAATTAACACAAGCAAGTATCACTTACAAGTTCCCTCTGAATGCCCCCATCGAGCTCCTCCACTGCGCTCTTGAAAGCGTGACTTGCCATAGCACCGTCTGATGTGCGATCCGCAGCACCGTAGAAAGTCTCCATGGTATCAGCCAACCGGGCCTGTGTGGTTGTCATCGCTGCGGCACCATTTCAACATGTTACATGATATAACGAGGATAGATGACTTACAGCGCATGGCATCCTGATATTGTTTGGCGTCCCTCTGCAATGCCTGGCACTCCTTCTCGAAGCTGGAAAGAGTTAAACGACAGGCAGGAGACGGACTACAGATGCACGTACGCTCTGTACTTGGACTCTTCATCTGCAAATTCACGGTCTATCGTGCGTTCGATCTGTCCGGTCTTTTGTAAGACCTGAGCAGTTGAAACAAGTCATGGGTAGTTCCGCGTAGGATCGAAGATGTGTTCGTACCGTGGTACCCGCCCTGTTCAGCGACTTCTTGAATCTGGTGGATATCAGACTTCAGTGAGCTACATCAAAGTAGGAGACAAACCCTGTCCAGCTCATGGTACTTTAGTGATATCACCACGAAGAGGTTGTTGGAATGACAAGTGTTTGATCAAGTTGGAGATTCACCGCACCCGTCCCGGCCCAGGCACCACCTCATACTAATGGCTTACGTAAATGATAGGACACTTTGCATTTTATAGCAGCGATCAAAGACTACATGAAAACAGCGGCAATATAGCATAGAGAACATGAGACCAATGCGGAACATGAATGGAAAAGCTCAAGAAACGAACATCAAACCTTACAAATATCATGTTTTCACCCTATTTCGAGATGCGATCCTCCAAGGGCCTCGGCGGTAATGGTTGTTGTGGTCGACCTCGACCACTAGCACCACCTCTTCCTCTCCCAATGTCACCCTTGCCGCGCGCCCTGCCGCGGTTGATGTTTCCACGTCCTCCTGGAGTCTAGAAAGTTGTTAGCTCCTCACTTCAGGCCCTACGCAGAGAACCTACTGAAATACGCCCTAGAAGTGAGGGCTCCGAGTCGTCACCACGCGGATCGTGCTCTTCACGGCGAGCGAGACGTTCTTCCATGTTGTATCCCGAATCGCAGGTACGTCGGAAATCTACGGTATTGGTGTAATCCGGTCTGTAACTTCCCTCGTTCCGCCCACGCCTATCAATCGTATCTCTCTCAATGTGTGGCCTACTGTGATGGGAGGGCGAGGGCGACCGTATTCGATCGTGGATAGAACTGCGCAGCTCTGGCGGGGTAGAACGATCCCTTCGCCACTCCGTTGCTGTAGCAGGGGAGTGAAGGGCAACTCCACGAGGATTCCGATAGTCTCGTTCTGGCACATAATGATTGGCTCGTGGTCGACGGCGGCCACGATTGTCATCTTCGTTATCGTGCTCCGCTGGCCTCTTCCTGCTATTGTTCATCGGCGACATTGGGTGGGGAGGAATGGGAAGTCCGTAAGCTCCGATCTCGTTCTGTTCGAGATGCCGATGATGAGATGAGGTTGCTGATGTAGGAGGGGGAGAATAATGGTCTGGATAACGAGAAGCCCATCGCTGACGCTGACCACGAGATTCACCGCCGGTACCATTCCTGCGGATGGAACCAAGGGGTTCTGGGGATGTGGTTCGTCCATTAATCTGAGAATTCTGTCGAGAGCGTTGATTGGGATCGTAACGAGAAGCAGATTCCGATGGTTCAGAATGCGGGGATATGGCATCTGGAGTCCGTTCCTGACGGGCCACAGAGACATCCATGATCGAAGGATCTGGGCTGTTTCGGATTGGTGTAAGCCTTGTCACAGACCCTGATGTCCCTGCTGAACCAACTCGAGCATCGGAGTGCAAAGATGCACTTGGCGCTTGACCGATGATGACCTCGACGGAAGTCTGAGGGACATCGTTCGTTTGAGAAGAATTGATGTTCGAAATTTTGGTTTGACCGGATGGCGAAATGTTGTTTGAAATGTGAACCATGGCTTCCGTAGAGCGCGCGGATGCCTCTTCCTCAGGAAATGTGCTAGTCCGTTCTTGGTCATGCGACTCCTCGACCACCACTTCTTCTGTTTTTATCGTCCTGATAGGAAGAGAGTCATCTGGTCGCTTCACGCTCCGATCTCCAGCAGCACTCTCCTCGACGCGGTGTCTGTTCTTCTTAACGTGTCGCAAATTTGCGTCTCTCTGAGCTGGTGAAAGATTCGCCTGTTGACTGATAGTCCATTCAGTCCACTCATTGCTATCGCTAGCGAGGATGGTACGTGACTTGGGAGTGCTGGGCAACGCGATCTTTTTGGAAGCGGGAAGTAGCCCGTTTTGTGCTGGAGAAGTGGACAAATGCAGAGACAACTCAGAAGCCATTTGAGTAGAAAACAAAGGCGCGTCTGTGATAACCTGTCTCCCGACGTCAGTGGAAGCCGACACAAACGAAGGTGTCTTGTAGGAGGCTGGGGTAATTGATGATGATGCGGGAGTCGACATTAACGATGAAGAGGAACCGTCCGAGGTTGGCGGTGCACCAAGCATAACGTTGCCCGAAGTTCCCTGAGAACGACAGGCCTTCTTTATTCGTGGGGCAGGCTTTTTTGGCGTAAGACCCCTTTGACCCGGTAACGGCACGGTATGTTCGAGCGGCGACGCTAATTCATCGACTTCCATCTCCACATTCGTATCTTCTAGGTCATCACCATCAGACATAGAGTTCACCAGGTGCCCGGCACGCTCAGCGCGGATGCGAGCAGCATTTTCCGAAGTGGTTTGTTGCCTGTTCGCAAGCACTTGAGCGCGAAGCCTATTATATTCAGCCTGCGTATCAACCTGGATGTTCTGCGACTGTGCCTCTGCGTGTGCTGACTGGTGAGCGATGAGCTCTCTGCACCGCAATTTTTGTTCTTCATCAGCCCGTTTCGCATCCTCTTCGGCCTGGACTCTCTGCCTCTGTGCTTCCTCTTCAACCTGCCGACGCTCTGCTGCCTGCAAACGTGTGTCCTTCATTTGCTGGAGCGTATCGGAACATTGACGAGTCCAAGCGATTTGCTTTTTCAGATCCTCTGTCAACCGGTGTCGGTAAACCAAAGACTCGTTGTGGTCATCGACCGCCTTAATCTCTTCTTCAGTCATACCATCCTCCTTCTCAATATGAAGCTCGATATCAGCGGAAAACTGGAGTGGCGCTGCGTTGTTTTGAGCCAGAGTCCTTTCCCTCTCGGCACGCTCTGCCTCCCACTGTGTCTTCTCAACCTTGACTTCTTGGAGAAGCTTCATCGCTTCAACGATCTCTTCCTGAATGGCTGTCCGTTTTGACTCGTCCTCGAACTTTCGTTGATCGTCTCGCACACGGCGTTGAGCAT
The DNA here is from genome assembly GCA_000827255.1 of Suillus luteus UH-Slu-Lm8-n1. NCBI lineage: Eukaryota > Fungi > Basidiomycota > Agaricomycetes > Boletales > Suillaceae > Suillus > Suillus luteus. The sequence goes on from KN835155.1 coordinate 37,562, forward strand.
CTCGAGCGCGTCTTGTCTCCTCTCGGAGTCGCGATTCCTCCTCCAGCGCCACGAGTCTCTCGTCCCTAGTGCGCAACTCCTCCAGCTGCTTCTGCAACGTTCGCGTCCGAGCTTGGCATTCCAACTCCCTCGCGAGCATGTGTTCCTCAAACGCCTTTCGGCGTTTATCAAAGTCCATGCGCTCTGTCTCAAATACTTGGTTCGCATCAAGCTGCAGTTTGACAGCACCCTCGGCGACGGATTGAAGCTTCTTCATGGCTTCGACCAATGAATCAATGTGAGTGATTCGTGAGGTTGTCATATTTGAAGATTGCAAACTGGTTAGAGCAAGGGTGTTGTTACCTTCATCGGCTGGTAACATTTCTTGATCCAGGGGATCGTTTGAAGTGGAACCGCTCTGGGGATACGGGTGTCGAAGAACAATGCCGCTAGGCTCCTCCAAAATTGTTTTGTTGCGAAGGCCAGCGGCTAACTCGGATATATTCGAAGGTGGTGCAAATGGGGATGGGGTCCTGAGAAGCGATATAGGACGAATGGATAATGCTTTGCTCTTTTCTTGAAGCCTGGCATATAAAGCGGACAATGAGTCGTCTTGTGTGACTTGCTCTTGAGATATCTCAGGCTGCACAACGTCCGGAACTTGGCTTGAGCTTGTACCAGTCGTTTGAGAGTTCGGAGAAAGATGCGCTGATAGCACCGACGAGGATGAACTTTGGACTGGTTTAGAAAATGATCCTGCAAAGGAATGTGGTTTGGGCGACCCAGACGGATTGGACGATGATGAAATGTCACGATTGGATTGTTCAGTGGTCGGAGTTACATGAGATGAGCCGGGATAGACAAGTTCAGGTGTTAATGCCTCTCTGACTTTGTTGGCGGCAGCACTTGTGTGGGCCTGAATTTGCGACGTGTTTGACTCGGAAGTAGTCGGGAGAACCTCAATTGGGGGAATTAAATGAGGGCCCGCCGGATAACGGTTGCGATTTATCCGGGGTACAGGAGGCAATTCACGTGTTGGATGAAGAATTTGAGATGTTGCTGACGGGTTGAGTTGTGAAGGACCCATCTGAATCCGCTCAGCTAGCTTTCGCGAATTTGGAACTGGGGCACGAGTGGCCACTGGGGATGGATGATGCAGCACTGCTGGTGAGGGAGAACGAAAGGACACTTGATCCGGATCAGGCGCAGAAATGCGGCTAAGCAGATTGGGCGGTTTCCCGATGGTATCGAATTGGATATCTGTAAAACTAGGTGGCGGTTGGTGCACAGGGGCGAGCATATGGACCACATTGCCGGTCTGCGCCGAAGCAGGGGCGAACTTGGCAGTTAAAAGGTGAGAAGGAGAGCCAAACATTGACTCTGGCATGATGTTGTTGTTCGGATTAACAATGATCTTGATGCGATTATATAGGCCTGCTGCACTAATATATAGCAAGGTGATAAGAAACTCAAGATGAACAAGGCGCACTGGTGTTAAAGAAATTGCAGTCGTGTCGCTGGTAGACAAAGGCGGCTGATGGGAATTTAAAGGCGTTGAACGTTGGTCAAAGAAAAGTATTCAGTCCAAGTGGTCATAAGACAAAGAGCTTGACATTACATACCGACTTGGCGTGTGCCTATATCCTTCGGCAAAACCCGTAACAAAGGGATGCCACCAGGCTCACCACTTTAGTACGTACTATGTAGTGATTTTTGGTACGGAGACTCCTTTTCTGCTCATAACTCGATCCTCCCTATTTTCGACAACTTGAATGTTATCACGCGAAGCATCTTTAGGTACCCTGTCAACTTCAAATTTGAACTTCGGGCATCTACTGTCTCATACCCATCAGGTAGCTGCGATAGGACCCCACGAGTTCAATGCCACGGCGGGCTAATAATTTGGCTGGGCCGTACAAACGACTTTGATGTGGCATAAGTTATTCCGAGCATAGCCTTTGAAAGTGGCCGAACACCTTTGCGAATCATTGGATTCGACAAGCTTTGTGCTTATCATCAAATATCGTTTGCTGCAACAATACTTCGGTGACTCAAGCTCACTATAACACTCCAGTTACTTACGTTGCCCAGCTTACTAGATTCGTGCACCAGAGGTCAACTTTTTCTCCAAACATACTACCAAGTAGTCGTTAGCAACACATCAATATTCAATGTGCTGCAAGCACAATTATAGAACATCAAAGATCAACCAATCGCACAATGGCAGCTGTGTGTAAGAACTTCTTGACGTTTGTTCTGATGATATCGGAACCTGTTATCCTGCGAACCTTTCCGACGGTGTTTCTGATGGTCAAGCGCACTGCTCTGTACATTCACACATTCACACATTCACACATTGACTCCACTGTCTCTTCTGTCTTTCTACTGGCCCCTCGCATCTACCCAACAATTTCGTAAGTCACATACAATGATCAGATTGTCCCTTATAACCTTGCATAATTCAGTGTGGGCACGATGCACAACTCGGAGCGCTCAGTCAACGATTTTGATGCGAGACTGGTCATTGGGCCGATTCAAATCGGTGGGCTGTTGAGCGCTGCATTATTCGGTTGTCTTTCCTGTCAGTCCTACGTGTATTTTGCGAGATTCACGAACGATCACCTCACCTTGAAAGCTGCTGTGAGTCGGTCAACTGCACGATGCAGTGTTATTCTGATTAATCACTTCTACTGTCAGGTATCTGCAGTCTTGTGCGTTCTGTATTTGACTGGGCTCCTTCAAATACTAATACACACTCCGCAGCTTCATTCAACTGGGTCACTTTGTCTGCATAATATCAACATTATGGACAATGACTGTCAGCACCTATGGTGACCCGTCTTCATTCCGGGTGCTCCCTCTGGCGGCAGACTTGGCCATTCCATTGAGCGCCTTTACAGCATTTATCGTGCAGGTAAATGAGTTCGAATTTATTTTCATTATTTGTAACTTACGGGTAATGTCAGTCATTTTACGCATTTCGACTTTGGAAGTTGTCTGAAAAAGTTTTCTTGCCTATTCTCTGCGAACTACTTTCTGTTGTTGCACAAATCTCTACACTCATTCTCTCACCGAGAGCGTTTTATATGACAGACCTCACGGTTTTTGAAGACAGTCAAATTCAGCTAATTACGCTCTCTTTCGTCGCACGTGCAGTTTGTGACGTAATGACCACCATTGGCATCGCCTGGAGTTTAAAACACAAACGAGTTTCTGACCTTAAGGAGTATGACTATTCGTCGTCTCGCCTATTATTATTACTTATGTTTATCATAGCACGATGACGATGATCGACCGGTTGATCTATTGGACTATCGGTAAGATATCAAGCGCATTCGCGAGATAGATATCCTTTTTAACCCACCTCTACACAGAAACTGGTCTGGCCACTAGGTATCTAGCTGTTTCAAAAGGTGTCTCCATTAATAATCTGTTAGTTTTATGGCAATTATGGTGGCAGTGTTGGTAAGGACTTCATCTATATCTTCCCCCAAATGGAGCATTCACGAACTAGCTTTGAAGTTTCTAGTCCTGGAGCAGAACTGTGAGTGTATTTATACCGCATTTCACCACTACTGAATTTTGTAGTCGTGTGGTTTGGAGCATGGTTAATGTTGCCTAACGGTAATGATATAGAATGCTCGAGGTTCGGTATATCTAATGACCTTCGTATTGTGCAGTTGTGGGGAACAGTTTGCTGGCCTCGTCAGTTACCAAACGGGCTCTGCGCTTGATAAATGTGACGAACTTACTGGCGTGCATTCAGGTTCAATCGGCGATTACTGCTTCTGGAAACTCGGAGCACCTCGAGATGTGATATCCAGAGCGGTATAGTGAGCACCATTAATTTGAATACCTGGATATGAATTCTAATTCTGTTTCAGAACACCCTTGTGTTCAGAGCTGAGCATTCACAAGCATATCTATTGGAGAACTCCAGGTGCCTAGGCGGTGAAGGATTGCAACAAGCGGAACATTCGGTTGACCGGGAACAAGGACGGGTTTCCGAGCCCGCGGTCGGTATGCGTGTTTAACAGATGACGAAACTTGCTGCCGGCTATGGGGCGAATGTACAACATTTTCATTTATTTTTAATAATTTGTAGATCGGCATTAGGCATGGATGTCACGTTGAGGTCCGTTCGACTGCGTCGATGACGATATCGGTTTCCATATGCAAGATATTCTGGGTTGGTGTCCGCTTCAAACGAAAGTTTCTGCACGACTCCAGTATTTTGTGAACATTGGATGCGGATGTCTTGGGTAACACCGTAGCATCACTACCACGACCTTCAAAGTGGCAGACCACTGTGCGTGCTCCACAAGAACCTGACTCAAGCACCAGACTCACACTTTATCTTTGTACATATGCAATTACATTCCAAATCCTATCCATGACTGTTGAAGTGGTGCGCCGCAGGGTGCGGGTGCGGGATGCTTAACAATCTGAAGCAGTGTATAAGATATCCGTTGAGTTGAATGGATAGCACAAACATATTGCAAGCCCACTGAGTTGTTGATCTGCACGACTTGCACATCTCCGATGAGATCGAAAAGTGAACTCTGCCGGCAGGCCGGATTTTGAGTTCACAACAAGTAATGTAGCTTGTGCCATTCTGATCAAGCGTGCTCAATCATTCTAAGAACTGTATTCTTATTGCTAAAGACGCTGAATTGAAATAGCTCAAACTTTGTTCCAGTCTCAAATAACACTTGGATCGCCAGGGCTGTGTGTGAACTTTGTATATGTTGCTTATTCGCCTCCGAAGCTCGGACGGCGCCAACGTTATCTGTGATTCGAGCTTGAGCGCATCATAATATTCAGCATCGGGGTTTGCAATATTTAGGACAGCATTCAAACCACAATTAAATGCCTTGGGTGGCTTAAACTTGAAGTTAAGTGCAAAATTTACGACATTTTGACCTATCCCAAATATCAGAAACCCCGATGTGATTATTATATCCACGCATGAGCACTGCAGGAAGCCAAGAGAAAACTGTGTTTCTGCTTTTCGGCCGCCCAGGTGGACGCAGGGTTCGACCTTTCAGCTCTTCGCATCCCCAACTGGTAAGCCGACACATACAGTATAGGACCGGCATTTGAGCCAGCACCGTCATTTGAGCCAAACAGCTACCACACACTCAACATTTACTTATCGACACATCGAGTAGTACAGATATATCTTAAATATATGCATCTTGTATACTATCGAGTAGAAATGAGAAAAAAATAGTGCTTGCATGCTACAGGTCAGAAACAAGCCCTCTTTCAGCACTAATCAATGCGGCGAGAAGGAAGAATTTAATTATGGATGTCAGAAATCCCGTCAAATGAAAGATTTATATCCCTAGTACAGTTTCAGTACAGTTAAAATGTCCAGCACACAATGACATGCTGCCACTGGGATTCCGGACGAGGGTCTCAAAATCCGTGTCTCAGGACAAGATAACCCAATTCGGACTTTCATTTCTGGGCTCAATCAGGTGATTCAGGTCATAGATGGTACTCTCGCACGCTATAAATCCATATTAGGGCTGGCTCAACTGGTGGTAAAAACAGATATCAAGACATTCTACTGATCGTCGCATTGCGCACGCATCACTCATTCGATTGCTCTGTAGTGTTGCATTTGCATGGTCATTATATATCTAAACATAACTGTCTGATCAGAATTTTAATTTATATGCGAGTGTTGACTTGAGACGGCCAAGAAAATTCACTGGCTCAAATGCCGGTCCTATACTGTAGTCAAGTAAAAATACAGCGTTCGAATTATTTCCTATAGCCTTGCATAACTTTTAAGAGTGTGGGTCATACGATGATGTATGATGAGTAGCTTATATTTAAATGTACAGACAACATCAGCAAAACGACTTAAATGATCAAGGCACAGTGAACAATTTCAATACGAGGCTAGTCACATCAGGCCAGTCCAAGTTGGTGAGCTACATTATTTGGTTGGTTAGTTGCCCTACTTGTATTTGTCAAAATTTACGAGCTACTCGGATGCCAACCACCTATAGCAATTATTATTGGTCGTTCGGTTGGTTCAACTTGGTCACTGACAAGGGGACCCTAACCCTAGAACTGGGTTATGCCCGAAATGGGTATCAATATTAGAATCTTGGACCAAACGCAGCAACACAGCCTGAGCGTCCACTTTGCGTCCACTGTAACCAAGTATCCACATCCACTCTGGCACGAAAGCGTCGAAGGTCCACATCTAGCGTGTATAAAACACTACCACTCCTTCATCATGGAGCATCTCACCAGCATCCTCTTTCCCTACTTTTACCTCCGCTGCGGCCTCCCTTCACTTTTGTCAATCAATCATGTCAAGCTTAGAATCAGCTACTGTCTCGGGTGTCGATGTATTCGGCAACTCCAAGCTAGACACTCGTAGATACACCACCTTCCTCCCCTCTCAAATTCTAGAGGGGATGTCATTCATGGATCTCGACGAGGAGGAGGATGCCAGCCTTTACACCGATTTCGTATCCTCATGGGAGTTTACTGCTTGCCCCGAGTCCAGCGATGCCGTTTTGCCCGAGGCTCAGGAACTCGTCAAGAAATATCACGAGCAACCTGACACAGTAACTGAGGCCCAGAGCATCGCCCAGGAATACCTACGACGGCATGAGAGGGTTGATGACCGAAGGACTCCAGATGTCTGCCCCCTCAACACTGATGAGGAACTTCCTATCACTCCTAACCGCAGGGATCCAACATCCGCCAATGCCATAACTGACGATGGACAATCCACGATTGATCTTGAGAAGCGTCCCGAGCCAGAGATTCGTCTGTTTCATTATGACCTGGAAGGCATAGCGCAGGCGGTAAGCCTACCACTCACGCCCTATGTCGCTTCAAACTGATGTCTGTACAGCGGCTTCAGGGATTGGAAATGATCCAGGCTGGTCAATACATTCCTGGAGACATGATCCGTTGTCAGCGTCCTGGATGCACTGATGTCCTTTGCGATCTCGAAGCGCTCAAATGTCATCTACACATCCACAACGTTGGCGATATGTCCGATGTCATCAGTGTTTTGTCTGCAAACACCCTAAAGGCCAAGGAACCTGGACATTCTTCCACAGAGTCTTCGCCACTTAATAAATCTACCAGGAAAGTTCGCAACCGGTCCAAGTCGTTTTTGGACATGGACCCCACATCGAGTCACTCGTGCGACACACACTCAAAGCGAAAGGTCCATGCGAAGGACCCTCATTCACCTTATCGCAGTCGAAATCCCAGTGCCACTCACTTTAATTCGAGTGCATCACACTTGCGAGTGAATCTACTGGATGCATCGGCAACTCGAACACGTGGGCGACGCAGCAATAGGAGCGCCATTCGCAACGGTCTCAATGAGGCCGTGTATCATGACAGCATTGCGATGGTCCTTTCCCGCCCTGCGTCGCCTGTTGGAGGCGTTCAAGAAGCTTGGGATTCCGACTTGAACATGCCTGTTGATTTCGTGAACAACAGCAGCGTACTTTCTCCTGCTGCGAGTCCATCTCGTGGTGAAAAGGAAATATCTCGTGCCACGAGCCCCAAACGAGCGTTCCGCCCGGCTAGAGCCCTCAGTCCCATCCGAGGCATGTCTTATTCTTGTATTATTTCTATTCGATCAGCTAACGTTTTGATGTCTCACAGATCGTCTTCGACGGGTGCTTTCACTCGGATGCTTGAACGAGGGTAACGAATAGTTCGTGTATGACACAGCGAGTTCTTCAACTTGTCTTCAATTGTTTGTACTACAGCATACTTTTCTATCATCCTGCTACAAGTGGGTACCGCTGCGTGGCTCCCAATCTCATGTATCGCTACTAGAATAGTCACATATCTCAATTTTAGTTCAATTTATCGATCTGCTGTCATGCGACATTGTTCTTATTGATTCGAAATAATGTTGTTGACATACAAACAGAAAGTTGGGATAGCGCAAGATCTGCCAAGGGTCATAGTCCCAGTAGAGAATCTCAGTGACGCTCAAATTGACCCTAGTCAAACGGGCAGATATTCTCGAGTAGACGCAGACAAAGAAAAATGGTAATAGATCACAAATATGATCTCGCAAACGACCTATTATTGTGAGTTTGGGTCGACATCCGGATGCATGGTATTGTTGATGCTTATTGATTGCTTCATATGGCTAGGCTGTAGTGCTACTTGAGCGCTTCAGCATGAGCCTCATGAGTCCATACGGACCATACCCTATCAAGTATAGGCCATCAGATTCATTACCGCGCGGTGAAGGTTGTGTTTTGTTTATATTAACTGCCAGTGTTTGCCTCTAACTATGCTAAATGCATTCGCTAATCTGTCATGATGGAGCTGCATTTATGTACTTCCGGTGGACCCACCTTTCGACCATCCCTCGTATCCCCAACTAATTAACGCATTCGTGAGCCCAACGCACTTCGCATAGGGACAATGAATAGCTTCAAACGAGCGAGTATTTTCGATCCAAGGCTGGTCATTGGACCGATCCAAGTTTGTGGGCTGTTGAGCGCTGCGTTATTCGGCTGCCTTGCCTGTCAGTCCTACTTGTATTTTGCAAGATTCAGGAACGACCATCTCGCACTGAAAGCAACTGTAAGTCGATCTACTACGCAATTCACTTTGATTGATCGATACATACTGCTAGGTATCTGCGGTCATGTGCGCTCCATGTTTGACTTGATTCCTCCGAATACTCAACACAGATTGTGCAGCTTGATTCAGCTGGGCCACCTTGTTTGTGTAATATCGATGTTGTGGACGATGACTGTCAGCACCTATGGTGACCCATCTCAACTCACGGTGCTTCCTCTAGCGGCAGACCTCCTCGTGCCATTGAGCGGTATGACAGTATTTATCGTGCAGGTAAGTGATGTCCAGACGTCTATATCCGCTATTGAATGTTTACGCGCTATTTTAGTCATTTTACGTTTTTCGACTTTGGAGGTTGACTGGAAATGTCTTCTTGCCCATTCTTTGCCAAATCCTCTCTGTGATTGCACAGATTTCCACGTTTTTACTCACAGGAAGGGCAATTTCTATGACGGATCTCACGGATTTCGGAAATAGTCAGATGCCGCTGATTGAGCTCTCTTTTGTCGCTCGCGCAGTCTGTGACTTGATCACCACCGCTGGAATCGCCTGGGGTTTAAAGATGAAACGAGACTCTAAGATTAAAGAGTATGTTTATCCATCGTCTCTGCCCAATTTGCAATTTTCTTACATCTGCCATAGCACGGTTACGATGGTCGACCGGTTGATTTTATGGACAATCGGTAAGATCTTAGGAAGCGCGTCCATCGGATGATTGCCCCTTCTGACATCACCTCTACACAGAAACCGGTCTGGTCACTAGGTATTTGACTCTTTTATCGCTTACGAGGTTCTTCATAACGATTCGTTAGTTTGATGGCCCTTACATTGGCAGTATGGGTGAGAGCTTCGTCCACGATATCTCTCTCCGAAATTGAACATTGTCTAACCAGTCTTCCAAGCTTTCGACCCTGAAGCAGCAGGACTGTGAGTGGGCTGTCAGTGATACTCCACATTCTATCACGGCTAAAATGACGCAGTTATGTGGATCGGGTTTTGGTTACTGTGGCCTGACGGTAATGATACTGAATATCTCACATCAAATATATTGACCCACGTATGGTACAGTTGTAGGGAATTCTTTGTTGGTCTCGTCAGTTGCCAAACAGACTGATGATAAACCGAAAGTGAAACTCACTGATGTCATACAGGTTGAATCGTCGGTTGCTCCTTCGTGACAGGGCTTCGCGAAGCGACACTCAGAGTCGTACCTTTGCTTTGGTGAGCACTATGCATTTGAATCACTGTATCTAATTCATAATTCTGTTTCAGAGCACAGTTGTGTTCAACGCAGGGGCTGCGCAATCAGAAGCTGACCCATCAGAGAACTTCAAGGATCGAGATTTACCAGTGTGAGCATTCAATCAGTCAGGAACAAATGCAGCTCATATTCGAGCATGTTGAACAGATAAACTCGTTACTGACTTTAGGGCAAATTGCAGACGAGATTATTTACTCTTGACATTTTGTAGCTTGTCATTAGGCATGAAATGTATGTCTACAGTACTAAGTATTAAAGCACGAATGACCAGCGGTTCGGTGGCTGTTGCGTTCGCTATATGTGGCTGAGCATTTCTGCTGTTGGTTCATAGTTCTGTCTCCTATTTCTGTTCTTCAAGTTTACATTCGAATATCCGCTTCATGCCAACATACGGCACGGTTTCTGAATATCAACGCATTGCACAACAGGTAACCAACAGTGTGCTAGTGGGCGATGGTACAGCGGCAAACATCGCTTGACAAAATTTTCCCGTGATTGCTATTCGTAAGAACCCCTCAGTCATCCGATCCAAAGGCGTTTGATGCGAATGCCTTTTTCGAGTGGGTTTTTCTGTGCGACTTGCGGCCTTTTGTTTCCTTGGATTGGATGTCAGCGGGGGGTCGAAGTGATGCTAGGTGACTTCTATAAGATGTCAAAATATGAACTTCGCATGGCACGTACCATAGATAACGGGCTGTAAATTGTAAAGACGATATAAATGAAGGACAGCTTGCTCCTTGTCTTTTGCTTCGATCATCAGATCTGTGTTAACATGAACTTCATAGATCCATGTTTAGAAGTGTTCAGGCGCACCCATATCATCTGGTAGGGCTTCGGGTAGTCTCTGGCATCTATCCGCATGAGCTCTGCGTTCCATGACGGTGACGGCGCCTTCACGAGGTTCGCTTAAGTGCTGCTTAGGTTTGATGCCACGTCTGGCAAAAATAGCGTTGGTACGTGCAATAATCTCTGAGGGGGTGAGATCAGAAGAAGGATTAAGCGCGTCATGATGATAGTCGAAGACGAGTGGGATATCCAGATCTTCGCATATCGGCAGTAGATCTGCAGCATTATAACAAAGCTGCGGGTCAGAGGTAATTAGCAAATAAAGCATCATCCACAATGAAGTAAGGCTGACCTCGTCATTTTCTAAAACTAAGCGGTCCCTGACGTCCTTAGGAAGATCTTCCTCGACTGTCTTGCGAATCCTGGCGAGCGCTGCCTCTTTGTCACCGTAGACTCCTCCTCCGTGGATAATCATGACGCCGTCGGGTCCAATGGCCATGAGGTTGAGCATCTGCGCATGATACTCAAGCTCGCGGATGCTGGCTTTAATCACTGAATCCCTAGGAGAGCCTAATTGAGTGTATTGACCCGGGTGAACCGTGAGTCGGTGACCATATTTGTTTGCCAGGGCGCCAACCTCGGCTAGAATGGGAGCACAGTAGTCCAGAGAATAGCCATAGAGTTCGTGGGATGCAAATGGGAACATTTCAGATGATCTGCGGACAAGGATTCAGTGTTTTAAATTGCTGCAACAAGAATAAACGCACAGTCTCATAAAGCGTATATTCTGAGTGGATGGACAGTGAGTGACCACAGGCGTGTTAAGACCTCGGAACATACGTTTTCTTCGTTCCACTCGATTATCTTCAGCATGTCCTCAATATTTCGTCGGCCAAGGTCCTTTACCCACTCTATGCCGTTCTTTTTTATGGTCTCAATGCTGATATGTTTAAGCAAACGACAAAGAAAAGATTACATGCGCTTACCGACAAGTCCGCGAGCAGAATACCGCCTCATCTGCAGGTTTCTTGTTGCGTAAAATGGTGTTCAAGCAAGCGTACCCTGAGAAATACGCGTGAAGGATTCATTCTTATAAGCCAGCTTACCTACCCAGACGCCCACGAAACGTGGTCTCTTTTCTCTCGACCTCTGGAATGACATACACAGGTTCTGCTTTAGGAGCATGCTTACGTTTCTTCTTTGGGGGCTGGCCATCAAAAGACTCTGCATCATTATCTGTAAGAGGAGCTTTTCGTTTCTTCGTTCCCTTGGACTGCTTCTTTGTCTTTGCCAATGAAAAATCCTCATCAGAACCAGGGCTAGATGCTTTTGTCTCTCTCGCCCGCGCGATTTTCTTTTTCAGTAAGGTAGTCTTATGACGGGGTTTCGGAATCTTCATTCTGTGTTCTTCCTCGTCCAACAGGGGGTTTGGGTCCAATTCGTCGCATTGTTCTTGTTTCTTTGCAGATGGCGCTATCTTTGGCACCTTCTCAGCTCTTGGCCTAAGAGTTCGCCCAGGCTGCAGCTCCGCAGCGGTTACTTCCATGGTTTCAGAATAAGCTGGGGAGATGGATGAATATGCCAAAGTTTGTGCGAGATTACGGAATGTCGATGGCAGAGAAAAAGTAGCACGGGTTGTTCTAAACCGAGGAACAATGACTCTTGAAGAGCGAGCAAGTAGAGCCAGCACGACTGCACGACCGGCCTTGCCAGTACTGGTTCGATTCAGAATCTTGCTTGATAGTGTGAAGTTCAATTGGGTCCCTGAGTTGAGAAATGATGGTAATCCCTGTAAGGTGGCACGACCGTTGCTGCAGATGTGACAGAGCAAAGTTTGTGGGCATTTCTTCTTTCTTCGATGTCTCGCTCATCATAGGGGATCGATCATCCAAGAAACAGTGTGACTAATAGGTGTGACTTGAAGCCATGTGACATTTTGTGCCAAGCGTGACTCGAAATTATGACTGCGAGTTATTGGCAACTCTCAAAAGAAAAATGGGATAGGTACTAGTGTAAAGACAGGATGATACATAGTTGCATAAAAACAATTGAGAATGAATCACCCGCTTGCTTCCATCTCAGCAAGAGCTGCTTCATTGAGTGCCTCTGCCTCCGCCATGATTTTCTCCTCCAGTGCTGTAACCCTGGATTCTGCATCCCGACGCTCGCGGTCAAGCTCTGCGTACCGCTCCTGCAGCATCCGCTCTCTCCGTGATAGGGCATCCACCTCCTCGTTTAGCGCCTCCAATCTCCGTGGTCCAGCTGCAGCCTCGTTGATGCTGAGCCGAGCAAAGCTCTCATGGTCCACTTTCGTTCGTACGAGCTCATCGAAAGCTTCAGTCACGCGTTTGGAAAGAGCTTTGGATCGTGCTTGATATCCACCAAGGGTGATCTCAAGCTTCTTCTCGGCCTTGGTGGCTTTGCTGGCCTCTTTCGACATCTCTCCACGACTCTCCTCCAACAGTGTGGTATAACCAGCTATCCTGGCTTCCGCGGATAGGCTGCTGGGTTCTACCCATGTTCTTGATGTGGCATTGAAAGCAAGCTGCCGACGAATACTTGCCCAAGACGCGTTCTCGTCAATCTCTTCACTGCTCGACAGCGTTGACAGTCCCTCCTTGAGCTGGGTTTCGTTGGCATCAGGGAAGCCTATTGATGAAGCAAGTTCAAGATGGATCTGAGCCTTAGCAGCAGCGAGGTCATCGTCTGGCGGTATCTGATAAGTTGACGGCGTGCCACCAGGAATATTCGTGCCAGGGAGAGGATATACTATTGAGTCATGTAGCAGGAGATCCGCAATTTCTGAATTGAGAAGTCTTCTGGCCTCAGCCATGTCGTCATCTTCCTCCCCAATATTCAGATCCCCCCTCAGCTTCTCTACGTCGACCCGTGCAGGACGAGGCAGACCACGGGCAACAGCCTGCGTTCGCCTTGCTAGAGCTTTTCTCTCCTCCTCTTCGCGTATCCGCTTCAAGCGGGCATCCCGTTCGGCAGCATCTTCCTCTGAAATCGGACCCGTGGTGGCATCGTCTTCATCTTCATCTTCGGGAACTAAAAGCTCGAAGTTGTTTTCGGGTTTGGGAAGACTCATAAATCCGGCCTTCAAAGCGCGCTTGGCGGAGTCGGTACGCAACCGGAGGTCGCGTGGTGTCGCGCCAACTGGCATGCCTGTAGCGGGATTGATGCTGAGGGTATCACGCATAGGCGTCCGAAGCGGGGTCGCGCCCCATGATGCACCATCTCGCGGCGTTGCAGAAACATCACCTGGGCCGCCATGCATAGGAGTTGCAAGAGGATTTGGGGTAAAAGCAACTTGATGCCGAGGAGTTGCGCTTTCGAAACCAGTTCCCCCCCCTGGCCCAACATGGAGAGGAGTGTTCTCATCTCCCAACAAAGGTGTCTGGGCCATGGTCATGTTCCGTAAATTGCGTGCTTCCAACATGACATTATCCTCTATGATATAGCTCAGTCGCTGCGATGAAAGTGAGTACTAAAGAAGACTCACGTTGAGGTGCAGTGCGAGGTGTTCGTGCCATCTTTGCGCCCTCTAAACCCTCATAGTCACTCAAGAGCTTCGCAGTTGCCTCGCTTCCACCACCGACCAATGCCTTGGCATTCTCCCCTGTTTGTCCGATCTTGACAATGTCTTCTAGCTCCGCCTCCCCAACTTGCGCGTTTGGCAACACAAGCTTCCGTCGTCGGCCGATGCTCTCGGCCTCTTTCAACTTCTGTATCTGTGCATCACGAGCGGCAATGAATTTCGTTTGGTGGCCATCATTCTCGCCCTTAGCCTCTGCTGCGCGACGTTGTCGCTTCCTTCGTTCAGCCTCTTCTTCATCAGGTTTGCGTTTGTTTTCCAGACGGCGGAGAGATTGGCCGACTGGCGCAGAGGTGATGCGTGCCTGTTCTTCCGACGTGTCGTAGAAGCCCGCTGCCGGCTTCTTTTCAAAGGGAATGTCAGCATTGTAGTCCATACCCTTATTTTTCGTTTTGTGTCGCATACTAAAGCATGTCACATGAGGAGGAACATAGCGCAAATAGAATAATTTGACACACATGATTCCAGCAGCCTTCAGCTCACGCTTCTTCTGTAAGACTGCAAGTCGTCTTGCTTCTTCGAGCTGACGTTCACGAGCCTTCCGCTTAGCTTTCTTGCCCTGTGTATTTGCAAGACGAGCACGGGCTTCGGATAACATTTCCTTTTCTAAATTGCAGAATCAACAAAAATCCACCAGCCAAGCAGAAGAAAACATACCATCTTCGTCCATGTCAATAGGATCGGGACGTGCAGGCTTAGTTTCAGGGTCAGGGTCAATCTCTCCTGGTCGTAGGCGCCTGATGTCGTCTGCACTCGGCGCTGACTCTCCCTCTGGTCCCGTCAGCCCCAGCTCCTCGTTCTCCTTCGCCTCGGCCTCATCCAACAACTTCTGATATCGCTCAAGACATTGTGTGGCTGTACGACCCACTGCGGGAGCAATTGTCCGCCATTGAGTGGGCATGATTTTTGCGAGGTGCATCAGCTTTTCATCCTCGGTCTGGGTAGCACATTACAGGTTACAGCACCAAAAAAGGGGTCTGTGACACACACCTTTGACCATTCCGTCTTCTTGATAGACGGATCTAGCCACTCATACCACCGCGCTTTACATTGTTTGGGGGTCTTCCGGACCAGCAACGACGATATACGCGCCCTGGTGATGCTCAGTACCAGAGCGGGGCAGTTGAGAATGAATGGACACACCATTGATTCTTCCCGTACTTGGCTATCGCAGCCTTGAGAACTTCGTCCTCCGTGTTCTGGATGAGTGTGTCAGATTCGGATTCCGGTGATGTTCGAAGTGAAGTTGTAATTTACCTTCCAAACACCTAATTGATTTACAAGGTTACAATTAGCATGCGTCAAAAAGCCTGAATAGAGTCACTTGCCTCCTTTGATGATAATTCGAACCATGGTCGGTGGGGGACGGGCTTCAACGAGTACTACTGTACAAGTGTTCACTGTTTACTGTTTTGACGACAATGTGGAATTCCCTTTGCAGTAGCTTAGTAAGCTTCACAGCGTAAGGCCGAAAACGTTCAGCGTCAAACGATCATAACAGCATGTACAGCCGTCAGGCGATGAGCGGTAGGAAAATTTGAACTACATCATTCAAGATTCCTCTGACTTTTGGACTGAATAGATACATGTATGAGAAGGATCAAACTACCACTTGGCACAACGACACCTTCAGCCTGAAAGGTACATAGCATTCAAGCGAACCGTTCAGACCAAGGGTCTTCGAGGAATTCCTTGCTGCGGCAATTTAGTTGTCATGTGAGTTTTGTTTCTACTGTCACATCGCAGTATGGCCGTTGGCGCTAGGATGCGCGAGTCACTAGTACTAAGCTCTCAGGCTAGTAAGTGGTCGAGTCCATCAAAGTGCATCAGGAAGAATAAACATCAGCTGTCCGCTTGCGCATGAAAGTTGACGTGGAATTTTCAACAAGGAAATCAAGAGGAAATGACGTGTATACTGAGGGACACGAAAAGTTTATATTAACTTGGAGCATGCAGTCCACGGCGCAGCCTCGCAGCACACTGTCAGACGGGTCCACTGGCAGGCTGTAACTATCAGTGTCAGTATCTGCGTACGATAAAGCTAATAAAAATACACCTATTATGTAGGTCCCGTACATCGTACCATCTTCTATCCAGCTTTCGACAGCCCAATGCAGAAACACCTCAAAGGTATCTCCAGTTTGGAAATATTTGCTTTAATCTCAAAGTGATACAAATGCGCACGTATCTCAAGGCCTTGTAGTCTAGAGGTACGATACTTGCTTTGGGCGATTCACAATTGCAAGTGGCCTGGGTTCGATTCCCAGCAAGGCCCTTCTTTTTTCTTTTCCAGCATCTGCAAGGCTGGCATTCACTTAGATCTCGTGGTTGAAATTGTGCACAATTAAACGTCTCAACGTCAACGACGGCACTACCAGAAGGTGATTATCAATGTCTAGAAGCAGTCGAATGATGCTGTGACAATGACCTTCGGGAGTCGTCCCCTAGTAGCATAAGTACGAACAGAGTAGTTACAGTCCAAACGATGATGCATCTAGTTGGATTTGACATCTAATATATATTAGTCCGTCAAATAGTAATTTACACATTAAAGCTATGCATCAAAATAGGAGTACTTCGGAGGAATCCGGGATATAAGGATGAAAGCGTCGAACAACAAGGAGAACACATTGCGTTGCGGGAGTCCAAGGAACAGACTGAAGAAGGCTGAGGGCATCCAAAACTAATTAGCCGCAAAGACCGTCATCTATGACCGTCCCGCAGCGTTTGCACTTGACCCTTCGATCAAGAAGGCAAAGGCCGATGCCCAATGGGAACCAAATTATTGCAGCCATAATGCCTAAAGAAATGCACGAGTCAACTGCTTGCCCATTAGCATGCGAATATCCTTACCTAGAATGCCGAACTTTGTTTCATTAACATGTCCCCCTTGCTGCAAACATATCATTTCTGGGTGGTCTGGGGGCAGTAACGAGGCGATGTGTTCGCCAGTCAAGGGATTCTGATAATGGTAGACTGTGGGTTGCATCACAGGCGTAGTACGCGTGTGGACGGCCATCACTGTGTTATGAGGTATTGCAGGCAGCGGCTGCACTTGTTGGTTCGAAGTCTTGTCAGTCATCGAAGGTGGCTCTTGCTGGTCATCTGAAAACATGGTAAACCACTAATCACATAGGACGACAAAAATGTGAAGACATACTTGAACTAGCTTGAGCTGCGACGTAGTCGTAGGAAGGTGGGCTATCTGCACTATGCTTGATCACCTGATGGGGTTTATTAACACCAGAGCCATCGAGTTTACATATGTTCGGCAGACTCACCATGTTGGACTGAGAATCGATGATCATCGAATAGCTCTGCTACGTGGCTTTTGTACGGAAAGCTGCGCACTGCGCACATACATAATAGTAAGCATGGCGCTGCCGCAGGGGCACTGCAGTGACTCGATTGGGGCTGATCGATCACGTGCAAATCTTTGTATGCCATTATTATCGCTTCTATTATTAAAACGCGCTATTCCAGTAAAATTTTGAGTTAGTCGAGACCTGTCGAGACCCAGCGACGTACAATCATAGCAAGTCTAGAAGTCGAGGGGGGGGAGTTGCATTAATATTGAGAAACATATTAAAAGCTTTTTTGGAAAGCAACGTTTCGACGCTTTCGGTCTGGCTGCAGGTGCATCTCAACTGTATAGTTTTGTCAGAATTATTCTCACGGGTCAGGAGATCTCGAGAACCTCTGTCAGAACCTGGGATCTCCAGCCACCGTGGGAACCGGCGAATTTTTATCTGCAAACACAAACTCTCTTTGTGCTTCACAGCTTCACCCAACTCATTGATTGAAGATGGAAAGTGCAGGACCATCGACCCACCATATCTCCTCCGATGCTCCATCGGAAACCGCAGGACCATCGACCCACCATATCGCCCCCGATGTTACATCGGACTCGATGACCTCTAGAGACTAGTTCGCACATTTGCGCATATCTTCTCAAGGAAATTCTAATATCTAATTTTTGCTTCCCTTCTTCCAGTTATGCGGATTCATACGCGCATTTTGGTTTGTTGATCCGTCAGGTCAAGTTATTGTTAGTCTGACACATTCTGACAGGTATTCACGAGGAAATGCTCAAGGATACCGTCCGGACAGGATCCTATCGTTCTGCGATCATAAACAATGGCCACCTTTTCAAGGGTAAAACAGTCCTAGATGTTGGGTGCGGAACTGGTATCTTGAGTATGTTCGCTGCAAAAGCGGGTGCTTCACATGTAGTTGGTGTAAGTTCCACATGCCTATCTCGCTCGTATCATTTCCTGCATTACTTTGAAGATCGACATGTCGAATATTATCGATCAAGCTCAAAAAATTATAGAAGCCAACGGCTTCAAAGACAGTACGTCTGACTGCATGCTACTGATACCGCCTTTAGTAACAACACGTTAGCAATTACCCTCGTTAAGGGAAAACTGGAGGAGGCCGAGCTTCCCATCGATCAATTCGACATCATCATTTCAGAGTGGATGGGTTATTTCCTTCTCTACGAGTCTATGTTAGACACCGTCTTACTTGCAAGAGACAAATACCTCAAGCCGGATGGATTGATATTCCCTGATACCGCAAAATTACTTTTTGCTGCCATTGAAGATCAGGACTACAAAGAGGAGAAGATCAACTGTACGTATGTTTGTGCTATACGCGCGCCTGGCTGAGAACAGTATTTGTAGTCTGGGATAATGTTTATGGGTTCGACTACTCGTGTATCAAAGACATCGCGCTTCGGGAACCTTTGGTGGATACCGTTGAACTCAAAGCGGTCGTAACCGATCCCTATGTCATCAAGGTTTATTGCTATCGATTCATTGACGATGCTTGTCTGACTCCCTGCAGGAGATCGATCTCTTGACAGCAACAAAGGAGGACCTGACTTTTACAGCTCCTTTTAACCTCGTTGCCACACGCGACGACTGTGAGTTTAATAGTATTAGGTTTAATTGCAGCATTCACATGCGCTACTTTAGATGTTCATGCATTCCTCGCTTGGTTCGACATCGTCTTCGATTGCACACATAAGAAAGTCAAGTTTTCAACTGGCCCTCATGCGCAATATACGCACTGGAAGTACGTTCGCAACTCAAATTTCTGTTCTTCAGATATTTATTTCTTCAAAACAGGCAGACAGTGTTCTATACCCCCTCGACAATTACTATCGCAAAAGGGCAAGAAATCACTGGCATAATCTCTTGCGCACCGAACGCGCGAAACAACCGCGATCTTGACATTTCCATTTCCTATGCAGTCGCTGACGGGGAAGAGGAGAATCCAGAGGAAGTAACAGTGGATTACAAAATGTGCGTTTTGTGTTCTTGCCCCATCCCCTCCACTCCGATTTGTGGTTGTAATGACTATACGCTGACCGGTGATAGGTCTTGATCGACAAACAATTCTCCGACCTCGGCTTTCACGCTTCGCTGCGCTGTCATATACATTCCCCATATACCGTCATTTACCTGCAACCCTCTGGATTGGACAACAGGTATTAACTTAGATACACTGACATCGCAGCCCATCTGGCCTAGTTCTTGTGTTACACATATCTGCATCAAACTTACTTGTTGTTTGTTGCATCATTAGATTACACCATCTCAATTTTCAGTGTGTAAGTTACGCTGGTCACCAAAACAATCGCCTTTCTTGATTCACAGATTCCGCGACAACGTCAATAAGTATCAATTCTTTCGTCAACAAACGTGCGCATTTTGATTGAACTCGAATGTGTAGCCTGCTTAATCTCAGTGTTGTCTTCGTTCACATCACCCCTACCCTCATACGCAAACCAGCAATTACACTCTAATTCATAGCGTCTTGGGTGGGATCGGATAGATTGTGGATTAACGGTATACAGCTTATGTTCGTGGGTCTCCGTGACCACCTGAGGCCTATGTTCCTCAACAACTTTGTTGTAACGTATCACGAATCCAACCCTCAAGCTCTCTATTGAACGTTTCCGGTTCCTCCAAGTGAGCCCAGTGTCCTCCTTGGAACTCTACCATCTTGAGACCTCCCACCGCGTATTTCTTCATACGTGGCACGGCGTAATCATACACGCATACATGGTCTTTCCTTGCCACCACGAAGAACGCGGGTTTCTGGATAAACTGGTGTTCTTCTGGTATCTCTGTCAACAGCAAACCGAGATCAGATCATGCAATATCGAGCAATGAACCGGATGTCGTGACGCACCTTCCATGATGCGGGAATTAACACCACCGAGCATGGACCGATACCAGTTTAGGGCACTCGTTAACCCGCCTTTCCTTAGTGACTCCAACAAGCGTGAGTGGTGCTATTTTACGAACATAGTTAATCCTGAGACAAGCCCGACAGGAATAAGAAGCACCTCGTCTGTGAGATAACTGGCTCTCTCTGTCGTCTTTCCATTTTCGATGAAGGCCTGGATCTCCCCGGGTTGATTCATTAGAGTCAGCCAATTATCCGGGTCGTCCGGATAAAGCACGGAAATTAACGATTCCAGCTTTGCGTCTTATCAATATCAAGTGGTGAAAACAATGATCAAACACATACATTTTTCTCGATGACCTGGGGAGCGCTATCTTGTTCGAAAAACTTCCAGTACCCCAGTAGTGGCCGACCGAATGCCTTGATATTCATCTCCAAAATAACATCAATGGGGGGGAAGGGGGTGTATATGTCGTATGTGACGGCAACCCACGCGAAACCCAAGAAACGGTCAGAGTGTTTCATTGACAGGAGGGAGACTATGCGCGATCCCCTATGACAATTATGAGTTTGGCTGGTGCGCGTTCAGTTGTATCTTACCAGTCATGTCCAATGGCTATGGCTTTTTGGACTTTCTCGGCATCAAGAATGTCAAGCAAGTCTTGCGCGATTGCGGTGTGCAGAAAGAAGGACATATCGGTGGGTTTAGACGTGCCGCCGTATCCGAGCATGTCAGGCGCTACTACTCCGAAGCCTCTCTCAGAGAAGTAGTTGATCTGATGATACCAACTGTATGAAATCGAGGGAAAGCCATGGATAAAGAGTAGAGTGGGCTTGTCATCCACCGCTGGCAAGGACAGATAGTGGTAAGTCAATCCTCTGGAGGTGACGATGTCTTTGTACTCTGAGACAAGGCTTCCGTTCATGGTGGTATGAAGACAACCTGTAGGAATGGGTTGTGCTCCGCCGATTCTGTTTTAATGTGCATCCATAGTGAGTAAGCTGTTTGTCATGAAACTGCACAGCTCATGACCCTAGTGAAGAAGCTGTGCGGCATGCATTAATCAGCCTCAGGTATTTTGCCGCACCTTGCCGCACCACTAACGCATCACTACCGCACCCGCATCAAATCAAGACATTTCGCTTTCAGTTTCAATAATCACTGTTGGCGAGCTCCATCATAACTGACTTACCGTCCAACCCATCAATTATGTGCCATACAGTCGTATCTTTGAGAGAGTCTAAAACCAAGAGAACAAGTTGGGTATGTTGCGGCACGGATGCGATAGGGTGCGGTAGCTTCAATTAATGGTCAGTCTTAATATCTTACAGACATGGACACTCGTGAAATTCCGCTGAAACCTTGCTTGTCGTTGGTGCATCAAAACGAATTATTGGTTGGCTAAACTGCGCTATCTATGCACATGCCTGCACTATCGTAGTGTCAGTGTTTTGTGCTAGACTGGTGACCAATCCGTATATGAGGCAAGCCGTCGATAGACGGACTGGTAAAACTGAGTTTGAATTTGGATCAAGAGCGGATTCCTGGGGTAACGTGACGAATAAGTTCCATTTAGGAATATCAGAGCCACGTGAGCTTTTGTTAACTCATTGCGAAGTCTCGTTCAACATCTGCGATCGACGTTGACGATCGAGTACTGTCGGTTGCCAGCTATCGGGCAGCTTCATCCATCCACCCCTTCATGGGTTTATAAATTACTTTCTGCTACTGCTATCACTTGCTCTTTGTGCTATAACTCCAGTTACACTTTGCAATCAGGATGCGAGGTTCTTCGAGGATTCTGGATGCCGACTTCAATCGTTCCGTGGACTCTGGTTTTGTTGATATCACAATGAGTGATCCACCGGATGTCTCTTCTATTGCTGCAGCCTCTTCCCCACGACTCTCGTCGCATGAACGCATCAAGTCTGCTCTCAAAATTCTCCGTGATGGCCGCATATCAATTATGCACACTGTCTCGACCATTCAAAGTCGCGAGACATGCTTCGAGCTGAAATTGATGTGGAACGATGATGGTTGCCGTCAAAACGAACACAATTAAGCACGCCCGTAATGCACCCATTTGGTTGATATCACTGAGTGTCTGAATGTATTCCGTTGGGAGTCGTTCTTGAATAAGTTCTTGCGCAAAATGATCCAGTACATCTAGTGATGCAGCACGGATGCCCTCGATGTGTGAGTGCTGGTCCATGAATTTCGCAAGTGTAAGTCGCGTCGCATCGCATCGCGTCAATATAGAAAATTATTTTGTTTATTTGTTTTCTATTCGACACGTAAAAAAAAACTCGTTTTCTCATTGGCCAGACATCACGTTACCCCAGGAATCCGCTCTTGATCCAAATTCAAACTCAGTTTTACCAGTCCGTCTATCGACGGCTTGCCTCATAGTTTAGGACTGGTCACGAGTCTAGTTTTGTGCTTGTCAGCAATTATCACTGAGGTGTACCTTCACTTCTGGCGTATTCTTCCGCCTGCTCGTCAGCGTCACTCTAGAGTGCGTCTCCTTTCGGTAGGAAGTGTATGAGGCAGGTATGTGCAGATTTAGCAGTGGTCTCTGTAGTGTAAAAGTAGGACAGCGCACCACATGTGGAACTTACTTAAGACGGCCTGCACAACTGATGAATCGAATGAGGTACGGGGTCGGCTTTTTCAGAAGTGAGGATGTGCTATCGAGATGGCGTCGCGTCGAACTGTGTTGGCGAAAATGCTTGAGTCAGTACTGAGGACAGTGGAAGGAATGGTACCATAAGGTTCTTATCACGAGTGCCGGAGAGAGTGGGACACCGACTAAGCGACTACAGGTTAGGGAGGAAAAGGTAAGAAGCGGGTGCGCAAGAGATAGCAAGTTGCAATATCGAGAGGCATGACCAACAAGTTATGCGCGACGCACCTCAGGCAAAAAGGGTAAATCTTGATATTCGCTCCTCCATTGGATACTTAAACTCTTGTGCGGCGAACTGAAAAGGAGGTGGTACAATTGACAGGACTCTTCTCGAATAAGACTAAGTGTGGAATAGAGGACCAATAAGGCGCCTGACTTTCATACGCGGAACGTCAAGCGTGGAGCTTCAACGTACAATCGCAAGTCCGTGAATCGGGTACAATATATCAAATAACAGTGGGTGAGTGGGGCTCAAGTGACACCCGCGAGAACGGGAAAACCCTTTGGACATTTCCAATTGTTGACTGTCGGGTATCTGCTAGTAGTTGATATTCATGTGGGAAAGAAAAGGTTTGCCAGCTGACCGCTGGGTTACAAATTACAAGGAGTTCAGAAGTTTGTGAAGTGGACGTGCGCTCACAGGACGAATTGACCACCTCAAGCCATAAGATCTAAGAGCCTGGGCATCGACAAACCGAGCTACTTTGCTGCGAAGTGACTTCTCTTAAAACATGGGGTTATAACTAGTTTCTTTGTGACTTCAGGCTTGCGTAGACGCTAGTGGATTTTCTCCAGGTCAGCCTTGCGACGGCTAGTGAGACTCGACAAGAACTGATGATCCGGTGCAGAAGGTCCAAGTCCACAAGCTGTGTTGCTGGCAGTCGGTAGTACTAAACAACGACGGAAACAAAAAAAGACTCCGAACTCCGACCACAAGGTTACCTAATTGGGAACTTCTTATTGTGCTTCGTCCTTCGTCCCCTTGCAGAACAATGAGGATGAGGCCTCGGGCGCGCCGTGCTGTGGACAATGATGATTTGGCTCCCAAAAGGATAAAGAATGGTTTACTCCAGCGCTTCTTTTTAGGGCCCTCCTTCTTGCTAATTATTCTATCTTTCTCTCTTTCTTGCTGTCGACCGCCACCAGTTGGCGACTTGATTCTTATTCGACGTCGCAGGTCGACCATCATCATCATCACAGATGTCCTTCTCCTTTCGCACTCAAAGAGGAATATCACCTCCGCCAGTTTATGCCGCTCATTCTACAATACAGACTTCGAGCACGACTCTCAGACCTTACCTTCAACTTCCACACATCCTTTCCCTTGCCTGGCTAGCATATCCAATTATTTCACTCATTTTCGTGATCTTTAGGCTCCAGCTGTCATCCCAATCTGCTCAAACTGCGGTAGCCAATGCAAAGGGTGACCTCTTGGTCGCATGTCAAGCAGCAGAGCAAGCTGCCACAGCTGCGGCCAGTGCTCCGCGGTATATGGCAATAGCCTCAAATCAGTTAATCGCAGATACTATCAATGGCACCATGAACGACGCGCGTGCAGCTCTGATTCTCTCTTTGACTGTCATGGAAGCGATCATCAACTTCTTGATTGATATTTACCGCTCCACATTTTTATGTTTTCTCGAATTAATTGTTGGAGGTGCACTTGCGCTTCTCATTGCTGCTGTTCAAGAGGTGCGAACAACTTGCCTTTCGATGTTTTTTTTTTTTGCTAATAATGGCTTAGATAACTTCTTTCTTGCAAAGCACCCTTACCAGCACTGTGTCAGGTTTGAAGAACGATGCCACTTCGCTCAACTCTGCCATTACAACTATAGTCAACAATCTCAACAAACTCAATCCTTTCGGGCAAATCAGCGCGCCACAATTCGATGTCTCGAGCCTGGACTCTCTGTCCAGTATCACTATCCCAACAGATTTTGAGAATGCGTTAGTTCAGCTCAACAATTCGCTGCCGACCGTGTCGTCGATCAAGAACTCTATTGTATCTCTGTAAGTCTTACACCTAAATGCGCACCTACGTCTACTAACCCGCATTAGCGTCGATACACCTTTCGAGGCTGTGAAGTCTGACATCAATAGCACGTTCCAAGGCCTTGCCTTTGATGCATCGACCCTTCCTGTCCCTGCTCAAAACGCGGTTTCATTTTGCAACAATTTGGACACCTCCTCAGTTGACGATCTCGGCAACGACCTCCTTACGATCACGAAAATTGGCACCATTATATTGATTCTTCTTCTCTTTGCCCTGTTAGCAGGGCACTGTGCCCTCGAGTGGTACAAGTGGCGCTGCTTGCAGTTTCACCTTCATCGCACTCGTGAGGCATGGGTTTCTGACCCTACCACGGTGTACACCGGCTCCGCTAGCGCCCCTTCTGTCACACTCACCGACCACAATCTCCTCATGCTGCAGGCGGATGCGCAACATCCACTGCTTACTCGCATAGCCAACAGCCTCTCAGCCAAATTGCGCATGTCCCCTTCACAGCACACTCACCTGCGATGGTTTCTGCACTACATTTTCCATGCGCCTGCACTTGCCTGCTTCTTGATCGGCTTCTTTGGTCTACTGTCCGTTCAAGTCCAGCTTCTTGCCATCGGCCCTTTGGAAGCAAAGTACACTGCACAAGCGGCTGCGAGTGTGCAGGATCTGTCCAGCACGATCTTTGCGCAGGTGAACAGCTCAATGTACAACCAGTCATCATCATACGCTGGCACCATCAATGCACGTGTGGAGACCGCTCAGTCCTCCGTCAACAACGGTTTGTTCGGCTGGGTGAACGGCACCACAACAACACTCAATACAACGCTGAACAACTTCTACACCGATGTTCAGAATATCGTTGCGAGCGTGTTCAATGGCACCGTCCTGGAGAACACAGCGCAGGAATTTGTCCGGTGCATTATCGGCTCGAAGGTCGATGCACTCGAGGAGGCACTTACGTTCCTGAACGAGAACTTGATTGTTGATCTTCCGACTGTCAACGAAACCGTCTTGGTGCTTTCATCGTCCGATGTCAATGAGATCACTCAGCCAATTGCAACCGCCGCGATCGGTGGTGGGCAAGGTGACTCAAGCGGACTCATCGGAAGACTTGTGGCGACGTACGTTGACTCCCTCAAGCAGGAGCGAATCATGTTTTCCCTGTTCCTGATTCTCTGGGGCGTTGTCGTACTCATGGGTCTCGCTGTCGTTTTCTGGCATTCCTACGCGAGAAATTGGGTTGAAGCGTACAAGAAGCGCAAATGGCGCAAGGAGCAACGCGATGATATCGACGATATCATAGCAGCCTTTCCCAACGCACCGCCCATCGTTCACATCAGCAAGGATTCGGAGAAGGGCGAGAAGACGCCTGATATGGGTCTTCGTTCGTTTACGCCTCTTCCTGAGCCGCGTTCAGCACTCAGCCTTAATCCATTTGGACGGTCTGCCAATCATCCGCTGAAATCGCTTGAACCCCGGTTTGAGAAAAGTTGGGATAGCTTTTTCCGCGAGGGAGCTGAGCCGAAAGTTGAGCAGCAACAGCCGTCAATCCTTTCTCGCGCCATTAGTAGGCCAATGCGTCTGATGGCTCTGGGAAAGAGGAAGAAGGACGCAGACAGTGGAGATGACTTTTTACATGTGCAAGACGAACAACCCAAGTCGCACTGGTTCAAGCCCATGACAAACTTCTTTACGAAGAAGGCTGCTCCAGCTGAAGAATTTGTCGTCGATAGGCCAATGTCCCGGCCTCCTAGACCTCAATTGACAATTTCGACAGTGCATGCTGCCTCGTTCAAGCCGGTCGACCTACCGCACATTGAGCAGTCCCCGACTCGAGAAGAACCTGCCTCTTCTTGGTCTGTCTCACCGACTCCACCCACTCTGCCATGGACGAAGAATACGGTTACTCCTGCCAAGAACCCAGCACTTCCTTCTATATCCTTCTCTCCACCACCGCTTCATCCAGAGCAACGCAGGAAAGCTAGCGTGCCCACTGACGTTGGGCCATTCGATGAATATGGCTTCACTCCTCCGCAGGCCAAAGAACCAAGCCCGCTTGCCATGCCGCTCCATCACGCCTTCGAGCAGATGCCCCAACAGCATGCAACTGTCCCATTGACACTCTATCCGTCACAAGTGCAAGCTGCGCTTCTTGCTAGCAAGAACAAGCCGGCAATGGCCCCTCCCCAACCGGGGCTGGCCCCGTCCTCCCTCCCCAAATCCGTCGCTCCCGTAACGCGGCTTCTCACGACCACTCACGCGCGGAAGTCCAGCAGCACCATAAACCCGTTTGCAACTCCGTTTGACGACGACGACGCCATCGCAGTTTCTCCGACGCAGACGAAAAGCACAACGAATTCCTTTGCTGGCTTTGCATTGTAACTCTGATACAGCTTATCATGATAACGCTTTGTTCTGCATTTTGTACGCTACGCGCCACGGATACTGTTAATACCTATCATTGTGCAATAATGCCGTGCTCTTCCCCTCTTTTCGTATATCCTTAACTGTAGCATTTCATATATTTCCCGATGTCAACGAGCACACTTCATTTCACATATATGTAGCTCTATTCTACTGACTTTGCATTGTCAATCGTCCGCTGGAACTCGGACTACACTAAATCAAATGACATCTTATGATATTGAGAGCAGTGAGGGTGAACTACCCAGATTGAGTTGATTGCGCCCTCTGGAAGTCTCGACATGATTGATATCATGTTCAAGAAACTATGTTACCACCTGGAGGGCATATAGCAGTCGTGTTACAGCTGTGGTTTGCTTGTAAAGGGGCGAGAGGCAGGGATAAGAGGTGACCAGTAGATGATCTCGAGCTCGTCCCTGTCATCCCTAGAGTGTTTTAAAAGTTACAGTTCACCTATCGTCCTCAAAGTTCATGCTGGAAGGCGGAAAGCTTCCTCACCAACTTCGACCACAATATTATAACAACAACGATCTACCAAAATTTACAAACAAGCTGTTTCAAGTACTTGCTGCAAAAGCATTCGATAGATTGAATTCTATCCCACTGGCATCCACAGATCAGAACACACCGTTATATATGGTGTCGATCTATGAATTATGCTACGTCCTGGGTGAGGTGTTCAGATACAATTGTTTTCACTCTTGGATCGATGTCTCCAAGGATCTTGAGGGTCTCATGCTATTCAGTCGAGAATCAGCCTGCACTATGGTAGTCAAAAATGAGCAGGCACGCACCCACAAACGCTTCGAAACCTCCCTTCCTTCAGCGCTGAGAGCATAATCGCTCTCTTCGGTAACTTGGCAGCTCGACAGGTAGTGGCCATGCCGTTCCCTTTCACCTGGCTCGATTGCTGCATGGACAAGTGTCCGACTACCCATCTCAGTCGGGCGTGCCAGTAATCCTTTGTGAATGCTCACAAAAACCTTGAGGAAACGATTCGATTCGATTTCTCGCGAAAGACGGGAGTGACAATATCCGGGATTAACAGCCGAAACTGCGACCAACGTTGGTGTGGGAAGTCGAGAAGAAAGCTCACGGATGAACATCACTTCGAGGACTGCGCATGACGGAGTGGTTAGCACAATAAATGCATGCACTCTGTCACTCACGCTTGGATAGGGGGTAGCGGTTTGACATTACGCTGCTTGCGTGTTATTATGAGTGCAGGAAAAGACGTTGATGAAACTTGCCTAGAGGTACAATACGTCTCATCGTTAATTGTTTCAATGATACTGGGCCATTTGTCTGCCCCTTTCAGTCTGTTCGCTATATAATGAACCTCACTAGACACAATGACCAGTCTCGAGGCATGTTCAGGGGTCCCCGTCTTAATGAGGTGAGGCAGCATCAATATGCTCAACAGAGCGGTTGACAGGTAATTCACTTGAAATCTATGAAAGTGCTCGAGGCAAAATAACGGCGATGATAGCGAGGCGCTCACGTAGTTTCGTAGCCGTCTGGGGTTTTCGCGTACTTCGTCGTCGATATGCCGGCATTGGCGATAAGAACACTGGCTGTGCATCCCTTCGCTTCAAATTTGTCCACAAAAGAACGCACTGAATCGAATGAGCTTAGCTCAAGAGGCCAGGATTCGATACCAGTCATGCCAGACCGGGTCTCTACGTCTATACAAGTCATGAAGCCCCCTGGTAAATTTCAGAGGATTCATGCATACCTGCTTTTGATTGTTCGCACTTGACTTCGTCTCTGCTAGTAATCAACATGCTCTTAGGCTTCAGCTGGGCTAAATGCACAGCAGCTTCATTTCCAAGCCCGACATTAGCACCGACCACGACCAGCGACTGGTCCCTGACGTCCACAGTGGAGATCGGGAGCTCTGTCCATTGCTCGCGAAGAAACCCCAAGACGGTGAGCTTGCCCATTTTGCCTTAGACGCTGTGAAAGGCCTTTTATAAGTAGTCAGAACTGTCGTCCCTTAACCGTTAGGCCAAAAGGCAGTAAGCCCACGCTTGATTATCGCGACAGTATTTATCATACTGTTTATACATAGGAAGAAGAAATTAGCCAACGAGTTTTTGCACATCAAGACTGAAGAATCAGGATATGCCGATATGCCGTGCTGAGCCGGAAGAGGCCTATAGAAGCCGAACACATTCCGGAATTGGGTAATGGACTGCCGGTCGGGTTCTCCGTATCCTGTTATGAAGCAATACATACACACAGTGGGAGGCATACCAGTGCATGAAAGCACAGAGGTGGATCACTCAGAATGAAGTTCGGCGTGAAATGAGAAAGTGCGAAGGAGAAAGGTAGGGGAAAAGGAAGTGCAGAATTCTTGATACTGCACATCATGAACGAACATCAAAAACGTGATTGTGTAGGGAGTACTAGTGACGGGGTATCATTAAGGTATCAACAGAAAAGATAATTCAGGGCATGACCGTGAAAGAAAACTGCGTGGTAAACCGCAGGGCGTCTACATACATGTACAGTGGCTGGAGGCAAAGATGAGAGGAAACAATTCAAGATTACAACCGTTGTCACTCAATGAGGACATTTCTAATTCTAGAGACTTGGTCAAAGGCAAGTCAAAGGTACCCGCTTGCTCGGCGGGCGCGTCGTCCTAGTAGGCGCAACCAGCGTCCCAATGTCATGGGCTCTTCATGAGACTGTCCAAAATCGGGCTACATAAAAGATATTAATAAATGGCTGAGAAAACAAAGATATAAATTTGCAAGCTGACATAACAGATTAATGCATCAGGAGCATCTGCAGGACTATGGTTGGCACGATAGTGATCGTCCATAAGTACGGGAGACCCATGCTCTGAGGCATCGTGACTAGAATAATCAGAATGACCTGAATTGAAGGAATTCAAGCGTGGTAGCCATGACGGTTCTGTGATGCCGCTGTAGTGCCTGACAGACCTGTCGGGTGGCTATGATAGCGCATAAGTCATCGACGGGTATCAAGTGTGGCTATGGTGCTCACGAGCTGTGTCGCAGCAGTCAGAGCCAGAATGTCAGGATCTTCGCAGTCGGCCCAACTGAACGGATGTCTCTGGAAATGTGGCATTTTGTGTATGGGTAAGGGTTAGCAGGGACTGGAATATGAGACTGAGGTGTACAAGATGTAAAGCAAGGGTACAAACCGCAGACTGAAGGTCAATTATCCTGAGAGCCTCGAGCTTTCCTCGCGGCAGACCACGAGAGAGGGGACAGCCGACATCCAAGTGCTGTGCCGATCGTCAGAGATTCATAGAAGACGATCCACGCTGCCATTACGGCTCCTGAACGCTTATCCGGGAAATGTAAAAATGCTCTGCTTTGGAAGAACACAGCATCTAGCAAAAACTTCAGAACCTGATATTGTCGATATAAACAAAGGTAATCATCTGATACTCAGTATCAGTAGGTAGTGTGGGTCATCAAGCTTCTCCAGAATGCTCGGCCATCGGTCGGCTCCTGAAAGTTTGTTAGCGAAGTTATAGGGCTCGCTTGAGACGAAACGTGTCTCGAAGCAGACTGAGGTTCCAATCAGTATGAGGATGCTCAATAGCGCTGTTTATAAGTAATTCGCTTGAAGCCTGTGCGAGAAATATTTGGGGAACTATAGGATAGACCACTATACGTCGTCTCTCAACCATCCACACTCATTGGGTGTCGCATAGATTGCATCCCAGCATTGGAGCGTATTTTTTGAAAACCCTTCTCTTCAAACTGGTTCGCAAACTGGGCTACTGAGTCGAATAAGCCGAGCTCCAAGGGTCGTGCATCGATCGCACTGATGCTTGCTTGCTGTTGGATATCCTTGCCTATGTCAGGACGTGACGTAGTCCATCTTTGCAAGCACCATGTTGTGACATCTCTGGTGATGGCGAGTAAGTGTTTGGGCCGAAGTTTGGACAGGTGCACGGATGCCTCAAAGGCCAGGGTCACATTCGCCCCGACCACGAGGATTGACTCGTCGCAGACATCTGCGGAGGCTACTGGAAGCTCTTGGGGCTGTTCGCAAAGGGATCTGATGCGATGAATTTGCCTATGATGAGATCGCGAGCCTTCAAGCTTCAAGCTTGACTCGGAAGTAGGAATGTAAATTTCCTAACGACCACCGCCTTGTATGTGTGAGGACTAGTGGAGGGCGTTCAACTTGATGCTCTTGCCGTAGAAACACAGCTACGGTGAATCTGGTTCAGTTTGTCAGAATACTGATGAGCTCCTGTGGCCACGCTTCACCGTCATGAATTATGATGCATGATAGCGGCCAAATTGAAGCGTCAGAACAAAACATTGCACAAAACCAAATATCAACAAATTTTGAGGCAAGATAAGATTAGATAAATTGATCTGGATCCGACTCAAATTTTACTGCAGATCTACAAGCTAGTCACTTCGACAACGCCATCCAAACTTGGTTGAGAAATTTAGCTGATTTCGGTGAGATGGAAAGCCTATACAATGCATTTTACGCAGCGCTGACATCACACAGGCATGCTCGTTCTCCCAGGCTCGTCTGCACTCTCCTGGTCGAAGCGCCAAGCACTTCTCCAGCACATCAAAACCATCAAACCGGACGTAATCACTGTCGATGCAGTCTACATCCACCTCATCAAATCCCCGAGTCAATTGCTACAGGATGACCTAGCTAACAAGGCATCGCCACAGAGACAAGCTATTGATCTATTGCTGGACTACGGCGATGACATCAGGCTTCCATCGACATCTGAAGCACTTCACTCCGGACACAATGTCTTCTACGTTCTACCAAGAGCCGGTTCTATATCACCGTGGTCCAGCAAAGCGACCGACATCGCTGGTATATGCAATTTATCACAGCACATAGATCGTCTCGAACGCGGGGTCGCGTTCGTCTTCCAGCTGGCAAACGATGAAGATCTAGGGAAGGAAGAGTTGGCTGCGCTATCTCATTTGATTCACGATCGTATGACGCAGAGCGTTCATATGTCTCTACCTCACGAGGGCGTGGTTTTTCAACATCACGCCCCTAGCCCCCTGCGGATCGTGGAATTGAGAGGTGAAGGAGAAGAAGTAGATGCTGGTGCTGCGCGTCAGAAGCTCTCGACCGCGAATAAAGCACTGGGACTCGCGCTTGCAGCAGACGAAATTGATTACTTGGTGGAAGCATTTGTATCTGGATCTTCCCCAATCAACCGGAATCCCACTGACGCGGAGTTGTTCATGTTTGCTCAAGTGAACTCGGAGCATTGCAGGCACAAAATATTTAACGCATCGTGGACAATAGACGAGAAGCTTCTCGACTGGTCACTTTTCCAGATGATCAGAAATACGGAAAAAATCAGTCCGCTGGGAACAATCTCCGCATATTCTGATAACGCAGCTGTCCTTGAAGGTGCACAAGCTCCCCGATTCGGCGTACACAACCCTTCTACAGAGCATATTTACCAAGCTTCTGTCGAGAACATGCCAATCCTCATCAAAGTCGAGACACACAACCACCCCACCGCGGTTTCTCCTTATCCAGGAGCAGCTACAGGGTCAGGAGGGGAGATTCGAGATGAGGGAGCAGTAGGCCGAGGATCGAAACCCAAGGCCGGACTAGCTGGCTTCACTGTCTCCAACCTTCTTATACCGGGCTATGAGCAACCTTGGGAAACAGATTTTGGCCGTCCCTCACACATTGCGTCAGCCCTCGACATCATGATTGAAGGCCCCTTAGGCGCGAGTGCTTTCAACAATGAGTTCGGTCGTCCAGCACTTGCAGGCTACTTCCGTACATTCTCCGAATCTGTCTCTGCCTCAGAAGACGGATCAAAACAGGAGATCAGAGGCTATCATAAACCAATAATGATAGCTGGTGGTTACGGGAATGTCCGTCCACAATTCGCGATGAAAACCCGGATCTCCCCAGGGGCGAAGATTATTGTCCTGGGTGGCCCAGGTATGCTCATCGGTTTGGGTGGTGGCGCAGCATCTAGTCAGGTGTCTGGCGCCAGCTCCGCGGAATTGGATTTTGCATCTGTCCAGAGAGAGAATGCAGAGATGCAGAGGAGATGCCAGCAAGTTATCGACGCTTGTATTAGCTTGGGAGAGGGTAGTCCTATTCAGAGCATCCATGACGTGGGCGCCGGTGGACTGTCCAATGCACTTCCAGAGCTGGTCCACGATTCAGGACTCGGTGCGAAGTTTGAGATCAGGGACGTACTTGTTGCGGACAGCTCTATGTCTCCCATGGAAATATGGTGCAACGAAAGTCAGGAGCGGTATGTACTCGCTGTGTCGGCAGAGAAGGCCGGCGAGTTCGAGAGAATAGCCCAAAGGGAACGGTGTCCATTCTCTATTGTCGGTGTCGCGACAGAGGAAGAAGAACTCATCGTCACCGACCGCCTCCTTTTGCAGGATGTCATTCACCTCAAAATGTCGACGCTGTTTGGGAAGCCTCCTCGCATGTTGCGCAAGGATACCACGCGAAAGATTGGTTTCACGAATTTTGATACTTCCCTTTCTAAATATCTTCCGAACACCTCCACCTTATCCAACCGCTTGTCTCTCGCAGCGGACCGCATCCTTCGTCTTCCATCAGTAGGGTCGAAGTCTTTCCTCATCACTATTGGAGACAGAACCATTACGGGTTTGGTGACTCGCGACCAAATGGTTGGACCGTGGCAAGTACCAGTCGCTGACGTTGCCGTTACTCGGTCATCGTATGGCTTTGATGTCCTGAGTGGTGAAGCCATGGCAATAGGTGAACGAACACCTGTAGCTCTGTTAAATCCATCTGCGTCTGCTCGAATGGCTATCGCTGAGGCGCTCACCAACCTTGCTGCAGCTTCCGTCTCCAGTCTTTCCCGCGTCAAGCTCAGTGCAAACTGGATGTGCGCTGCTTCCAAGGAAGGCGAAGGTGCAGGGTTGTATGCTGCTGTGGCCGCTGTCGGTATGGAACTTTGTCCTGCGCTGGGCATCGGCATCCCCGTCGGTAAGGATTCGATGTCAATGTCGATGAAGTGGAAGCAAGGAGAGGAGCAGCGTGAAGTTAGTTCACCGTTGTCTCTCATTGTCACGGCATTCGCGCCAGTGAGCAATGTTGATCGAACATGGACGCCTCAACTGCGTACAGACATGAAAGAACCGACTGTGCTCGTCTTTTTCGATCTTGCTCATGGCAAGACGCGCATGGGTGGGTCGGCGCTTGCGCAGGTTTTCAAGGAGATTGGGTCAGAAGCGCCAGACGTCGAGAACCCTCTTACAGTCCGAACGTTCTTCGATGGGTGCCAGAAGATCAAGGAGAGTCGACCTGATTTAATCCTTGCGTATCACGATCGCTCGGACGGAGGGCTCTTCACAACTTTGGTAGAGATGTGCTTCGCTGGTCGGGTAGGGGCTGTAATTTCCCTTGGCGCTCTCCATAGTGCTTCCGACCCAGTGGCGACTCTGTTCAACGAGGAGTTAGGAGCTGTCGTTCAAGTACGCGAGTCTCACTTGAGTAGGCTCATGAGCGAGTTTGTCGACGTCGGCTTCCCTTCCACATCCATCCACGTCATTGGACGCGTCAACATTGACCCTTCTGACCAACTATTCGCCATTAATCATGAATCCAAGGTGCTGTTTTCGAGCACACGTCAGGAGCTTCAACAAGCCTGGGCCGACACCTCGTATCGTATGCAATCTCTGCGCGACAACCCTATCGGAGCACAGCAGGAATTTGACCTCATCAAGGATCACACCCACAGAGGTTTATTTTATGACCTCACATTTGAGTACACACCATCCCCCTTACGAAATCTCTTCTCGCGGCCGAAGGTTGCCATCTTGCGTGAGCAAGGCGTCAACGGACATGTGGAAATGGCTTGGGCATTTACTGCAGCAGGTTTTGATGCCGTGGACGTTCACATGTCTGACATCCTCTCTGGAGAACTGTCACTTTCGCGTTTCCGCGGGCTAGCGGCTTGCGGTGGCTTTTCATACGGAGACGTGCTTGGCGCTGGGAAAGGCTGGGCTCATTCAGTACTTTTGAACGATATAGCGAGGAAAGAATTTACCCACTTCTTCGCAGATAAAAATACGTTTACTCTCGGCGTCTGCAATGGTTGCCAATGGCTCAGTCATTTGAGAGAGATCATTCCTGGCGCAGACCACTGGCCCGACTTCAAGCAGAACGCCTCTGGACGCTTCGAGGGTCGTGTATCCATGGTCGAGGTCACTTCTAATGAAGTGACGAAGGCCTCCGTCTTTTTGCGAGATATGGTTGGGTCAAAGCTTCCTGTGGCTGTTGCTCACGGAGAGGGAAGGGTGTCGTTTTCGGACGATATCCAGAGAGAAGCCCTGAGGAAAGCAGGTCTCGTCGCACTGCAATACGTCGATTCCGCGGGTGAACCCACGGAGGTTTATCCATTGAACCCGAATGGCAGTCCTGACGGGATTACTGGCGTGCAGACCATCGACGGTAGAATCATGGGTCTTATGCCGCATCCTG
Organism: Suillus luteus UH-Slu-Lm8-n1; assembly: GCA_000827255.1. Taxonomy (NCBI): domain Eukaryota; kingdom Fungi; phylum Basidiomycota; class Agaricomycetes; order Boletales; family Suillaceae; genus Suillus; species Suillus luteus. Next base: position 73,561 of record KN835155.1, read on the forward strand.
AACGCGTCGTAACACTGGAGAGTTGCAGTTGGCATCCACCCGCGTTCTGGGACTCCTGGGATGGTTCAAGTCCATGGTTCAGGCTCTTCCAGAGTGCTCGTGCCTGGGTGAACTAGAGGGTGAGCATGATTTCATAGGAATGTGTTCAAGTCAGATGTTTATATTTTGTCATGCAGAGAGCACGGAAGTGCGCATAAGTACTAGAGTGAAATTGGATTACTGAATGAAGAGATTGTATGCCAATGATTATGGGAAAATATGGCTGTAGCTGGTCCGGTCGTATACAAAATTCCAAATTATTATATGAATTTGCGTCAATAAGCAGACTGTGTTGAACTGGTTCTGTCTTCCTTGGCACGTAGGGTGACGTGTGACTCAGTTGTGACCAGTTGTGACGCTGCTATCATTGCTGTGTTCAAACTGAGACTGCACCAACGTTAACGACGACATGACAACTGTGTCGCCATTCGCTCGCAGCAGCGCGTTCGACGAGCCCCGCCTCGGCGGGCGCGAACAGACCGTAAGCCCATATTGCTTTTATAATCCCATTTCTGCTGCATAAACACAAGCAAGCGCTTCCCAGATTGAAGAAATGTACAGCGTCCCTGAGAGCTTCTTAGAAATTGAAGTACGCAATCCTCAAACACACGGTGAGCAATACAAAATTTGCTCGGTGGGGTCCTACGTCCTTACTATTGAATAATAGGCTTTGGCAGAAAGATGTATACCGACTACGAGATCGTGTGCAAGGTGATATGTACTGCTGCTGCGGTTCTAATCAGCCGAATCCTTATCTTTATGTTCTGTAGACGAATATTCCTGCATTTAAGCTGCGCCATTCCCTGGTCCGGCGCCGTTATTCTGACTTCGAGGCATTCCGCGATATCCTGGAGCGCGAATCAACCCGTGTCAACATCCCCCCACTCCCTGGCAAAGTTTTCACCAACAGATTCTCTGACGAAGTCATAGAGAGTCGAAGGGAGGGATTGGAACGATTCTTGAGCATCGTTGCTGGTCATCCACTCTTGCAGGTAAGCGACTAGAAAAGAAGAACCGTGGAAATTATTTGACCGCCTTTTCAGACCGGTAGTAAAGTTCTCTGCGCATTCATGCAGGATCCGGCCTGGGAGAAGTCTCAGTGGGTATAACCCACCTGCGTCATACTTGTAATGATCATCTCCGAAGATAACCCAAGTTGACATATGTTATGTATCCCTTCTGCCACACTCTTGTATATTTTACGCTGTTTGTTTTATGCCCTGCCTCGCTATAGATTTAATCTTTATCTGCCGATGACTCAGCGTAGATTGGAATGACTACATCTGATGATGCTCGTGGACAACAATATCTAATACAGATCTACCGCAAGTGTTCAGCGCGCAAACCAGAACTTCAGAAGACGAATCACTTACCGCAGATCCATGGAGAAACCTGTTTCAATATCCGTGAGACTAAGAATCTCAACTGAATGCACACCAGGAGTCATTGCAAGGAAGTCCATTCTGACTGACTGGCAGGTAGATGGACGCAACGGCCTGTGATTTCATTGAACAGCAGCACAGAAGATCACCCTTAAATGCTACATACCCGATTCGCACGCGATTTTGCAAGGAAAGAATCCCAGGAGGTGTCATTACACTTTTTAACTCCTCAATAGTCGTCTTGCCACCATGCGAAGCTTTTTCCTGCTCGACCTTCCGTCTACGTCTACGATCTGGATCTGGGCAGCTGACTTCAAACCTCCTGGTCCATGAGCTCTGGTTGAACACGAAGATGTCAAGCGTGAACTGATCGCATGGATATAATTTCCTAGATGCGACAGAACCTGAAGGAGGTTGGAGCAAGCCAACGGAGACGATGATGGGTTCTCCACCAGTAACTGGGGCATCTCGAGCGGGATCGAATTCGCCGCCCACGATGGTTGGTCCAGGAGTTTGCGGTATGGCTGCCATCATTCCGAAACCACGCTCCCTACGGATTTCAACACTCGGTCCAGATGCTCCTTGATGGCTACTCAGTGGCGTTTGGAAGTGAGACGTTGCTGGAGCAGTTGCTGGAGGGAATGCAGGGTACGCAGGAGTTGGCGGTGTCACAAACGTCTGAGACTCTGATAGGCCATGTGGAACGCCATTGGGTATACTGACGCCTAATAGGGGCGTGGTCGGAGGTGGCAGGCCGAATGTAGTGGACGGAGACTTCAAGAAACTTTGCACAGTAACAGAGGGAGGAGTATATTGTTTGTTAGAGAGGATGGGCGAGGCGGAAGATTGGTCGCGATATGGCACCGAGCGGAAATTAGCATTTGGGTTGATCGCACGTATAGCTGTGATATTGGTGGGAAGGGTAAGTCGCTTGTTCCCAGTAACAGATTGCACTCTTGGGATCGCAGATGCCAGAGCCGCTTGCCCCGGGAAGGGAGATGCAGGCTCTGGTAACACACTACGAGTACTACCAGAAGGGTCTGAGAAGTCAAGAGGTTCTTCCGGTGGCTTCGAAGAAAGATCCAGGATGCAATTCCACCGAGAGGAAAATGTATGTGTTGGGTAGCTCAGGGAAGGATCATCACCGTCCTCGGGGTCATGTTCACCACCTGCCTTCGACAAATAAGGTTTACCATAGATGTTGATCGCTACCGCCCGCTGCAGATCCGAGTTTGCAGAAACGGCACCAGACCGCCGACCGACCAGCGAGAAATCTGAGTCTGCAGAAGGCTTGAGGAATGAAACAGCGTATAACAAATTGCACTGTTCCATAGACCCGATCAGAAGTGGGAAGATGTGCGGCTCCACTTCAGCCTCAAAAGCACCCTCTCCCCAACCAATCAGTTTGGTGGATGCACCTTCGCCACCGATTTTCACATCTACCCTTTCCACTGAGAAACCAACACCTGAGCCTGATTCTCCAGAATTTTCGACTTCAACACAGAGAACGACGGTACGTTCATTGTTCCCTGCCTCTCGTTCCTGTGCATCGCTATCATCGTCATCGTCATCAGTCCCTGAATTCATTTCCGGAAAGAGGATGTGAGGAACAAAAACGGTTCGCATCCGCACCCGAAAACCAGAGACTGTCTGGAGAATTTTGCGAAATGATTTCCGTAAAGTGGCATTAGGTGGACGTTTAGGGCTTGACATAAGTGATTGGACAGCTGAAGGTTGCGCAGGCAGGAGAGAGAATAACTCTCGACGCGTAACATTCCCAAGGCGAGTAGATGGAAGCCAGAGTGGTTCTGAGCCGGGTGTAATATTGAATCCTAGAAGACACGTAAGTGACCCCGCAGTATTAGCACGGCGTGAAAGACTACCAGTTGAAAGACCTTCTAATAAATTGACTTCCTCAAGCCCAGTCTGATCATCCTCCCCGACATCATCTGTCTCCTGGTTCTGTTGTTCCGAGAATGAGCCTATGCCAGAAGCAGAAAGCTTGGCAAGAATGCCGCTTTCCGACAGAAATATGACATATGGATGGTTTACTTGTGACAGCGAAACCGCCGTCTCTCGTAATGTAGTTGACACGGTCAAGGACAGCAGAGGATCTGTGAACGAGAGGCGAAGAAACGCTAGAAGAGTGTTTAGGAGAAGTGGCAGACACACTACTTGCGTACACTCACACACAGTCAAGGAAAGCTCATATACAGCCAACCAGGCCATCTTTGCCTCTGAATACAAAAGAGTGAACTTCTCTTTGGACAAATTTGCGGGCCTGTGACCCCATATACTGGCAAGAAGAAGGGTTCCTTCTGATTGCGCGTACTTGCGGTCCTTCTCCGTAGAAGACGGTGTAGGGTTTGGTGTGTGGGGAGGAAATAAGGAAGGGTGATGTGATGTGGGCCGAGGCTTAGCTATAGACGAAGTCCGTGGTGGAGCAAGAACTCGGGCGGTCTGGGGAGTTTCAGGGAGTGTTGTAGGCGTTTGCGAGATATAAGTGGCTTCAAGAGAAACCTGTACATGGGCAAGAAAGTCGAGAAGGAATGTAGGTGGATCATTGGGGTCAACATCCGCAGATGGACAGGGTATCTGTGCAATCAAGAAAAGGTGTAGTTGCTCATCTGAATCAATCATTTTATGAGCATTGAGACCGGCGTGTTCGATGAAATCTTATACCTTACCGAAGAACGCTTGTCTTCTTTCAATACCAGATGATTTGAGAGCAACTAACCAGTCATCAGCAGCTCCTTGTTCGGGAAAATCTATGGAGGTATCTGGAGCTATCACTTCCAGAGTACAGGACCCGAAGAGATCCTCAAAGTTGGGCATGAACATGACAATTAATGTCACGTCCAGTGATCTACTAGTACTTGGTTCAACCTTTGCTGACATGAACGATCAATGTTTGAGTCTCGGCCGTTAAAGGTGAAACCATACTGATGTGCTTTATGAAAACTAGCGAAGCAGTGAGTGCGAAACGATGAGAGTTGGATGAGAGCTTTGTTTGTTTCTGTAGCTGACACTTTCATTCACTCCCCCTCGGAAGAGCAACGCGCATGTAGCAATACAAAGACGATTCGAGTCGATAGTCAAACGGTTTTTTCATCATGCAGTTCCCTGCGCCCGACCTAGTTTCTTCTCGTCGTCTGCTTTTGATAACAGACCAACTACCCGCTCCAGCTGACTTTTTACTGCACCGATTCCTTCACTTGCACCTGAAGCAAAGCAAAACCGCAAAATGTATTATTCTCGGTGTATCCGAAAGCCTCGAGCGCTGGAAATCGGTAGCATCAAAGGCCGTACGTCCAGTCATTGCCATCTCGTCGGTTTGATAGTGAATGGCTTCTCAACAGAACACCAATGTAACCCATGGCGAATCTTTTCATTTCATAGACCTGTTCGACCAGCTTCCACCATCACAACACCTTGGAGAGGAACAAACGAATAAAATCTCTCTGAAGTGCATCTACGATTTGTTATCAGTGAAGTTGTCAGACTCCCGGACCAATGGTCAAATTCCACTCGTAATCCTGGATGATATCACATCGCTTGAATGGCTTGGGGTTTCATTGCTCGACCTGTCTCGGTTTGCTCGTGCTCTAAGAACCCTTTGTGTCAAGGTAAGACTATCAACTTCAAGTCATTGCTGCTTTTGCAACCCCAACATAGATGGATGCAGCGTTAGTCGTCAGACATCATATCGTCACTCCACCAGAGCCAGATGTGCTTTTGCAACACTTGCTTCAACTATGCACCTATCACATCGAGGTCAGGCCTTTAGCGAGCGGGAGAAGCGGTGCGGTCAGCGGAGAGGTGCGCTCTGTTGCGTTCTTCTTGATGCCTCAGAACTCATAAAACCATCAAGGTATGCGTGCATCTTGGGCCCGGCATGAAAGATACGAATGAACATCTTATATCTCGTACGTCGGCGCTGCAATATCGCTTGACGGAGTCAGGTGCTGTGTTCTTCGACAAGGGCACAAGTACAGGAGTTCTGTAATCGTTGTGGAGATGCACGACAGATCATGATGAGGATATGTGCGATTTATGAGATCGCAGCATACACGTCGAAGCTGCGGTGACCAAGAAGCGGTGTGCGTAGGCTCCGAGAATGAGAACGCCAATACAAAAATTCACCAGATGTTGAAGAAAGTGAAAAGTATAGCGCACGCTCGCTACATATGCTCTTTGAATAATCCGCGTGCAGCTCATCAATTCAAATATTCAGTGCGTACAGTGGGTTGAGCCAATGTTATGCCCACCTGTTTCTTCCTAGGTTCGTGAACAGGCTGGACCACGCCACGGGCCCTTACAGTACTAATTATCATGGAACACCTTTGGAAGATGAATGCTCCCATCATCAGTGAACATAATGGAATGAGAAGGTAATGCATCCAGTTATTCATACATTACCCCAAGCGATCCGATTCGACGGTTCTTCAGCTCCTGGATCAACTGCAACGTCGCACATAGCAATCTGCGAAAATAGATCAAGAACCCAACATGCAGCTTTGGGCATGTGGGTCCAGGTCTGGTACATTGTCCGCAAGATACCTAATCACACCATCAACCAAATAACGATCCAACCCTCCTCAAAAACCAAACCTGACGTCTACAATCTCAAAATTACTTAGGCTTCGTGAACAACTTATTTCACGACTGCGCAGTTTTCCATGATGCAGTCGACAAGGGTAGCACTACGTGGAGCGCAGCGGCCTTCCTCCTAGGTTAAGTGTCAACTTGGGGGTCGAGCTGGTGTCAGTAACGTGTCATCGAGAGTCTCACGGTGGCCCGCCGACGAGTTGCTATGTGCGCGTCTTCAACATCATGATAGACACAGCCCTTGAAGGCTGAGCGCGCTGAAGTGCCCATGGTCTGGTGGCTCACCTCCACATCAAATGAATGTCGTCGGGCTTGTGCCAGTCAGAACTTGTAGGACAGACCACTGTTGCCTTACGTCGAAGCTATCTTGCGTGAAACCTTCAGGTGGCACCCCGTAACACCATTCGCAGCATAGTTGTTTTCTGGACACCCTTTAACAATATTTTCAGGCATCCCGCACGCAACACAACCAGTGAGGTCTACAATGGTTATTTCATCCCCGAAGGTTTGTACCGTCCCGATCCAACGACAGCCGCTGACTGCTCAAATTGTTAGGAGTTGCTATATTTCCAAACACATGTTTATCCTGAATTTCTTCCAATTGACCAAACGTAAAGGCCATGACGCACGATTCAAAAAATATCTCAGTCCTCATGAATTCAAACCGGAAAGATTACTTCGTGAAGACGGGTCTCTTACCAGCGACACCATGTCTTTAGTCTTTGGCTGGGGTCGCCGGATCTGGTGAGCATCTATTCGTAGTCCTTCATTCTTCGTTGAAAGCTACTGGTTAGTCCGGGACGGCATGTGGCGGACGCATCAATCTGGACAGCCATCGTGAATTTGATGGCATTTTTCTCGGCCCACATGGCTCTTGATGAAAGTGGCGTGAACATTCCAGTCATTCCGAAGTCCAGCACTTATTTCACAAACTTTGCAAAATCACGTATTCCCGATAGTAGTCTGCTGATATCATGCTATTTTAGCCTTTCGGAGACATTCCCTTTCGCATAGACACTGACGCACCTTACTGGGTTAGATCTGTCTGCGGGCATCACCTCAAAATTCTGACAGACTACACAGTGGCAGGGCAACCGTGATTGCAGTATAACCAGTCAGTAAAGTGTGCTAGTATCGAAACATCTCACTTTTTCTTTAATTTAAACATGGAGCACAAATGCCAAGCAGGTCATGAACTTTGAGGTTATGATAAGACACAGTACGTACAGGACGTGATTAAACAATGCAGACCTACTAAGGAGGCGCGCAAGGATTTGCAGTGTATTGTTATTCACGATGCAGGATTGCGAGGTCGAATCTTTCACTGGCAAGACTCGCTCTAAATTGAAGCATCGTATGGCGTATGTTAATTACATATACCCTTCAAATAATCACGCAGACCGTCCTGCGAAAATACAACAGTCTTCATCGCCCCCGCATACATGTTCCACACTACATTTCGGAACTTAAGGTAATCATCAATAATCGCCTCCTCCATGTGCGTGACTAGCACAGACACCGTCCGATCATCCTCGAGGTACAACCGCAACTTCGTCACGAACGACCGTAGATCCCGTTCACAAGCCTCGACGAAGACTTGATGAAGATTCTCTGCAATTGCTTGCTTTGCCCACTCTTGTTCTGTGAGGAGTGGGGATTGTGGCCCTGAGGAGAAAGCTGCGCGGGCGTCGTTGAATGCTCGTACGCGGTCCACCCACTCTCGCAGAGGCTCGCAGGGCAATCTTGCACAGAACGAGATGACTTCCTGGCAGGCACGTTTCAGATCTTGATCTATGTCCTAAATCGGGAGTCAACGTCAGCAAGGATGGAGAGTTGGTGGAAGAAACGCATCGTTTACATGTCGAGAGTCCGAAAGGGTATCATGTCCTCTAGGCATTCCCAATGAAGCGAAAAGAGCATCTGGCAGCAATGCAGTCGTGCGATTCAGAACTGATGCCAAGGTATCTGTAATCGAGGAAGTCAACAGGATGATCCAGTGTCATGAACAAACACCCACCTGTCATACCGCCTATATCAGACCTCGGTTCTGTATCTTTCGGGGTGTAATCCAAATTATTTGCAACCTCCTTCAAAATCAGGAGGTGGCGGACGAGAAATAGCTGGCCATCTAGCACGCCGGTAGAACTTCTCTGTTCGACCAAGTTGGACGACATAACTAGCGATTGACGGCAGAGGCTCACGGCCTCATGCGCAATATCTTCAAAAATAGCGGGCTGCTTGAACTCAGCATCCAATCAAAACGTGCAAGAGACGCGCATACCTTAACGAAGTCATGCAGTTGAGATAACACCCATACCGTCTTTTGCAAGGTCGGAAACCATGTTTCTTTCTTGTCTAATGAGGGCAGTTGGAAAAGCCGGCTCACGCTATCCTTCTCCTTAGTTTCGTATTCAGAAACAGGCTTCCGCGCGGCTAGCGGCACTTATCAGACAGTGTCTAGAGCAGGCAGAATCATGCACTTACCAACGAGCTTATCAGGATACGCGAGGTCTTCTGGTTTCGGTGTGTAATATCGAATATCGGCCTGAATCACCGACTGCGCTTTGAAGAACAATCGGGTTTGTGCATCCTGGAGAACCATCTGCAGAAGGTGACTGATGTGGAGTTGCCCTAGACCTTTGTGTTTTGGCTGATCAAAATCAATGATTAGGTTGCCTTCGTCAGGTGGCTCCTCTGAGAAGTCTGCCACATCGAGAACCATCAGAGCCTGAAGCACCGTGCATACTTCGCAGAGAGTTGTGAGGCGAGTCTCATGCAATATCCGGGGGCGCAGGTCATCGTAAAGGTAGTCGCATAAGTTCTCAAGATAAGTGCTTGATATCATCGATGAGTGAAAGTAGAGACAACAAATGTGGGGCTCACTAAAGCTGGTCCTCGCCAGAATTGAAAAACTCTCGGTAGAGGTTGAACTCATCTGTGCAGAGGTGTTTCAGATAACTGCAACCGGCATTCGTCTGTTCTGGAATAAGTAAATTGCCGGGCACAACCGCATGAAACTCACTAATTCAACAAGCTCAGTGTGTGCCGGATCAAGCCCACGTATTTCTTCCATCAAGCGTCCCACCAGTAGACCTTTACGCGCTGCAAAATAAGCAGAATGACATTCTGACAGCAGTGCCGACAAGTCCTCTGGATGAGCTTCAGCGCGACGCTCTAACTCGCTGAGCAAAGGAGAAAGCTGAGAAGTGACACTGCGGAATCTGGTGTAAAGCAGATGCATTTGTGCTGTGGATGATACATCCTGAAAATCGCAGTGTCAAGAGACTGATTATAAGCAATGAATGAGTTTACCTTCTCCGACAGTCTTCTGGAAACATCGGCAGTTAATGCTCTTAATGAACCAACAAAAAACATCCTGATGAGTGTCATGGCTCTCGTCATGCACTGCTGGAAGCGGAGTAGGTATATCTCCGCTTCTCTGTAATATCGCTGAAAGTATTCAGTTAGTGTAGCATCATGGCAACTAACACGACGACTCACATGAGCCTTGAGATAATCTATGCAGATATCCACACGCTCTACCATGTACAAGAAGTCGGTTTGAAGGACAAGGGACTCTCCAGGATGATTGAGCATGCGCGTCGCGTGTTCCAGTTCTTGGAAATACTCGAGCCTAGCTCCAATTTCTTCAGTTAGTTCAAGCAGCCTGTCCTGGTGAAAAAGAATCAGCGACAGGGATATTCCAGTGCCTAGTTGCTTACTCTTTCCTCTAGCAACCGCTCGCATGCATCCTTCAGATTCTTTCCACCCTCCTCCACGCTTCGCCAGCCTTCAAGCAGCCCACCAACCTCCCGGTCAACTTCATCTATACGCTCAATCAACGTATCTGCTGTGTTTAGGTGTTCGGATACCACCGCGACATGAGCGCGGAAATGCGCTTCCTGGCTATGTGCTACAGACCTATCTATCTGTGCAAACCAATCATAGAACTGTTGGGGCGTTTGTACGGGCTGCCTGGGGTGCAGCGCATGGCTGGCAAACTGGCGAGTAAATACTGGCACTGGTGTCGAGGGACGCGACACCGATCCGACCTTCCCTCGTAGATTGGGTGTAGAAGGACGCGATGGCTCATCTTCATCGACGCTGAACTAGAGTGTATTTAACAATAAGCAGCACAATAAATCATTATGACTGTACTTTGAGCGGGAGAGGTGTTTTCTCGCTGGCAGCTTTGACCACTGCGACGCTCTTGAGCGCCAGGTCACTGAGAGGTGCTTTGGCTTCCCATTCTTCGATGGTGAGCTGTGGCTTGGGTCGTGGTGTCGATGTAGCAGGAATGCCTGCGCGGCGGTGGGGTGCGGGCGCCTTCAAGTTTGACATAACCGTGACACTAGTTCTCACCAGAGCATGACGTCGAGCTCAGCTGCTGTAATTAGTTCAAGTATAAGCACAGAATGACTACTTCCTATTCGAGGTTGAGTCAAGAAGCCCTCTCTGTTTCCTACCACAATGAACACCACAAATTTTTCTGTCAAGCATCCAAGTAGGCTATTCCTGATCCCAATAGTTTGCGTATTCTTAACCCCAACATAGATATGGCTAGCTTGGGTCCTCTGTGTCACCTAGGTCTTAATTGTGCCGACGAAATCATATCTCTCATGGCAGTCACAATGCAAACTATGCCACTGAGTCCTTAGCCTCATCACGGTGGAGACGAGATCAACTCCCGTCATGGTTTATAAAGCGTGCTGGCCGTCATGTGTGGAGCTCTGCAAGCCAGCCTATCACTTTGCCGAAGGGTCGCGATTCATCGTTTAGACCGATCGCAAAGACCCTGCCGGACTAAATCTTGAGCTCATCGAAGAAGAGGCTCCTAAACGTGCGCTTATGTGGGAAATCTCGCTGCTTCAGCGTGTCGCATTCTGTTATCTTCGTCACAGGCGAATTGTCGAAATGTTTGACGGGTGATGTCAACGGTGCGTGAGCGTGTGGGGTGTTGATTGCTTACCATACTGTGTACTGAGCTGGCCCCCGAGTTCTACTATGCCTCCCTTCCATGGCTATCAAGACCAAACTATTTGACGATAGCCTGCACACTGTTCTTCTCCTTCAACGACGGAAGCTGACTATTGTATTTAGCAATACTATACATGTGGACTACAATGGCGATCTATATGCGAGGCTGGAGATGACACTAAGCCAGTGTTGGCAGGTCATCTGCTAAACTTATGGCACTTGTTGGCTGACTGAGGGTGTGCAGGTCAGTGGTATATCAGCGCTCCTGATAGATCATTGTGTCAATACAAAGGTCTCTAATGTAGCTGCGCTGTACTCTGTACTGACTTGGTGTTCCAGATCCCAAAATTTCATTATCTTACCCAAGAATACAAGCTCAGCCTCTTCCGTCCCACCCCCACCTGGTTAGATTAAGTGGATCATATCCTGACATAGCTATTAAACAGATTCACTTGGTATAGAAATCACAAGAGAAATATAATTTAACGGCTTGCGGTTTTGCCTATGTTCAAGTTATGATGACAGAATTACGCACGCAGCTCTCAGAGAATGCGTTACGCAAACCCCTGCTTTGTCCAGACAGGTTCAGAATCCACTAGTACCCGTCCAGCATACCACGTCCACAATCCATCATCCTGTTCGCTGTGATGGGAGGAATACCTAAATGAAATTCCTATGTGGCTACAATAATCAAAAGTGGATATTAATATTGTTAACAAGCTTCAGGATTTGTGCTAAGATCAGTCCCAGGGGGATGGTTCATCAAGTATTAAGGAAACTGTCGTCGGGCTGGTGAAGCCCAAACCCAGGGGAGGAGAACTGTCTGGAACGTTGGAGGTTGCTTTCTCCACAGATTGCGTTTTTCGATGTGACGCTGCAAATAGAGGTTTCGGTGCTGGCTCAAGGGTGAAATCTGTGAGATGTTCTGGATTATCTGACGTAAACGAGGCGGTACTTGGCTGAAGTGCCAAGGGTACGGCAACGTCATTAACTGCCGGAGAGGAAGGAGACGTCGGCGGGGACTTTATTGCGACTCGCGAAGAACTTCGAGAATGTGAAGATGGCCGTTGCGGAGTTTTATCCGATACCCCTCCTGCGGAGAGCTGTGCACCCCGAAGTCGATCATTTTCGCCTTCAATCAGCCGTAGTGCTTCCTTGAGTGCTTCCTTTTCTGACCGCACTTCTTGTAGTTCTTCCTCAGTCTCCGCGCGTTTAATGCGCTCAGTCGCGACCATCTTGTTTGCCTAGAAGTTATATAAGTTTGTTGAATAAATTGTGTCCAGTAGAGGCTATACCTCCTCAAAGAGTGCTTGTGATAAAGACTCTAGCTCGGCTTCGATAGCGGCCTTCTCTGCAGTCGCCAATGTATGAGCAAGGCGTTCCCGTTCAAGCTGCTCTTGAAGTTCCAGGATTTCTTTCTCTCTCGTACTTGCTACAAGAGTTGGCAAGGAAGGTGACGTTAAATGAGAAGAGTGTTGTGGACTAGAATGAACAACAGGCGGCTTTGATCCTGTATCAAGATGTAGATGATGTATGGATAATATGAAAACAGATAATCATACCACTATTGAATCTGAATCTGAAGAAACGACCCTCCTGGTTATTCTGGGAAGTTGTAGATGAAGTCGCCGAAGAAGGGGCAGTTGGAGATGGCTCTGTACCATTGAGAACAATTGATGGAGTAGTATTCGTGGGGTGGGAGGGTGCACCCGACTCATTCAAAGGGCCATAGTCGAGACTCTTTCGATGTTCTTCTTCTGATACACGTTGCATGTTCTGAGCTTCTCGTGCACTCCAGCGCCGCCATCCAACATCTTTCGCACTGCAGGGAGTTTCACGTTTGAGAGCTTCCTCGAGCATCTCATTATTGGACATCATCAGTTGTAAATTAGATTTTGCGACGCTCAGTGATGTCTCGAGCTCCGCTTGAGCCTTGTAAGCGATCTTGAGCAATGACGACTAGCGAATCATGATCGATTCATTACTGCCACAGTGAAGCAGACCTGTCCACGCACTAGCTCTTCCACTCTCTTGATTACACGATCAAGGGCATATCTGAGATCTTCTTCCTGGCCATGAGAGTGAACGCGCCATGCATCAAGGAGCTCATCATCTATACCTGCGAATATAGCAGAGGGATGAGGCTCCTGGGCTGGTGAATAACGCGATTGAACAGTTGGCGATCCAAACGTCATATTGGAGAACAGAAAAATATTGCAAAGTTCAAGAAACTTGTCACGGTTAGACTGCACCGTTTTTATTAGGTAAGCTGGACCTCACTCTCTACTTTCCTTTTTCACTACGGGCTACGGCCAACCGCGGGTCTGGGAGACTTGGCAGGTCGTTTTCATTTTTCGCCGCAGTAACAATTGCACCGTCGTCGGATGGCAGTGTACAGCGCTCAGTCCTGGCCGCCCATAATGGTTGCTTCAATTGTCATGAAATCGTACTGTAAGGTGGGACGAATCCATGTGTCTCAAACCAGCCGGTCCAAGGAGAATTTTAACAGCACCGTTAGTACTCAGTAATACACTCTCACAACAAACTGATGATAAACACATTAGAGGCTGTCCTTTCCATGTTGATTCATTAATATCCGACAGAGTCTAAATGAAGCCTCAGTAACTTCCTGCACCTTCGCCGCTCTTCAGTTACCGGCAAAAACTCCTCGCAACCGCTTCAGATCCCACCTCTTGGCCTCCAGAATTAGATTTCATGCATTGCCAATACCGCTCAACATACGACCAAAAGCCATATTGGCTCTCGCTGTGCCGGCGATAATCAATTACCTGTATGCATAGCAATTGCGCGCTACGATTTGTCAATTCTTCTTGGTCGTTTCTTGGTCGCTGTTGTTGAACACACGTTGACAAGCTCACATTCACACAGGCTTTCATGTAGAGCTCTGGGATCAAGACTCTGATCCCAGAAACCTCTTGGTCCTTCATTCACGTTCTGGCGATTAGTCTTTCTCACACCCACGAAAATCTATGCATCAGGGGCAGATCCCAGCGGTGTATGGGAATATCTTTAGAATCACGTCCCCCCCGATTTGTTATTCATCCGGGATAGTCGTGTTTGCTCCACGCTTTCGTGACGACCGGTCAGCTCGCACTGCTATCTCATTTCCTGACATGCGATATCATGCGATCATTGTATGAATCTAGCAATCTGATTCGCACAATACCCGCTCACGTATCGGCGGCCCTCTGCCAGCTCATGAGCTTAATAGCTTGCTCTTTCACCTAGCCTGTGTCTCCGTCGCTTTCTTCTTGTCGCACTTTTCTTGTGCTTCTCATTCTAACCATCCGCCACTCTCCCCCCCTATAATGTCTCGCGGCGCACCTAAGCCTCCACCACCACACAAACTTACTTTTGCCACCAACAGCGTGCGCAATACTACGTTCGCCGAAGATAACAACAAGTTCTACTATGAGATCGTCACTCGGTTTTGGCACCCTCACCTCACCAAAATTAATAAATACGACTACGAGGCTCGTGTGGTCAACTGCGTCGCAGAGATTGAGGATCAACCCCAAAAGGATGTGAAAGTTCGCTTCAATACTCCTGATGCAGAGGGAGAGTGGGCGAGAGCTTGTGACTTCATCAGGACTGACAGTACAGCAGTGTAAGCTTTTGATCTCTATAGGCCAGTGGTCGACAATTTTTAATGATTGATAGCAGTGGAGGTACCTTCTCCCATGAAGACGGCACTGAATTCCGCTGGAAAACACACAATCGCTGTTTGCAGGTTAGCTATCTTTCTGGCTCGTACTTTCTCTATCTAACTAGCCAAGCTGCAGCTTGTTAAGTCAGATGACGAGGAAGAAGTCCCGGTTGCTGAATATCATCCGTACAAACGACACTTCGGCGTCTGGCGCATGTCGCAGCGGGCTTTCCTGGAAGTAAAGCCTGAGGCGTCTGCTGCTTTGGACAAGATTATCGGTGATTCATTTCCCCAGGCATTGATGCATCAGACATCGCTGACTAAAGTACCTTTGCTAGTGAGCTATCTTCTAATGGAAAGGCGCAGGCGTCAAACCAAGATCAGAGTCAAGTTGGAGACAAACTAATTCACACCGATATCGCTTTCTCTGTCACATAATGGTCACCGCATCCTCCCGTGCCGTGTGATTCCTTCCTAGTAGAGCCAAACAGAATACCAGCCTTCAAGACGCCGGATCCCAATGACGGGACTTCTACACCAGGAAATGTCGACGCTTCTGCATTCTTATTTGTTTAACCTTGGTCGGTTTCGTTACAATAACTTTTCACCTATGTGCTATTTGTTGCTGTATATTGATCAATTTAGATTCATAGTCATATAGATTTCTTACTGTAACAGTTGCACATATAGTATACAACGTGTTTTGCATTCTCACTGTGATTGGCGGGATCTGGCGTGTAGCGGTGGCGCTAGAGGGAAATTATTAAGCTGGGCTTGTGAATTGGAATCGTGGTCACGCATGATGGCGTTATACCTGCTGATCAATATGATCATGGTATTAATTCATGCTGACTCCGAGCCTCCTTCGCTCTTCAGTTTTACTGATTGCTAACGACTTGCAATGGCAGCTAACTTCTCTAGTGTCCCGGTCCTCGATTTCGCTCTCGTGTCTGATAATGCTACGAAGCCAGAGTTCATCCTCCAGCTCCGACATGCCTTGATAAATGTCGGATTCCTGTATCTCAGCAATCACACCGTCTCACAGGAAGTTACCAATGATTTAATCGACTATATCCCCCGACTCTTTGACCTTCCCCAGGAGGCTAAGAACCAGATTTTTATGGCGAATTCACCACATTTCCTTGGGTACTCCAAGTTAGGTGCAGAATTTACCAAAGGCAAGACAGATTATAGAGAGCAATTTGACTTCGCAACACCTCATGAGACGCAGTGGAAACCCGGCGCCCCTGAGCATTTGCGCCTGTGGGGACCTTCCCAGGTGAAGATTCTGTATTCAATCATTTCCAGGCTGCGCAAACTGAACTGATTTCACCTAGTGGCCAGATGAGGAGCTTATCCCAGGGTTTAAAACCACCATGGAGATATATCTCCAGCAGGTTCAGGCCCTGAGCTATCAATTCATCAGCTTACTCGCGGAGGCTTTTGGCCTTCCATCCGATGCCTTGAACAAGTTTTACGATACCGATGAATTGATGCAGCACCGCGGAAAGGTAAATATCCAATGAATATATCTTCTACGGAGATCGAGACTTACTTGTTTTAAGGTCGTCAAATATCCCGCTAATGATGGTTCTCTGACTGATCAAGGCGTTGGCCCCCACTATGACGCTGGCTTCCTGACCTTCCTTCTTACCGCATCACCGCATCGCGGTCTGCAGGTACAAAACCTTTCTGGGCAATGGATTGACGTTCCTCCTATCCCAGGAACGTTCGTCGTGAATATCGGAAAGGGTGCGTTGAAAGCTACCACTGCATGAAGCATTAATTTCAACTCTGACTTTTTTGTTCCGACGGTCTAGCACTTGAGTTTGTTACCCGCGGATTGGCGAGAGCCACATCGCACCGCGTCTTATCTCCCCCTGTGGGTTCGACTCCCCGCTATTCTGTGCCGTTTTTCCAGAACATCAGTCTGAACGCTCGCCTCGCTGATGAAGTCTTAGACTGTGAGTGCCTTCGATGAGATAATTGCTCTACATACCTTGATGGCCGTTTTGCAGTCCCACCTGAGATCCTTCAACTTAAAGAGCTTCGAGGAGATCCTGTTCAGACTGACTGTATGTTTTTCGTCTTCTCTTGTATTTGCAAACGTTATTGATCCATACTTTACAGCTGTCAATTTCGCAGAGTTTGACCGCGAGCCATCTGGAAAAGTGAACCTCATTGGGCGGGTGAAGTAAGTTCTCCATTGGTTTTCGGTGGTGGTAGTGTTTGAATATGTCTCTTCTCCGTCAGGAGTCACCCCGACGTTGCGCAACGTCACTACCCCGACCTTTTCGCACAATACTTCCCAAATGGCCTCCCAAAGCAAGTCAGTGCATATTAAGCTTGAGAAGAACAGATCTGTACATTAGATATTACTCCTGCTGTATCAAATCCAGCAAACATGGCCCGAATGTCGGAAATCCTATATTTTTAGGGAATGTCGTCTACTTTCATAGGTCATCACAACCCTGAATTTATGGGGAAAGAAGATTAATCCACAGCCTCCTGCGAAGCACTTACGATGCTAATGCTGGCCCAGGCTGGCCCCTTCCAACACCACATCCCCTATTGGTCTTGCAACCCCTCGATTTCCCCCCAAGGACATTTAGAATTTTCTGACAAGCGAGATAAGAGTCCAACGTGCGAATATACATTGACCAGACTATCAAACAAGATAACAGCACTGCAGGGAAATTAGATGCGAGTGGAGGGATGGAACCGGTGAGAAGGAGGTGGGCAAGATATACAATGGGCCGGGAAGAAACGACGATATCAGTTGTGAACATGCAATGTAATTTGGAATAGTTGATTGTATGAGTGTCAAAACGAAAGAAACAAGGCTTTGCAAGTCATTCTAAAACCCCTAAGCCTGCCTCCTCCGCCCAACGGGATTGAGATGCAATAGCATTGCGTAGAGATGAATGAAATAGAAATGGAGCATATAATACACCAACGTGAAGCCTCCAGCGTGACGCATCGTCAGAACATTGGCCATTTGAGCAGGTCTGGCAATGATGGTTTGCGTCGGTTGTGTGACGTCCCGTGCAAGTGGATCCTCATGCAGGAATGCCACGGTCGGCTCTAAGATGGAAACATTAGGATCAGGGGCATTCACCGCAACGGGACCGTCTGCAGAGAGTCAACTCGAATCGGCAACTTGGATCCAAACCGCTTCAGGTGGAGTGGAGGGAGGCGGGACGTTTTCCTCGTCGCTGTCGTCATCGGTAGAGGGCTCACCCTTGTTATCGTCAGCGGAAAGATCTGCTATGGGCACAACGCCGTCCTTCTTGTCAGCTTCGGCCTTATCTTTTGCCTCTTGTTCCTGGAGTTGCTGTCTGAGCTTGGCAAGCTCAAGTTCTTTCTTCTCAAGCTCAGCCTTCTCCTTCTCCTTTTCTAAGAGTTCCTTGCGTCGCTTCTCGCGCTAGGTGGAGTGCGTTAGTTCCGTCGGATAAACAGGAGAACAGGTGACGTCGAGAACATCCCTAGTACTCACATCGAGCTTTTCCTTGAGTTCGCGAGCTTCCTTTTCCTTTCTCAAGCGTTCCCTAAGCTCCCTCTCGCTGATCACCCAGGCAGCAGCTCCATTGGCAGCGGCTTCAGGTTGCGACTTGTTCTTGAGCAGATCTAAAGTCATGCAAAAATGTGTCAGCACATGATTTTACCTCACTCACCACCCCGCCCACAGTAGACCAAGTAAAGCACGATGGAAAGGAACATCAAAGCACAAGGGGCGCCATAAAATTAGAAGAAACTCACAACCTTGCAGCGCCGCAACGCTGAATTCATCATCTGGAATTGAATCCGCAAACATCTTCGCGAGCTGAGCGAGTCTAGCACCATCCAAAGGCTTAGCGGAATGCTGGCATGCGGTGAGATGCTCCTCGACTGGAGGCGGCAAATACGCTTGGTTCTTGGATCCAAAGCCGTCTCGCGGAGGCTTAGAGGGCGAAGAATCCTTAGAAGACGCCAGAGATGACGTTGACGATGAGAACGAAGGAGAAAGCGACCACAACGTTGAAGACTGCGAAGACGGAGAGGACGACTGAGGTGTGGGCGTCGTGGGTAGGTCAATTCCCTCTATGTCCCCCTCTATGACCTCATTGTCTTGATCCGTGGACGGGAAGAAGTTGCGGAACAGAGCCTCCGCTTGCCACTTTGAAGAGTTCTTGAACTCAACCCAAACATCCATGCGGCCCGGACGAGAGAGGGCAGGGTCTAGACGTTCCAAATGATTGGTGGTGCTATTGGTGCATGTCAGGGCGTTCTGAACCAAAGAAGAATTTCAAACCTACGCAAAGAGGATGCGACCTTCGGCAGCAGCTACACCATCCAAGGCGTTCAACAGGCCGCTCAAACTCAATGTGTTTACATCGGAGATGTGGTCCTTGTGACGTCTGTGCCTCGAGCTGCTGCTCGTCACCGGTTGCTCCGGGGCGCCCTCTTCCGAGCTATTGCTCGACGAGTCCGGAGTGCCATTGGAACCCTTATCACGCGTGACGCTGCGGGTAAACGCCGCATCGAGATCCTCAAGAAGCACGATGCAGCGAGCTGGGACACGACCCATGAGGGTGGTCAATGTGCTATCGCTGATCCACGAAGAAGACAGTGACACAACGTAAATGTCAAGCATGAGTTCGCCAGCAATGGCATGGATAAGGGAACTCTTTCCAGAGCCAGGTACACCATGCAGCAAGTAGCCGCGGCGGAATGGAATGCCGCGATCCGCATACCACTGTGTATTTGTGAGTAATGAAATGTGGCTTCGATAAAATACCGAGATTACCTTCTCGGACTTCAAAAAGTCACGCGTGTCGTTGAGAAGCATCTCCTTTACCCCAGGGTTGAGAACAATGGACGACATAGGGCGCTTATGACGAGAGTCGGTCCAGCGCCAGCTGCCGTGCGAGTCTGCGAAGTAGATCTGGATCCTGTGGATTGCCTCAGCCTCATATTCTTTCTTGGCTTGCAAGACAAGTTGCTTGAGGATGGTGTTATTCCGCGCAACAACGCTATGATGCCAGCATACATCAGCCACGAGGCTAAAAATGAGTCAGAAGGAGAATTTGAAAATCACCTTATTGACAAGACTTCGCAACCGCTGCCGTCTTGCTTTTTACTGCGACGGACCCTGAGCCAGTGACCCTTGTAATAAATAGTATGTGTGGTGTCGAATGTCGGCTGGAAGACAACACGTGTCTTGACCTTGCCGGGGGGCGAGTCTTCATCGCCCTCTTCCTCTTCGTCATCACCGAATGAATTATCTGCCTGGCGAGATCCTGAGAAGCCAGGGGTTGTGGTGCGAGTGGTAGTCTCGAACTCCCTAGAACGCTGCCACTCAGGGCGGCGTGAGAGCCACAGCATGAGCCAATCATAAGGATAGTCCTCTTCCGAGAAATGCGCAGTGAGGAAGAATGCTGTGTCAAGTAATAGCGTGTCAGAAAAAGCGTCAAGTGACAAGCGACTCCTTACAGTTGAGGAAATGGGACCTTTGCGGTGCGCTGTCGTCAACAAAGCGGTGGATGAGAATTGATTCAGAACATACCAAGCTGAGCTAGAGGCTCTTCTGGCTGTCTCGACAGTTCCTCCCAAGACGACGAGCTTCATGCCGTCAATGACTGAGGAGCCTCCTGCGCCTCCGACGAGGGGTTGCACGAGCGACTTGAGAGCGTCCATGGTAATGGTATTGTCTCAAGGTGAGTGGACAAGCCAACGCTGCGAGGAAGGACACTTTGAGTGTAAATAGTGGGAATGTAGGCAACAAGATGGGTGTGTGAGGACAAGAGGAGGATGGTATCTAATAAACGCTGTAAGATGATATATAAGCTGTGTCTCTCTGGTGCAATAGCCTATAAGCAGCAAACAAGTTAGCTTAAGTCTATTAGCGTCTAGGGAATGGACAAACAAATAGTCAGGCAACAAAATAAGTCGAGGACTGTCACTACGGTCCCGTTCTGACTCTGCAACGAGGAGGAAGCAAGTCAAGCCGCGTCAGCAGAACGTGGGTATTCTTCTACTCCCAAGACCTTTAGGCGCCGGGCTAACTCGGTCACGCCACCGATAAAACTTCACAGCATTTCACAGCTTGTTGCAAATGTTTGAGAAAAATGAATAATGTCTACAGAATATATAGTACTATGCATGTGGACTCAAAGCAAAATGAATCTAGAATCACGATACCACCAGGTATAACCCTTCTACAGCAACATTGGCCTGCCATATTCCCAGCTTCCGAACAATTCTGAGAACCATTGGCGCAGGAAACACCAAAACATACGACACAGGGACCATAACCATCAGAGGGATGGTTAGAAACAAAGTGATGCTCGGTTTGATAACCAAGAAATAAAATAGAGCCTGATAGGATGTCCAGTCTGTGAACTATAATAATAATAGGCGGCCGAATAACGGAGGTAAGAGGGCTTTTGGCTACAGGGGGAAAGGTGGATTGAACACACCATGGCTATCGTGTTCTTGTAGAATGAAGATTCATGGTATGGTGGTCCTGACTCTACGTCAGATGATCGCGGTGGCCGCACCCGCTGGAAGATAGGTCGGGGCGGATAGGGAGGTGGATAAGCAAGGGGTCCATGGAATGTTGTTTGGAGACCGAGCTGCGAATGATCCAGTTTCACATTCAATTTGAAATTTAAGATAGAAGCGAGACGCACTTCTCCCCGAGCAAACGCCCTGGCACCGAGCAAATTAAGAAAACAAAGGAGAGCACCCAAAGGCAAGGCAATTAATAGCGTCGTGCCAGTCTATAGTGGCCGGTCAGAAGTGAATACAATTTTCAATTTCCAAACTGAACGCTAGAGACCAAAAATAAGAGGTCAGAACAAGATGCTTACCAGAGTAAATACAAAAAGGAAAACCCATGCAAGGAGGGCATAGGGAAAATTGAGCACTAGAAGATGAAATACAGCCGCATGGTATGCTCTGTGGGTCATGGGTCGGAAGTAACGAGACCAGCAGCGTCGCGAAAACAACGGCCACTGGTGCGAGGTTCCAGACTGTGACTCTATTGATGCGCCGGGACGCCTCTGATGACCATCGTGTGCGCACGGGTAGTCACGGTCATCCCCGATCGCCTCATATATGTCCACGTCAGACTCGATATCTGGATCAGAATGGAGTAGCGACAGCACTGTTTGCGCTAGAGAGGGCGCGAATGAATTGGATGAAACGATTGTGCTCGACTGCGAATGCCTCCTTTGACGTCCCGATGAACGTTGGGCGGAGGCAGCTGACAGAAAATCACCAAGTAGTGGTGTCTGCTCTGTTGCATCTTCAGTGCGAGGGAACGAATGAGTTGAGACTGATAATTGAGGGGAAACATATCCTGAAGCAGGAACTGAATCTGGTGGGGCCTGTGATGATAATGGCGCCGGTAAGCGATGCCTCCGACTATGTCGAGCCGCGCGTGAGCGACGTTCTCGCGATGGATATGGCGGTGGGGGATCGTAAACGGCAGCCGCCTGGTTTGAAACCGGAAGAACTGCGTTTTGATTTCCAGAAAAATTACAGGCCTCCTCGGTCGACATCCTTTGAGACATCATCTTTTGGTTGGGAAGGTCGTGCGAGTGGTCCAAGCACGTGATCTATGTAAGAGTTAATGACAAATGCTTATGTTAGCATAAAACTTTGCATATCAAATATTACATAATTTGGGCGGCAAGCCTTGTCACTTCCTGTCATGGCGGAGTCCCGTCAGAGCAGCTGCCAGGGTTCGCCTCCAATTTTTTCCGCATGAACCATTTGCTTTAATCGCGGGGTCGGTGCTGGTTGGTGCCACTGGTACTAGCCAGCTATGGCATGTGGCAGATATCTTGATCAAGCAGTAGGAAATGCCAAATACTAATGCCATTGGACCAGTACCGCATTTTCATATCAATGAGTAGCCTCGGATGAATGTGTATGAAAAACTAAAACAACCACCGAGCTACCAGGTACATTCCCAGATGGCTGTAGCTGTAGCTTGGCATTTTATATTTGAATAAATATCTTGACAGAAGACGATAACTACAGAAGTTTTCGAATTTTGAATTGAGTCCCTCTGAGTAAACACTTGAAGAGTCTAGAGTCGCAACGAAGGCTTCTGCGAAGCGAGCCTACTTACTAGAAGACGTTAACATTAATTATGGGATATGCTGTCAGAGTTCTGGATGCCGAATTACAATGCCGAGAAAAATAATTAAGCAAATATAATAAATTCGGGGGACGGTGGCCATGTTGGCGGTTTCTTCTTTTTGCTTGCTGACTTCCCACATCCGCTAATTATTGTTGGATCACCCGCTCCTTCGAAACTTTTGATCTCTACTTTCTTCTTGCCTGCATTCTTCCTTTCGTCCTGTTTACGCACGACATTTTCTCTCTCTTTCTTTCCCAAACATGGGTTGTGTTCAATCTACTGGCGTCGACAGCGAGGCCAAAGCTCGTGCGTATTCATCTACCCCGCACCTGAACAAGACCTCAGTGACTCAAACTCGTTTTTTCTAGGCAATGATGAGATTGAAAACCAGCTCAGACGAGATCGAATGATGGCCAAGAACGAGATTAAAATGTTGCTGCTGGGAGCAGGAGAGTCAGGAAAGGTCAGTTACACACTGGTCATTCCGAACACATTGCTGACGAACTCTTGTTTTTGTAGTCTACCGTTCTCAAGCAGATGAAACTTATCCATCATGGCGGTTATAACGACTCTGAACGAGATTCTTACAAGGAAATCATTTACTCGAACACCATTCAGTCCATGCGGTGTGTATTATAACCAGTTCGAAATTCGATTGTAACCCTGAAGCCTCTTCTAGCGCCATCCTCGAGGCTATGCCTCAACTTGATATATCTCTATCACCACAGAATGATGCTCGCCGTGCCGTAATTCTCGCTCTTCCTGGCCAGATTGAGGGTGATGTGCTCCCAAGAGATGTCGCTGATGCTATTCGGGGACTCTGGCGAGACTCGGGCGTCAAGGAGGCTGTTCGTCGGTCACGAGAGTTCCAGTTGAACGATTCTGCTGTCTACTACTTCAACGCAATCGACCGCATGTGCGGACCAGGGTACCTGCCGACAGATCAAGATATTTTACGGAGTCGAGTGAAGACGACCGGTATCACTGAAACCACATTCAAGGTCGGCGAACTCACGTATAAACTCTTTGATGTCGGAGGTCAGCGAAGTGAACGTAAGAAGTGGATTCATTGCTTCGAAAACGTCACAGCGTTGGTATTTCTGGTATCCTTGAGCGAGTACGATCAGATGTTGTATGAAGATGAGAGCGTCGTAAGTCTAAAACTTCTTATTTGTGTATCTCCTTTCAGATTGATTGCGCCCACAGAACCGCATGCAAGAGGCCTTGACTCTCTTTGATTCGATATGCAATTCACGGTGGTTTGTCAAGACATCAATTGTACGTACTGAAACCTCGTGGCGCATTACATACTTATTCCCTCCACAGATTTTGTTCTTGAACAAAATCGACTTGTTCGCTGAGAAACTCCCACATTCGCCGCTTGGTGACTACTTCCCAGACTACACCGGCGGTGACAACTATGACAACGCTTGCGATTATTTGCTTCACCGCTTCGTTGCGCTCAACCAGAATGCGGCAACCAAGCAAATATACGCACATTATACTTGCGCAACGGATACTCAACAAATTAGATGTAAGAGCCCGTCCCTTGCACTGTTTGCTCAGACTGATTCTGCGACCCTTTATAGTCGTGTTGAGTGCTATTCAAGATATTCTGCTACAGATTCATCTTCGTGAGTGTGGTCTGCTGTGATGGTATCATAGCGCCACTTTTCTCCCTTTGGTCTTTGTTTTATCCCATGCATCATCTGCCTCCCGCGCATGCAGTTCGCTCTACCAGCTTTCATCGCATCAGACATTCACACCTCTACATATTGGCTATCCATCTCTCTTATTTTGGGATCCCCACGTCTATCATCGTTCTATGCACTCTGATGAACATACACGTACCATGATGGGTTCGTAGGAGTGTGTTTTATATCGCTGTGTCATTTTCCTCATTTCCGTCTACCAAAACGTGGAGTGACCAAAACCTAGTATACCCTTCTTATACGATTCCTATGTAATTGGAGACCTTATCTTGACCGCTCGTTAATTCTTTGGGATTGAATTTATCAAAATTTTCAAGCGAAACACCGGGTGTTCCGGCCATGGGGGGGGTGGTTTATATTAGCCTAAGGTGTGAATGATGCGAAGTTTAGGATGATATTATTGTTAAACACTGATGAGGGAGCACATGGGCTACCACAGAGAACCCCATCAGTCGTGCCATCTACATACCACGCGCTCAAGAGCCGGCGGTGGTGCTGGATCCGCAACCATGTTGGGCTCTGTGGGACATCACAAGAGCGGTGTCCTGCCATGCCAGGCATACACTACCGGATCCAAGTATAGCACCAATTTGATAAGTGACTGTCATGGGATCGTGCTGTTCTCGATATTTATGGCCCAGAGTGGAAGATGGCGACTGATGGCGTCTTTTGGTATCTGCGGACGCCGTAAGCACCATCCCCGAGGAGGCATAAGATTTAGTTAGGCGCCCACTGGCAGCGACCAGGTTGAGCGCCTCGCACAGGTATGGCAGAAGTTTATTTACCTTTCAAGCATAGTTGAACATCCATTCTCGTTCCAGATCACACATCATGGGTCTGCTGATAGTTCCAAAATGTAGAGCCACTATATAGAGGTATGGAACGCCACACAGCTGGCGAACAGAATCACACCCCCACATGGCAGGTGATGACAGTGTTACTAGGATAGTGCTCCGACGACTTGCTGGCAAATGACTGGATCAAAGTTTGTCAAAAAGGTAATCGTGCGAAAGCAAGATAGGGTTGTGATGCAATGGGTACAGGTGTGTTTGAACAACGATTATAGCAAAATGATAGGTCGGCGATAGAGGTTTTATCGATTTGGATGATAGCTATAGATTAGCAAGATTAGAAACTGAAGTAGGCATATCTGTAACGCGTCCGATAATGTTGTAGCGTTTCCTGTAAGATGAAGATAAGCGCCACGACACGTTTGTCTACGCGTTCGGGACCTACTGGAAAAATAGAAACCAGTCGTTGAGGACGTTCTTCTCGTTCTCTGGCAGGTCGCTGTAGTCTGGTACAGCGTCCTCTGGTTTCAAACTGGACATTCCGAGTCCCTTTGAGCCGTCCTTCCCGGCGAATATGTTGTATGATTTTCCGGGACCGTACACGTCGCTTTTACGTGTGACGTCAAAGATAGTGCCTACAAGAAGTGAGCAGGAGGATCTTCACCTCATACACGAGGACAAACCCTTAATGGATACATAGATCGGCTTCGAATTGTCGGAGCCGTCGAACTGCTTGAGTTCATCAAGCGTGAAGGGGTCATCCTTCGGGGGGTCGAGGTCATCTCTAGGTGGCTGCATAATGGTCTTGAGAGACTTCTTCTCTTCTGGTGGTGAGTCTACTGGCGGGGACTGGGGTGATTGCGATAAGGCGCGTCGCTGTACGAGATATAGAAGGGGCAAGGCCAGCACGAGCCCATAGATCACCACCAAAAACATGACCAGTTAGCACTCGTTCGGCATTTGCCGCCTCTTACACTCTTTCCTGGTTGACTGGCGGAGCTTCAAATTTAACCACATCCTGATCATTGCTGTTTCCTCAAAGCTTGTTGTTAGCACCATAGTCCACTACAGGACTCCACTACGATCCCTTTATTTATTCATTGTTATGCTTCCGTAGCTTTGGATAATGCTGGCCAAAGTGCTGTGACCCTGGATTGTGGAAAGCAGCCACATCTCTCAGTTATAAGGTCTCACTCATGGTGGCACAAATCATCTCCTCATAATCAGTGCGACTGCTGTGTGTCCTTGTGCCAATCATCATCACTCCTCTGTCTCCAACTTTACCATGATTCCCCCGGTCTACCAACCGCTCCCCTATGCTCTCTCAGGCCTGAGCTACACGCAGCTGCCTATTAGTACTCAGCAATACCTACAAAATGCAAAATTGGTACCTCCTCACGCGCCCGACGTGAACTTCATTTCTGCCGAACGTTTAAGCATATCAACGGCTCTCTTTTCCAATCTCATCATGAATGACCTGAACCTCGTTAAATCGAGGCTCGCGACCATTGCCATGGCCCGTAATCTTGCAATCGGCATCCCATCTGAGGCTAAGCTACAGCGGCACGTAGCAGCGCAGGAAAGACGCCTCCAATACGTTTTTGGCAACGTGCTGCCAAAGCGAGAGCTCATCCTCGATGCATTTATGATCCAGTTTGACGCACTCGTCTGGCTAGATCAACAAGGACGCGAACATTACACTCCTGAAGATTGGCAGAGTTACAGAGACGCGTTGTTAAAGCCTATTCTTGACAATACAAGCGAGCGGCTTGTCGCGTTGTACAAGGTTGTTAGGACTCGGCCCGTGCTCTTTGGATACCATAATCACCGGTTGCCATACTCGCCATTCGGTTCATCTCGCGCAACCCGAGGCCACACACGCTCTCGGGGATCTGCCACTCGTGGGCCTGCAGATAGAGGGGGTCGGATGTTAAGGCGGCATTCATAAAGGAGAAGATCATACTGAGCACAAATTGAACAATTCATGAAGGACTATCATTAACATACTTATATACCCCTATGTACTTGCTACCTGTAACAGCATTGTAATCGGTATCTTTCCCCTGGTGTGGAGTATTATGCCGTGTCCGTAAGCCTCAAGTGGAAAGCTAACTGCCCCCATGGGCTTCTTAATCCCCTGATCGACCTCGTAGTGGTAAATCCAATCACCACAAGAAGCACAAAAAACATTTCGGCACCATTCAACTTGCAAAAGGTAAAAAGTTTGCTTCATCGTCAGGGCATCCGCGCGCGGGTAGATCTCGTTCATAATGTTATTGAAGAACAGACTCACAACAAGCTAAATCGACGGGGTATCGGAAGTGGTACAATACAAACAGGTGTCGAAACCGTGTAAATTATCGCGAACCTTGACCAGATTATGGTGAAAGAAAGAGTAAGAGAGATCGAATACAGTAATAACCAAGGCTGCAGAAAGCGAAACAATATTGACATAGCATCGGACGTAAACTAACAGGGGGGGCAATATTTGTAGGCGAAGAGGTAATGGGTATGAGTTGTTGAATCCAATATCGTTCATGGGCCACCCCGGAGAAGTGGAGGGAGTGAACAGTTGGGTGGCAGGGGCGCAGGGATATTGACGGTGTGGCAAGCATCCGTCACCCGCTTCCGTAAGTCGTCGCATTTGCTCAATAACACTAAGAATCCCGATTAGATTAGTGAAAACGATGAAACACTCATACTACTAACTTGGGCAAGGCCACAACGTATTCAGCACATCGACCGGCACTATGACGTCTTTGGCGACTTCCAAGGCGTCAAGAAGTGACTTGTCCTCCTCCCACAGAGAAAGACATCTGCGCGTATGGTTTCCGTATTAAGCAGGTGAAATCTCTGAATGCGCATTGAACTTACATTGCTACTTGGCTTGCAAACCAAGTCACCTGGAATGGCTGCCTGGTGAAAAGATGGCCATCTTGATCGCCAAGGTGGTGAATTGACATTTTAACTCTGCGGATGAAAAGGCTCTGGTAATAAACTGTCGTTGCCAAGATCACAATCAATCAAAATACATGCCGACAGTAGAGTCACTTACGCCATTGCTCAGCCTGTTTGCGATTGAATTGAGGGGAATTGCCAGCCTCTGCATGACCACTAGATACGCCACTATCAGCGAGTCTGACGACACACCTAAATCAGACACTTACGCTCGCAAAATCTGAGTAATTATGATCTGCGTGCTACAAAAAGTTATTGCCATCAATGAAAAACACCAAGGATATGAAATAGGCGTACTTGTACACGTACTCCCGACACATGTACAACAACGCCATATCGAGGTTGCAAGTGTGGGTATCCAAGGCATCCTGGATTTCAAGGGTTTCCGACCAAGCTTCAACCGCAAGGTCGGTTGTCTCTGTGCTGTTAAAAACATTTTTCCGAAGACGAGTGGTGCAGAAATTCCAAAGGAGCATGCTGCGGCAATAGAGTGCCCATATTGATTCTTTCGGGGACTGCGCCTTGTGCTCATTGGAGCCTCGTTGTGATATCTCACCAGGAAACAGTAACCGAAACTGGTACAGCTGTCAGCTCGAGTTAAATGCGCGGAGAAGAAACAAACGTTGGAAGGATCAGTTAGGAAAAGGTCGCTCGGTTCTTTCTGGAAAGCGATGCAATGTGACGTGTACCTGGCCACGAGGTTGAGGGCGCTCCAACATAGCCTCCTGCAAGATTCCTTGTGCATCTCCTCAGGGGTCCACGAGGGATCCCAAGGTGGCGTGAAAGACCACGATGACGAAAATTGCTCCGTAGCGATAGATGAATTTGGAAGGGAGATACAGTCGCACTTGCGAGGGATTGCATGAGGGGTACGAACACCATCCTTAGACATTTGGTCATAGGGGCGGTGTCTGTGAGCGATGGGTACAGCGTTAGGGGTGAACGTTGACACGTCTGGCTCATTGCCATCCAAGAATGTCAAGCCTAATTGGCGGACAATTCCATCGAGATAGGCTAAAGAGCGTCTCGCACGTTCAGGGGTATAGAGTGGATGAGCCGAGGACTCGTACACAGCGATAATCTGAATAGAACGTAAGCAACGATTGGGTAAAGAAGCTGGAAGCATACTTACAAGAGCAGCCTTCGCAAGGGTCATGTCTATCCATTGAGAATTCCACGACGCTTCGAGCCAAGCCTGAGCCTTATCACGAAGCCAAACGGCGCGTTCGCGACCAGCAGACCCCAATTCCATCTCACTCGATTTCATTAGAGTTGCTAAAGCCAACCCCGCGAAAACAAGTGAAGGTTGCATAAGCGAGCGTTCTTCAGGGTTGTACAGGCTGTGGACGAAATCCGGAACATTCACGAACGATAGCCAGTACCCGCTAGTGGTGAACCTTGACAACAATTAAATCAAACTAATTGTGCCATCAGTTGATGACCTACAATGTTGAGAGATCTGATGCTATGTCCTTTAAACTGATACATAAAGCGTCATTTAATTAGTCTATTCACGCAATCGATAATGGAAATGACGTACGACTGATCCCGAGTAGTAGAGTAGCTCATAACCAAATTATCCCACCACTCCTTGCGACTGTATTGTAAGGAGGGTGTTGATGGGATGCGGTACTTCTCCACTTGATGCTAGCGATCAAGTCAAATTATTTGGCAGATGAAAGAATAAGGTGAGATAAACGTACTGGATAACTGTCATCTGATGGTGCACGCGTTTGCATAGACGAAGAAAAGTCAGGGCCAGCAGGTGAAAGTGATGGCTGGAGTCGAATCCTATCCCCATCAGGGCGCAAAGCAGGAACGTTTGGAAGTCCACGAGATTCCCGCGGAAGCTCGAGGTCGTCATTCCTGACTGAAGAGCGTTTCCGCTTGGACGGAAGGGAAGGAGGGGATGAGCCATCGGTCGGACGTTTCTTACATGAGCGCTGGCGAGTGCCTGGCCTTTTATCAGGCCCTCGCCGTTTAGGTGCTGCATCGTATTGGCACTCATTCGAGCGGCGCACACAATTATGACAAATTGGTCTTGTGGAATCGCACCGAATTTTCCTCGCACGACTTAGCAACCACGTGAATGAGCAGCCTGAAAGAAGAATAAGAATGTACGCACCATTGCCGACAAGCTATCACTTGATTCGAAATTTCCCTACGGGGCGGATCCTGGGATGTAGATGCCGCTGGCTGCGGTTGAGGGGTTGACTCTGAAATTGGGACGGAAGATCGAGTACTCTCTGGGGTTTGTATTACAGGGGGTGGTGCTGAGCCACCACCTGAGGAGTAAGACTGAGGTCGCAAGTCCTCGGCAGAATATCTCCTGTTTGGGGGGCCTTGGTAGGACAAATTGACAGCAGCACCATGAGCAGGAGGGGGGGGAAGACGGGTGTTAGGGTAGGCATGGGGCGGAATGTCAAGGCCAAGGTGATTCCTTTGTGGAAGAGGAAAGTCGGACTGATATGAACTATGATGGTGAGGATTCTGATTTGAATGAAGATTCAAAGGGGATTCAAGGAGGTGAGGGTGAGGGTGGATGTTGATATTGGAATAATCGAACTGAGAGGCTAGGATGCCCGCTGCATGTTGTATATCTAGTTGATCTTGATGATAGCGGACTTTATTGTGGACAACATGTGAAATGACGATTAACGTTGTTTTGAAAAGACTACGAGTTTTGATAGGACTTACTGTCTCCGTGCGGCTGAGGAAATTGAGCCCCGAAGATGGGTGAGTGTAGGCCGGAGCCATCCTCACTAGACTGAGGACCGTCCTCCATGATTATACCTTGCGGAAATGGAGTATAGATATCACTGTCTGTGCTGATGACCATAAGTACTGAAAGAAGGGGGATGAGAGTTTAGAAGGAAAATGGAAACTAGTAATACGGCACAGGTTTTCGATGCTTTGCCACGCGAGACTTACTTGTAAAACTTGAAGGAGAAAGTACTTGCTAAGGGGAACACATGCCCACGGCAAGCTCAATGATTATCAAATCCTGGCACAAACATATAAATCTGATATATCATATATCACACTTTTATATTTTATATTTTATATATCGCTAATATCTTTTATGAAAAGGGGGGAAAATCTTGGACCTCGATGAATTCTCTCCCTGGGGTGCAAGTTGCTTTTTTCCATCAAAATCATACCCACGACAGAACTTCGGGGCCGCCTGATTTCTTGAGCACCGTGGTATACGCGTGCCTGGTCGTCAGGTTGTTCCGAACAAAACTCTAATTATTTTCCTCTAATTTTGTTCATTGTAAAAATTACTAAATTCGATCGTCCCTACATCTACGGCCCCCGACTCTCTCTCTTTCTCTCTTCATCATCACTTGACTCACTTCACCCCATTCTACTGTCATTCGGACTTCCGACCGCACCTTCCCGCGACGATTAACAGCACAGCCTGGTAATCTGATTGTGCCACGTCTGAAAACTTTAAAATTACCCGGATAGCCGTGCTCAGTTTGGAAGGCACAGCACACGGCAACACACGGCAGATACAAAAGATACTTAAGCGCTGTTAAGTTCCTCGTCGTAAATCTGCGATTGAGGGGATTAGATACCCCACACAGATGTAGAATTGCGGTCACATCGCACCTGGCCTGTCGCCTAGACACGTCAGCGCGGGGGATTCTCTGGGATTTTTGGTGTGGAGTCCCTTATATGTCCAAATATTCTTACTTACGTCAAATACTATCATGTGCGATCACCGTCCTCTCGTTAACTTCATGCAGGCCCATGCAAGTGTGGCGAACCCAGTTGACCTGCTAGTCACCATCGCGACCCTAGCTACACAGGCCGCCGGCATCAGGCGCATCCTTTCATGATAAGCCAAATCAGGTTACTTTTATGCGAAACTTGAATTCAAGGGTGGTTGTGCTGCGTGATAAAACTTACTTGCAAGCTTTTGCATGTTTACCTCCGTAAATGAGTCACCCAGCTCGAAGATACAAGTAATTATTGGCACCGAAATTACTGTATTTGGTATCCTCTGTATTCGGGGTTACAACTAGTCCTCGTGTCTTGCCTCTTCCATGTTCAATTTCTTGTTTTCCTGTTGTGTTCGTCAGCGTCGGCGCGACCCAGTGTGTATCATGAAACGGATCATGGACTCAATAACCTAACAATTCAGTAGACGGTTCCCGATGAACACACCTTTCTAATCCCTGCCACAACTGCAAACGAGACCCCTACGCAAGTCCACACTTTACTCTTCACTGTCCCTTTCTCAAAGTCGGCACAGGCCTCAGCCGCGGGTGGTTGACCATCAGAAACTAAAAGAGCGCTTGGGTACTGTTGTGCGGTCAAAAGAAGGGTGCGTTTCCTTTGTCTCCACTATCCCTGTTCCATCTCCCGCAGCGTGCTGTCTGACGATGCCACACAGAAAAATGGTCAACGTGAATGCCGCCTTCCCATTTAACCTCCACAACCAGACACTCGGCGACCCTCCGTCTCGTAGTGTCTCGGGCGGGACCCTGGATAGCAGTCGGCGCACCTCGCGATCTCCTGCACGTGATTCGCTACACACGAGGTATTCGAGCACTTCACTACATCGGGACGCGGAAGGCTCCACGTCTCAGGGAAATGACGCAGTGGATGGGAGAGGCGACCCGTATAAGCCGATATTAAATGTTAGGCTTGTATCGACTCCTGCGAGCAACGGTACAAACAGGGCAATCAATGGCATCTCTCGGGGGCGACCAGGGCGGGGGTTTGAACATGGACGAGTGACGGCTGTCAGTGCTGACCACATTTCTCATCCCGATGAGGACGGCGATGAACACGAAAATGTGGCTGAAGGCAATGATGCGCTGACACCTCGCCCACAGGCGCACACATCTGATGAGGATACAAATGATTCGTCTGATAGCGTGAGTTATCATTCTACGGTTGACATCCTGTGACACTAACACGTTCTCTCCACAAGGACCCGTCCAAGCTGTCTCCTGATGCCAATGTCATACATACCGAGGATTTCACTATTCGTGACGCTGGTGCTATATCACGTTCCTGGGGGGACTGAATGTTCCGATCTTTTGTTCTAAAATCTGCATGTTCATTCCGGAGCATGGTCGTCCATGTAAGGTAGTACATAACCCTTGCATGTATTTCCGGGTACTGCAAGGATTGTTCCGCACAGTCGATCTGCCGGATCTAATTTCAGGCTACATCTAGTCGGTATTTGCCCATACAAAAGGTTCCGGTCCAATTCATTGGTCATTATTTTCGTCGGAGCCCAGGATGAGAACCACGCAGCTATCTTTGACAGAATGATTGGACGATACACTGAAATAACTGCAGATGGGACCATGAAATTCTGGCGGCGTAATGGCCGTCTTACTGTTGAGTTTCTTGTACGTCCTCCGCATTAAGCGCTCTAAACCCTCAACATTAACTGGGCAGTAGGTCTGACGGCGAGCAGGGCACTAACCAGGCATGGGCAGGTGATGTTCACCAAGGTAATCCGATTCTACAAGATGATCTGGGCAGGGTTGCAATGTCCCAAGTCAACGACATTCCCTAAGAAAGATGGGTTTTTAGACATCCATCCGCTGCAAAACGAGGGTTTATTGCAAAAGGGTTCATTCTTTGCCCTTAAAAGGCAGGGCGGTGGACGGTTTTCATTCTCACCGGCGGCCATGCCTATGGGATTAAGATCCAATTCAGGTGTATTCTTCGCTATACGTGTCCCTCCAACGACGAACTTAAAATGACGCGAACCACAGGTGTTAAGGAAACGGCAGCCAGCCCTGGAGCTTCACAGGAAAAAATCTCGCAGGCCCAGACTTTGCGGATCATTGCGACATCGGGGATCACTCGCTCTAACTTCATTCCTGAACATTGAACCATAACACGTGAGTATTTTTGAGTTTATGTATGAAGGTGCAGGACTCCGCGGCGCGCGCCCTGGCATCCCCACGATTCTAAGGCCCAACGAAGTCTGTTGCCACGGCTCTTGCCACAGAAGTTGTTATCCTTGCGATGACGCTGTGTGCCCACAGTTTCAGATGAGCGTGGCAACGCGCACGTCTTACCGTGAACTCCGCAGGATGCCGAACCACTTTTTAGAGTTATGTCCATTAGATCCCGACGTTCTGGGATTCTGAACAGATTGGGAGGCCTGTGAGTGTCAGGTACATAAGACTATAAGACACATACAGAGGATCAAATTAGATCGGGTCATGACTAGGACCTACAGTGTCATGAACCAACCATCTTGTCGAGGGTGGAATGTGTGACGAGATTCTGTCACGAGAAGCACTGCATCTCAGACACAGTCTCGTCAGGACACTCATTGAAACTCAACCATGCTTCCAATGTTCTAGTGTGGTATTCTATGTGCGTGTCGCGTCCTCCTTTGGCAAGGGTCAGCGGGGACATTTTTGGTGGTAAGTCTATGGGGTTGTGATTCATGAACGTTCTGACACATCCGTCAGATGAAAAACAGCAACTTTAAACGTGCACGGAACATACCGCACTACGTAGTATATATGATCTCAGCTATATGCATTTGTGACCGGCAGTCCCCCTCACTGGCAGGGTCAAACCATACAAAAGGCCTGGTTCCTCAAACATCGAGGACGGAGCTAACACCATGAGGAATCCGAATTTCATATAGCTTGCGCCTGTTGCACAGTTGCCAAACGACTCGAGTTTTTGTCACTATTTCTCAAACAACAATTCGGCGCGCTTCTATTTACGGAAGACTGTTACACCATTGCGAAAAAACACCTATGATCGGTTTCATCCTCTCCGCATTACATGCACGCTTCTCTCGGTTGTCATCCTGGTTGTGTGGCATGACGACTTGGAATACGAGAGGATCTAATGTGATGACGAGAAACACATCTTTCATTCGCTCTGGAGCAACGTGCACCCTCCGGAACATACTTTGTATGCAGACTCATTTTGATTTGTTCGGGCCAAAATCTCGAGAAATGGAAATGCACAAAGTCAAATGGTACTAGTAAGTCAATATAATTGGCGGATAATCGTCATCCTGAGTCACCGATGGATACCGCTAGCTAGGACCTGCTCCAGCGAAACACACGCACATATATCTATGGAGTGATAGATAAAAGGACACCCCGATTCGGAGCCAAGTCAAATTCTATGGTTTTGTATGAACACTTAAACAGTCGCGACGATCCTACCCATTGATTTGCAAATTATTACTCGACTCGGACTTTTCCAAGAACCTCACAGCCGATTTCATATGTTAGTCGGCATGCGAATGGATACTGTTGTCCTGCTTGGATTAATCCAGCCACTCTTATCGGTCGTATCACCTCATTATCGCCCCTCGTCCTTCTCTACAGTCCAAGTATGCGATGAATTCACTCGTGGATTTCACTCTCTGACTCGTACAGTGACGACGAGTTCAGGCGCTTCCATCTTTTGGTGGCTTCGGTTCGTACTGGATTGTCATCCGCACCCTCTTCCACTGACTCGGAATTGAAGCTTTGTTAATTCATCGGCAGTTTCCCTTCTTGCATGTGCAAGCAGGCTGCCCAATCTCTCCACTGCCCAAATTACTCAAGGGCGTCGTTGCGATGGCGGACTTCTCATTTTGTGCGGCGAATGTAAGGGCAGAATCGCTCAAAGTCAATTTTGCCAGCGAAACCGCGCCAAGAATGCTATTTGACAATGTAAGAACGATGATCCACATCCAAACATTGTTCTTCATGGTGGGGAGCGAGACCGTCGCTGCGATCTCGTCGTCATCAGATGAAGTGGCACAATTCCTTGGTTAATACACTCAAGTCCGAAAAAATAACCAACTTCGTCTTGCGATATCTTGTTTCGGCGGCCAGCATTCGTTCCGCCCCTTCTATCTCGCACTCCAGTATCGCAGGTGCTGCGTTGATCCGCATATAGATTTCGGACCGGTCATATTGTTGTCGAGCGGGGTTTCGCAAGTAAAATCGGTCCCCGTTCGAGGGACTAGAAGTAATGTCCAGAATTATTGTGGATCTTGTTGGTGTGTTTATCTATCACTAATGGAGGAGGAAGTAGGAGGTCCGGCTGATTTGGGCGCACTCGTGAGTCTAACTGCGACTGCAGTGTCCAGACTAGGTATATGATAATCAATTTGTTCAAAGTAGTTTGTCGAATTGAAATCCCCATATCAAGGGTGTTCATCTATGAGCAAGTGAAAGCGATGCATCACAGCCTCACAGCCTACCCATAGAATTCTGCCAACGAACTGTGACACAACAGCGCGTTATAGGGGCATGCAGTATCATTTTGGTGTGGGCGGAGTTTCAACGTGTATTACCTCCGAGTGGTGAGGCGGCTGCGTAAACAAGGTACAACGAGTATAGTATCATATATACACAACTCAAAACGATATGCTACAGTATTGTAACACGAATAAAGCACGAATGTAGTAGTACAACTCAAAAATTACAAATTACAAGTGGTGGACAAAATATCAAAGGTTATGGGCAACTATGTGCCTCATTATTATCAGGGACGCCAACATCTCTGTAATACCAGTGAGCATTGTGACGCCATATAATTGAAAAATGGGCATACCAGCTGCGAGGTGTGGGTACGCCTCCTCAACGGTAAGCACGCACCCAGAGGAGTGAGGGTACTCTGGCTCTCCGGGTACTTTCAACATATAAGACGCGACGTGATGATTGCTCGCGTTTGTGCACTAAGAACTATGTATGAGCTTCTAAAAAGCACGTGAGAATTGACACGTACCGTCCACTCCTGGTCCTCTGTGGTCCGCCAGCTCCATCTGTACTGCTGGCCATCAGACCCAATGAACTTCCTCGACTTCGCGCTGGATAATTGATGAGCCCGGAAAAAAGTACGCGTGATCGAGACTTACCTCCCACTGGGAGATGGTTCAAGGAAGCTGCCCATGGGTACCTGAGGCCCTGAGCCAAAGGCTATTGTGCCGAGGGAGTTGTTGGACCCGAAGTTTAGGGTCGCAACTGGATCTGTCCCTACTGTCGTATTATAAATTATGTATGTTGAATGCGTAGATCCCCGAGCAGTGCATCGAAGTGTCAAACGTAGACGATCATTGATGTCCACAAAGTGTGACCCCGTCAGCTTGCCCGTCTTGTCCTCCAAGAGGTATGGCATTCCATAGCTTGTCATGATGGGAATTGGATATCGAGGGACAGATAGGATGAGGGGCTGCGGTGAGGGGATGATGAAAAAATTCAGCTGCACCCCAGGTATTTCTGCAAGTTCGACATGGCAAGCCGGCAGCCTATTTCGGCAGCCATGACATGTCAGGAGACCGTCATGGTATCCGGGCGGTAGATAGGAGAGATTCGCACTGGCCTATAGCCGAGATAAAAAAAAAAGACCGTTTAAGCGGTAAGTCTATGAGATGGGCACGTTGAGTTCGGGCGCGCGACCTCGGACTGACAGATAAAGCCAGAAGGAGTGGAAGTCATGCGAAAGAAGAAGCGTAGATCAAGGATCAGGCAAGGTGTTCGCCATGCACGCTATTCGCGAAGACCTGATGCCATTGAAATTAATAACGTTTGTGCCTGTCATGACGTACCAAGGAGGACAGACTCTCGAGGTTCACTAGAGAGAAAGCCTAAATTTCATCAGGTCCACTACGTTCATGGTCGATGAACCTGAAAGCATGCGGCCGGCGTGCTTTTACCTAATACTTGTTTCGTATGAAACAGCACAGGCCTAACGCGATTTGGCTCTAGCACCAGCATGTTTTTAAGGCGCTAGGACAGGCAACGAGGCAGAGTCAGGTGAGGCATCAACCGGAACGAATGATACGGTGTGATTATCGCATGGGGAATATCTCGAAATTGAGTACAAATCTGTAGCCAAGAATCTCTCAGGCATGACCGACATGCACACCAATTCGTCATCAAGAGATGAAGGCGCAACTTCACGTCTTGTGATCCCCGATTGGCAGCCCATGCTGCAATGGTGTGGCCCCAGTGCGTATGTATTAGCATACAACCCAAACTTGGTCAATCCCAGGACGTACTGCAGTGGCAGTACCTGGAAGTTTCAAACGAATCTTACGTTACGGCATCATATGTTCCAAATATTGTGCGGTCATTAGTGGCCGGTGCCATGATTCTTCCCCGAGAAGGCGAAATTTGATGAGTTAGTGCGGGGCAGATGCATTGCGAAGTTCTAAGTGCGTGATATATGAACATAGGAAAGGCGGCATGTCATATTTCTTGAAGGAGACTCAGGCGAGTTAATCTCGTTCATGACGGGTACTCAGCCTATCCCTTTGGTTCGAGTCCCATCGCCGCCGGTCTCTTTCGCGGTCTCTTTCGCGCACAACTGCATCATAGTCTCGAGTAGCACGAGGTGAACGACCAGCTGGTAGAGGTGAACGACTGTGTCGCGCGTAACGACGACTGTCGTGATCGGTGTCTTTGCTGGGTCTAGGTGAGCGTGAACGGGTCCGGTCTCTACGAGAGCGTCGTTCGTAATCGGCATGTCGAGACTCTCGACGTGCCTCTTTGCGAGCTTTTTTTTCTTCCCTCCGCTCGGCTTTCTTGCGGCGTTTTTCCTCTTTCTCTTTCTCTGAAGGATGCTGTCCATCATCTACAGCAAGTGTATGCGCGGGTCCTGATTGAACGCTCGAGGGGGCTTTGGCAACAGGAATACTACCAGATGGGGCAGCGGCAAACCCGCTGAGAAAGTCGTTCAATACCGCATTTGATAAGTCAAGGACAACACTCACAGTGCTGCAGAAAGTGCCTCTGCTTCCGCTTCCTTGATCTTCCTTATCTCTTCTTCTTTCTCAGCATCATCCTTGTTATCTCTATTATACCAGTGAACATCTTTGTTCTTCTGCCATCTCCCTGTCGGGGCATTGATGCTGTGACCCAGATAGTTCTAGTTGACAATTAATACCACTAGAACAAAAGTGGAACAGTCAACCAACCTCTCTGTCTTTATCTGCGGAGACATCCGTCCATTTGAACTCTGCCTGGCCTCCTCGAGTGCCTCCCCGAATTGGTTCAAACATTGGAAAGAGAACGTCGAAACTGGAGTGAACGATCGGTAACCCTGACCGAGGCCCCGTGAGAAATTTACCTAGACTCCGAGTCAGCAATCTCAGCCTCGTGTCCTAGGCTCTACAACATCATGCTATCTTGACGCCGATACCGCGCAGACTTGTCCGTTTTTCTTTTCTGTACCTCAAATTTGCGCTCAGGGAGATGCCAGAGCGGAGAATACAGCAAGAACTACGCCTGGGTCTAACGTACATATTCCGAGTTATCGGAAAGACGCTTCTCGATTGTTCTGATAGCACCTCCTCCCTTGTTGCGGGTTGGTTTCCTGTCATGAAGTCTAAGCACAGAACCTTGTTCATCGGAATGGCCCGCTGATCAGTGACAATATATTGGTTTGGCTGTAGCCGAGCCTGATTCTGCTTTTATCTCGCTGTTCAGCGCGTATCTTGCCTCATCGATGTCGATCTGCACAGGCTGGCAGATTTCATGAGACGTTAACGGTATAGACGCGTCATTATCATAATCCACGCGACTGAGAGGCCTGACTTTACGGCGTGTGGGCCCTATAGCTAGCTTGAAGGCGTGGATGGCGTCCGATCGTGATGCGCTTTAATGTTTAACACAGATCAATGCCACCAAGCTAACGTTAATCCAAGCTGCTTTGAGTGCAACATGAGTCGTATCTCGCTTGGAGGACAGCCAATTGGTGGTTTGCTCTAGATATTGTTACAAAGATTCCCATGTAATCCCAAAGTCGTAGTAGCTGTGGAAGCTGTTTCCAATTTTTCAAAATTATTTTGTTGTTTTATTCTCTTGTTGCTTCTACCATCATGGCTTCTTTCGTCCCAATATGATGCAGCTGCTGTATAATACGCTGAAACCGCCGGAACACAGTTCTGGTGCATCAAACGTTCATTTCAAGCACAACGCGGCATCAGTCCGATTCCCCCATCAAAGTCGTGCTATCGCAGGGACGCAGACCACAATCCTGTATCTACTACGACATCCAATCACCATATCACAACCAGCGCCAGTAATTCACCCTACGGTGGCTTCAATGAGGTTGCTGCACAACTGTCAGTGCCTTAACCAATAATTATGACCACTAGCCTGCTTTGCCTTCACTCTCTTTTCGCTGCGAGGTCATTTTTTGGGGTTGAGGTGAGTGTTCGACCATCGTTTCACAACACGAGTGCTCATCATTGTGTATCCTCAATAGTGCTAGGACGCTTTACAGACACCAGGTTCCCCTACTCAGCTTGACTCTCGATAGGTTGGCGCATTCACTTATCCTCACCCAAAAAAGGCAAGGTATTTAATTATTCCAAGGTTTATCCGACCGAACCACTTCAACGCAATCCTTCCATAATAATTGTGCAGGGACCACGAGGCGTATCGCAATGGAAAGCATACAATTGTTCGATGGATTTTGCGTTGAAGGAGTGCATGAATGTTGCGTGCATTTCGATTTCGACTGCATTTTCTCGCGGAACTATTTTACTGATTTGAATTGACTATTTGTCATTGATCGGTCACGAGGGCGCACGGGCCCTCGTGGCAAGAAACGGGGGTTTTGCTGCATGTGGAAATAGCCGAGCAGAACCTTCGTGTTCTCCTCAACCATCGTTTATCTGTCGCGCAAACCTCAAACGCACTTTACATTTGTCTTTTTCACTTCTGCGCCATCTTTGACGATGAGCAAAAAGGGCAATAAAGCACAGCAACCAGAGACTAGCTACGCAGAACGTGATGTTGTGCTAGCCAAAGTACGCGGCTTTCCGCCGTGGCCAGGCATGGTATGTCGCGTCTTTTGAACTTTTTTGAAAGACATTCGTGCCAATGGCATGTCCAGGTCGTGAACCCCGATACAGTCCCCTCTGCTGTCTCAAAGGAGCGCCCAGCAGGCAAAAAAACTACCTTCCACTGCGTCAGGTTCTTTCCTGCAGGCGACTAGTATGTCAGTACCGCTCGTTCTTTTCTACTTTGTTGAACTTTGGTGTCCAGTGCTTGGCTTGTGTCAAAAGATATCTCCAAGTTAAAGCAACATGAGATCGAAGCATACATCAACGAACCCCACAAGAAATCTGGCGACCTTCTGACAGGCTATCGGATTGCACTGGACCCGTCGAAATGGGAAAAGGAACGTGAAAATGCAGACTTGGCAGCCGTAGAACAGGAAGAAAATGCTCCAGTTGATCAGCTTGACAGCGACAATGAGGACGATGGGGCCAAAAAACCAGTCAAACCCAAGAAACGAAAGCGGGAATCTGAGGCGCCTCCTCCCAAGCCCAAGGCCAAACCTAAGGCCAAAGGCGAGAAAAAGGCTCCTTCATCTAGAGGGAAGAAGAATGGCACCAAATCGAAGGAAATGGTCGAGTCAGAGGACGACGGCGAGCCAGAAGCCGAAGCTGAAGAGGACGAGGAGGCAGGATCGAGTGCTAAGGCAGCCCCTCCCCCATCTAAGAAGCCCAAGCGGGAAAAGGAGGATGATATCGATCGTATGTTCGCCGTTTGTCCTCACGCCACGCCCTTTGTGCTTATTTTTTCCATTCAGCCGCCCTGGAAGGGGATAGCGAAGCTAAGAAAGTCCGAGAATGGAGACACAGATTGCAGAAGGCCCTTCTAGGTAGCAAGGGGTTACCTCCAGTTGATGTACGTTCTATTTGTTATCGGCCAATCAATCGTCAATCAACGTTTCTTTAGGAGATGCCTGCTCTCGATCAACTTTTTTCAACTATCGAGAATTATGACCATCCCAACCTCATACTATACCTTTCAGTGCGTCCCACATCCCATTGTTCATGTTTGCAACGTGTACTCATTGCTTCTGTTGCCTAAATTTCTTATTCATGCAGTTTTCCAAAATCGGTAAGGTCATGCGTCACATTGCTGCTTTATCCACGGATAAGGTTCCCCGCGACGATGAATTCAAGTTTCGGACACGAGCAAAGTCGATGGTCGACAAATGGCACGCTATTCTTGGCGCTAGCAAGGGAAATGAGAATATGGTTGAAGGCGTTGTCAACGGTGCACCGGCAGATGCGAACGCTGCTGCAGAGAAGAAAGTCGATATTACGCAAACGTCTCCAGTGGAGAACGGCCCTTCCACTGCAGTGGACACATCGTTGGGTGATATCACAATGACAGATGCATGAAATACACATTGGCCTCGATGCATTCAAGCGTTGTCCTTGTCCTTTCATAATTTCTTTCCAACGTGACTTGTGCCCTCGCGTTTGAGGCTACGACGTCAACTGTATCACTCGCACGCCCATCGTTGAAGTTATCTTACATTTTCACTTGACACATTATTTCCTCGTGACAACATATGCGGTACATATGTTCCAATGCCATGCTACGTTGTATGCTTTTGTGTCTCGAGCGTTGATGCGAGCTGGTTTCGGGCAGCTATGTGTGATGGAGTACTTGTACATACTGACACGATGCCAACGCTGGGTTAATGCAAACGCTGTGCACCTCAAATGCAAATCAATGTAACTATGTTTCACCAAGGCCCATCTACTGCAGCTGGCTGAGCTTGGCGTACGGTAACGTACATCCTCGACCACGATCGATCGCTCCGAATTCGGACATGTCAGATTCAAACTCTTTCTGCTTGCCACACGTGATCTGCATCAATGGGCTCGAGCCTCCTCAACTTATCTGGTCGTCGCTTGCTCTTAGCTGCCCAGGGGTCCTTGCAATTGCGTTCATGCGGCACGCATTTATACTGCAGGAACCGACCAACAGTCGAAGTGCAAACATCATGGCATCAGGCGCGCATGCAGCATGGTGTCCGAAGTGCAACCAACATCCTTGAAGATAAAAAAGATGAAGGTTTCCGAAAAGTGAACTCCGGCGAACGGGTTGACATTGGTTAGTCGTTAACGAGTTATGACCAGCTGCAGAATTGAAAAGCATTTTATCAGGTGCTATCCAGAAACATCCAGACAGCTCCGCAACGGAGCAACAGTCTACGCACCCTCCCGCATTCGAAGTAGAGTATCTTCCAGACTTGCCACCATTTCCTGCTAGACCAGCCCTCCACATATCTTTTGAAGATATTGCGACGTATATCCAACCACTGATTTCGCATCATTGGAAAATCAGCCATGTCTCCCCAGGAGTCGGTGAACACGAAATACTCTCTCTGGACAGGCGTTACAATTTCAAGAGCTTCAATGATGTCATGGACTTTGTCCAGAGAGTCGCAGATATCTCACGGGCAGAAAAGGCGCGTTTCAAAGTCCTCCATGATTCCCAAGATATTGAGTTGTCGCTTTCAAACTAGCATCACGCTCGAATCGTGGTCGAGTATAGCACCGTCGACATTTGCTTGCACACGCACACAGCGTGCTACCGCCGTGATGGAGAAGGAAAAGCCGAATTTAAAAAGGTTCCTGGGCTCACGCGGCGCGATATTCGATTCGCTCTCAAGGTCGAGGAGCTGCATGAAAAATTCAAGAAACTAGGGCGCGCGATTCACTTCGTACTTCCTGTCCTTCCCTACGTGCAGCGCCGGTCTATGAAGTCAGTGCTACGAAGATATGGCCCAAACCAGTCCGTAAAACGGGAGGATGTCTGTAGCACGTCATCGAGCAATGAGACGGAAATCTGGTGA
This sequence comes from Suillus luteus UH-Slu-Lm8-n1, assembly GCA_000827255.1. Taxonomy (NCBI): domain Eukaryota; kingdom Fungi; phylum Basidiomycota; class Agaricomycetes; order Boletales; family Suillaceae; genus Suillus; species Suillus luteus. The sequence continues at coordinate 117,441 of KN835155.1, forward strand.
GACCTCATTAAATACTGGTAAGCTACTTATTGACCAATTGTTAAAGAACCGGGGAACCGAGAAGATAGTCGTAAAGGGTAGGGCACGGGCATGTATACGGACACAAAGCGTAGTACGGAAAATCATCAAAATGCACCCGTCAAAGTACTCAAAGACCATTTTTCAGATGAAAAGCAACATCCGGATTTGAAGGTCGCACTGACTTTTCTTAGGCTATATGGTCCCGTTCCCTCGCCGAGTTAGTTTTGTGTACGATCAGCAAGAGAATCACATCTGGTCAGGATGTCTAATACGGTGGAATCCCTTTGTTTAGAGTATGGTGTACAGGTCGAGTAGAAATCAAGGACACACAGAAGATCATCAATACAGAGTAACAGTCATTACTTCCAAAAGCCTATTTTTCTCTGCGAATTCAGTCGTGATAGGATTTATTATCTTCTTGTCCTGAATTTACTGTTACAACCAACGTCGCAACCATGGAAGAGAACGGTCAGAACCCCATAACCCCATACTATTCTCATGTCCATATCCCTAAAATAATGTAAGTTGCACTATCTTCCTCATCTCCATATCAGATCTGTAATTCTTTTATAGTCATCAAGCACCTCTTCCTTGAATACTATGCGCTCCGCAGCAAGATCTTGCTGCATATGCAGTTCACTTGTGGTCCCACTGAGAGGGACAACGTTGTTCAGTTGGGCAAGTTTGAAGAGCACTTGCGCGGCTGTGACGTCTAGCTTATCGGCAAGAGAAGTGGTGTGCGAGTGTGTCAGCAACGCAGGGGAACCCGTCAGTGTCCAGAACGACCTATCCGAGTGACTGTCAACCGTTGGACAACTCTGCAATACGAGCCTGACGCACTGGTAGATGATTCCATTCTCCTTGCAGTACGCCCAGACCTCTTTGTCCCAGGCGTTACCTTCATACCACCTGTTTTGTACAATCTGCACCTTTCTTTCTTTTTCTAGTGCTTTCAGTACTCCAACGTCGTACACGTTGCTAATTCCAATGGCGCGCACAGTCCCTTCATCTTGTGCAGCCATAAGCGTACGCCAAGCTTCCATCGTTAAGGGCAAAGTTCGGAGAGGGGAATGAAGAAGGTAAGCATCGAGATATGACGTATGCAAGCTGGCCAGTGATTTGGAGAGGGAGCTTTTAATCTGAGCAGGGATACTGTCCCGGGGGTTATATGGGAGAGGCTTAGTTGAGTCTTGACCAGAAAAGGGGGTGAATCTAAGGAAGCTTCGCTTCAAGCTGCTGAAGGAACCCTCGACTAAGCTGACTTACTTTGTTTGAATGTAGACATCTTCTCGTTTTATACTATGCTTGTCTTGAAGAATCTCCAAGGCTTCCCCAACAAGATCTTCTCTGTTACACGCCTGGCATTAGATGAAACAAAGCACTCAGTGCAATGCCTACCTGTAGTGTTTCGGCTGACATGCTACACAATTTGTTCACCATGAATAAAATAAGGCCGACTTGGGCACTTACCTGTGTCCACAGCCCGGAAGCCTTGGAGGAAGGCGCTTATCACAAGGTGAGCTGTTTTCTCTCCTTTCCTGTCTGCTAATTCAATATATCGCATGCTAACTGGCTGAAAGCTCACCATGCTGTCCCATAAATCAACTTCGGCGCTAGATTCATAACAGGTGTGGTTATTGCAGAGCTGCCAGCAGGATTAGGTACAGTAGAAGTACGGTGCTCATAGGGCGGCGTTTGCATGTGTGCATCATGGAGTAAGTTACCGACTTCTATTCCGCGTCTATCATATCTCGTGACGACGTCATAAGATTCGATTTCCACGCTAGTTAGGAGATTCTAGTCAAGTCCGCGTAGCACCGGATCCGTCTACACGGTGAGTGCAAGAGCGATGTGATACCCACAGGCATTGAACCCAAGTCACTGCCGAACTTGCGAATGAAACAAGATACAAATCCAAAGTCAGTGGGAACTCGATTGTTGGTCTATAAGGGGATCCCGGTACTCAAAAGTAAACGACCTTCACCTTCGCAGAGTTTCCGACAGGAGTGCCAAAGGCTTTCACCGTTCCCGTATATGGTGCAAACTTTACATCGGCCTTCTTCTTTGCTCTCTCGTCTTTCTTTATATCCCTGTCTACATCTGCATTCCGCCGCTTGAATGTGTGGAAGTCATCTTCATCCGCACCGGCGCTTTGGCCCGTTCCCAAGAAAGTTGCGGTTCCAGATTGAACTGCATTGCCTGCGTGTTACTCAACTGATCACCATAGACGGGTTCCAGAATACATACCTTGTTTTCTCAGTCCGCAGTCCTTGGCCAAATGAGACGTCTCGCCACAGAGTTTACAACAGCCTCCGTTTGGATAGACACCCCTGTCCTTGTTTTGTGGACAAGCTGATGCCAAGTGGCCCTTACCAGAACACACGAAACATGATGCAAATGGAAGAGGGTGATGAGGGTCTTCTGGGGCTCTGCATCGCGAGAGAGTATGCTGATTTGAACCACAACTAACGAAACCGAGTCTGATTCATCGATCAAGGGGACAAGTAGAAAGAGGACGCACCGATAACATATCCCAACAGTTTTTTGTCTTGCTACACCACCACTACCACCACCGGCTTCATTACGTATGGTTGGACAGTCTCTTGCAGTGTGCCCTTTTTGGCGACACGCAAAACAAGTAGTGTCTGCGTATTTCTCCGCAATCCGCTTCTGGCGCCTCGATTCAGAACGTTGAGCAGGATCTGGGCGAGCTATAAGCGTTCAGTACATGCGTAGTAATTGCTAGTAGCGAAAGGCATACTCTTTTGTTTCCGTTTATCCTTCGTTTTCTTCTTGGGCGCGGCTTTCGCTGTTTCAGAACCACCCACGTCCTGTGTCTTCAAGTCCTCGCCATCACCACCATTTTCTTTTGGCTTTTTTGTGCGCTTTCTTTTCTTTTTTGGAGGAACTTGATCTTGTGGCTGGCTCTCGGATGGTAGAGTGGACGTCGAAGCTTGGGGCTCTGCTGGTTCTTCAACACGCTCAGAATCGTCAGGAAAACCCGCTTGCACATGCGTGCGCTTTCGACCGAAATCCGTAATCCGCGTCATCGTTGGCTTCTCAACGCGGCGCAGATTGAGGTGTGCAGTTGATGTGATCGTTGCGCGCAAAACTGAAATTGCACCAAATTTTACACCTTCGAACCTTTTAGGAAAAATACCTCCTAAATTTTTCATCCACTACTTCAAGTATCGATCGGATCATCTAGATATCGATATCATAAGACCAGCAGCTCGCGGTAATTAATGTTCGTGAGCTTATTGCTGAGCTGCTCAATTCAGACCCCACGATGAATGAAACACAAGATTGCATTGAACTATATCCTTCAAATCAAATTCGATAAACATCTAGAATCAGCGGGAAAAAACCAGGCATAAGCGACATTAACATCGTAAAACCCACACAATCTTGTTAGCCCTACAGGGCTGATAATCGACCTCAACCAACACTTTCTAAAGCCATTCCTTGAACGCAAGTTGATAAATCGTCTTGGCAACATGCACGACCAAGGCATAACCGGTGATCATCCCTAGCAGGTACGCAAAGAAGATGGGCTCAGGCGGGGTCAGATGGAGGGCAGTGTTGACCTTTGGCATGTATGGGATCGCAATAGCAATACCAGCGATACCAAAGGTGGTGCAAACGACTGGGACCGATGCGCGGGACTGGATGAAGGGAAGCTTGCCCGTTCGCAGGAAGTGAATAATGAACAGCTATCCCGTGATCATCAGTTTGCATTTCGATTTTGTCGAATTTGACTTGGATCGTACCTGCGTCAAAGACCCCTCGAGGAACCAATTCGTCTGCGCACGGGGGACGAGTGGGCTGTCGACTGTACGAATGCCGTAGTGGAACCTGGAGACGCCGGGTAACGGACTATTGTTGATCATGCAAGGATCTACTCACCAGTTGATACAGAATGTAGTTATATCAAAGGGGCTTGAGAAGGGACCCATGCAAACCATGAAACGGATGATCGATTTCGCTCCCCATGTCTTCGGTGCCTCTAAGTACTCGGGGTCAACATTATCCCTAACATATACTGTTCAGCGTCAGATGTTCAACTAGATGAGGTGATACATACCAAGGAATCGAAGCCTGTGAAAAATCATACAGTAGGTTCTGGACGAGAAGCTGCAGCGGGAGCATGGGCTGGTACGGAAGCCACGCAGAAGCAACTTCAACAATATACCACATCAATGGGCATCGGTATGAAAGACCAACAGCAGACACGTACCCAAGACCGAAAATATATTACCGAAGTTGGAAGAAGTCGCCATCTTGATGTACTTCAGCGTGTTAATGAGCCTACGCTTCTCATTCAGCGTTCTGCGCAAAAACTCGCCCTAGATGTACTCACGTAATCCTCCCCTCGACTACACCGTCAGCGACGACACCCAGACTCTTCTCTAGTAAGATCACATCTGCCGCTTCTTTCGCAATGTCAGTTCCTGAATCCACCGAGATCCCGACGTCAGCGCCGCGGATAGCAAGAGCATCGTTGACACCGTCGCCTAAGAAAGCGACTGCTCTGCCACCATCACCCGCGCGCAAAGCTTTCACGACCTCAAGTTTCTGGTAAGGCGACAGTTTGGCAAAGATGATGCAGCGGTCAATGGCATCCTTGTAGGCATCTTGATCATCTACGAGGGCCGCAAGCTGGACGCCAGTGAGGATGAGCCCTTCCTCGCCCTTGGAAGAGGAAAAAGCCTCCACATCATCCTCAGTCGACAATTGCTGGCGAGATGGTATAAGGCCGAGGTCGCGAGCTACCTTTGCAGCCACCGCAGGAGCATCACCAGTGAGGATTCGGACCTGTTTCGAATCACGATATCAGCTGCATTCAAGGAAAGCGCAAAGGAATACATACCTGCACGTTCAATGCGGCCAAATCTTTGATTGCCTGGGCGGCATCGGGTTTCAATGGATCAAGAAGCCCGATGAATCCAATGAAGGTAAGTTCGCTCTCGTCAGAGCAGGATATGGTCATGAACGGCTTGATGAGCTGTTCTCGGCAGGCGACAGCGACAAGACGTAACCCCTCCTCATTCAAACGCTGGGCAGTTTCGAGTATCTTTTGCCGCTCGCTTGCTGTGAGGAACGACGTCATTGAGGGGGACACATCCAAACCAAGCGGTTTTGAAGCTTCTGAAGAAGGAGATGGATGGTGGTTGTAGGTTGACACGCACACGTCCAAGACTTCTTCCACTGCACCCTTCGTGATCAACAATCCTTCAGAGCCATCACCACCAGGTCGCGAAACTAAGACCGACAAAAGACGGCGTGATGAGTCAAAAGGAACTTCGCCCTGCTTGACCCAGCCGTCTCTGGGAATGTATGTGAAGGTGTCCTGCTCACTCTCATTGACGAAGTCAACGATTGCGTGGTCGATCGGACTGCGGGAACCGGTCTGCAGTGAGGAATTGATGTAAGCCAACTCGATGGGAAGTTGCGAGAGGCCTCCTGCGCCCGTCGTGGACATTGAAATGCGCACGTGGTCAGCGGTAAGTGTCCCTGTCTTGTCTGAGCAGAGAATCCGAACCGCTCCAAGGCTCTGGATGGCATCAAAACGTTTCACGATGACTTTCTTGCGTGCCACACGAACAGCAGACAGCGCAAGGTTAGATGTCTGCATCACAAGCGTTGTTGAGAACCACAGTATCAGAAAGTAATATACACATACCACAATCATTGGTAGCATTTCCGGCGTAATGCCGACTGCAATAGCGATGGCGAACATGACCGCGCCCTTCCAGTTCTTACTAACAGCACCCTGGACGATGAATACGATCGGGGCCATAACCTGATCAGAGAAGTAAGATTCAGAAAATCAGAAAATTCGATAAAATGTCGACTCACGGCCATGAAGCCCATCAAGACATAACTGACTTTCCTGATGCCAATCTGAGTAGCGTTTTCCGGTCGTTGTTTGGCGAGCTCGCTGGCGATAGAAGCCATGTAAGTATCCTTGCCAGTCGAGACGACGAGTGCGTGTCCATTCCCTGTGACAACAGATGTGCCCGCGAGACAAACATTATCATTGTGTAGCAAATCAAGCGTTTCTCCGGGAAGTGGGGCAGCAAGGCGCACGGTTTTCTCGATGGGCATCATTTCTCCTGTAAGCGAGGCCTGTGTGATTGTGACCGCCTCGGCCGTGATAAGAATACAATCACCAGGAAAGACATCACCGCCTAGCATGGAAAGCAGAGTTAAAATGATGAAGGGGAGAAATACAGTAACCTACTGGTGACAGCTATAATATCACCTGGAACCACATCCCGCTGATCGATTTCGAGCTCTTCCGGACCAGAAGCTCGATAACGAAGGACGCGTGTATTCGTCGTGACTGACTTGATCAAATTGACTGCTTGAATCATGGACTTCAATTCTTGCCAATACCTGGGGCAAGATCAGAAAATCTCTGACAGAGTCAGAGTCAACGAACCTTAAGCCGGTGGAAGCGAAGACCATTGCCATCATGACGGCAAACGTGGGGATCTGTTTAGTGGCAGCACTAATGACCGCGAGGATGGTCAAAAGGATGTTGAATGGATTGGCAATGGCCCCCCAAAGTATCTGCAGCGCAGCGAGAGGACGTTCCGCCACCGGTATGTTAGGTCCATGAGTTCTAAGCACGAGGGACGCCTGCTCATCGGAAAGACCGCTGGGGTTCCATCCGGGTTCCATTCTATAAAGGGGGGAAGAGATCAAAAAAACGAAGCATCATGGTAGAAATGTTGGACATACACAAATATAGCGGAGACCGGGACCTGCGCGAAACGACTGAGTATAGCACATATGAGCTGCTCCTGTTGTTCCCTTGCGACAGGTTGTGACTGAGTGGGTGACTTCTTGCTCTCGATGTCTGGAGTGCCAGCTATGTCAGGTCCATGCTTTTCCAAATTTCCAAGGGTTGGGCGCCGAGTAGAGAAGAGGTTTGCGATTGAGGGCATCACGGTGGCTTCATCGTAGACATGATGATAAGCACCCTGGACGGGTCAGAAAATTTGGGTAGCACAAACCTTCTTTCCGGAGCTGGATCTGCAGACGGCGAGAAGAACTGCAAACATCGGGATTATTTTTCTGAACAACAGAGGTCAAAGAGAACACTCACTGTATAGCGGGAGTTGGATACGAGATACCATGTATGTAGAACAAGTAGAACAAGGAGAGAGCGTTTTATATGTGGACTGAAGGGGAGTGCCAGAAATTTTTGATCCCTAATCGATCCTTGCCAAAGCTTGATTGCTGGATCTATCCGAAGCAGCCAATGAGCAATGGCCCAGAGATCGGAGCCAACCTCCATTGTCACACATCTGTCAATCCGCGGATACGTCGGATCACTCGTTGATTTGCACATTTTTTAGCACTGTCGCGCTTACAAATTTCCATATGTACATCATCAAGTATAGCGACCAGGGAGTGCAACCTGTCAATAGACATTCATTGTCCGAACTTTGGACCCCAAAAACTGTATCCAACTTTATGAACTTATCTCACACCAAAGACGAGTTGGTTCGTGACTATATGTAGTGGACAAAACATCGGAGGTGTTATACTACATACCAAGATTTAACGTGGAAGATGATGACAGACACAAGGATGAAGGAGCCAAAAGGTGGCGCGCGGGGAAGCGCTGTCCCTAGGAATGCGGTGACACCAGCTGAGGTCCGTCCGTAGCCTGCGGGAAGTGAAAGTGCCCGGAGGGGTTGAGGGCAGAACACCCCACGAGCAGCAGCGATGTCATGAGCTGCTGACTGTCAATTCAGTTTCTAGTTCACCGGTACTTACATATTTCGTATCGGCCTCCCTTTTTTTGATCTCGTGCTCCGTAAGTTTGTTGTCTCGCTTCGGCTAGCGTTCATATCTCTCGGATACGTAGCACTGTGGGACTCGGAATTGAAGTGATCGGGTAACTCAGCGATGGGCGTCGACGCGTCGTTGACCCGATGTCTTTGCCACGGACTTGCACCCTGTTGGTAGCCGATCTACTTTGGAATGTCAGCGTTTCAACCGTGACAGGGCACTTACACACACTCGTCCGTCAGGGTCCTTGACAGTTGAACATTTGCTCAGGGATTGCAGAAACCGGCGAGTAAGGTCCGAGTGATAATAGGGTACACTCCATTGGTCCTGGGTTTGGAGAAGCAACGTGTTAAAGATCAACGTGCACAAGCTGATCATTTTGACAGGCTGACACCAGAATTACTCATCGATTATCGCTCAATCACCGACATATTCTGATAACCGAGCTCATGAGGATGGTCGCGGTACAATCTGGCATACTACCGGTGAGCAAACCATGATATAATTGCGACGTACTATGATTGAATGACCATCAGTAACCCCCAATAAACCTTGTTTGGCCATTTATCGTGGTTTTTCCTGGACTGCCAATCCGCATCTATCCGCGGTGCTGTTTTCTTACCGCATATCCACTGGCACCCCACGTTCCAAAATACAGATCTTGGTCCTAGATTTTGAGGTCAGCAGCTTTCGACAGGTGCTCAGGCTGGGATCAAGCGTCAGTTTGCCTCTCACCTGTGATCAGGTCACCAAGCAGCGAGCTGATCGGAATCCCTTAGACCCGATGACCCAATGACTCAACACTGATTATAGAACCGTCTCTATTTGTTCGGTGGCCGGCCTTTGCAATATGTTGCACACGAGCAGAAAAGATCAACCAAGTTGATGCACGACTTCAGAAGACTGGACATGTTACATGTCACATTTCTTGGCGTGACATTCTGCGAAATTGTGACACGGAGATGTAATTGACGCGAGCGTCCCGGATTCCCTTTTGACAATATCACTGATGGGCCAATGAACCAGTTTGAACATCAAAATTAAGTTGCGAAAATGATGGAACGGCCCGTCACTCCAGTGTCTGAGTCAGACTCATGGCTGCATTGTCATTTTCTTTGTTACAAGAGCACGCCATTATTATGAGTTACTCAGGGGTCTGCATTATAACTTCGAGTACAATGTTCATTCACAGCATCATTCGGTTTTCGGTGGAAGGTCATGATCATCAGACCAGCGAGGCTCTCGTTGGCATGACAAGATGTCGTGATCCTGGATAGTCACTCCCACGTTTACAGTCTACCGCTACTTGATTGTGCGGCGAAGAACCGTCGAAAAGACACGAGGGAACTTCAGAAAGCCGCTCGGAACCCCGCAGAGTCCTGCACAAAGAAGATTCTGATGGGTAATTGTAGAACTGCAATCTGCTACTGAATCTTTCGATACCTCACAGAGTCCCATCATGTGAGGCCCCGCAGAGGCCAGCTAACGCATGGTGGTCATCAGTGTGAAGGACAACGCACCGGGCCACAGTCGCAAGACATTTCAGCGAGACATATTCAAAGGTGATGGTCGCCACACAGACAAGGTGGTAAGTAGCTTGAAAAGGGTAGTGGGACGGTCAGACTTTGAACGGAAAGATGTGTGGAGGCCGGGTTCCATAATCTCGGAAGGCATGTCCTACCTGTGATAACGGCAAGGTGGATGGATACCTAAAGTCAATCCAAGCGCGTGAATTGACGTGTGATCTTCTTGAAGTTCACCTTCGAGGCGTAAGATAGCGCCCCACACAATAAAATGTTTGCCCGCTGACGGCAAGCATCGATAACTCGAAGCCGGCTAAACGATGACTGCGAACATCCGTGATGCCTTGGGGTTGGTTGTGTTGATGTGGAGTGTGGATTCGTATGCCAGAGCTGAAAATAAGCAAATGGAAGTGCGACCACTGTCCTAAATAACCATTTTTTGTCACCGAACGTTGCCCGGTGAAATGTGCAAACAGAAATCCACACGTTCAGATGTCGATGGCATCATGCACGTACAGCAAAAGACACTGTAATGGACACCGAGTCGCCTGCTACAGCCTGCTACGTGCAGAGTGCGTTGTCATGACAATCATATCTGCATGACAATTTACATGAACTCCACCTGTTGTAGAAATGCTTGCACTGGGTCGGAGATCATTCGTCCAATTTCCAGTTATTCTCCTTCACCATTTTCTCGCGCTCAAGAAGGTACTTTCCTATAGCACATAAGGTGGTAACAAGCCACAATTTATACAATGACTTACCTTCCTTATATTTCTGCGATAAATCGGCTGCCTTGTGATAATACCAACCAACACGGTCATTGCACCCCATACAGAAGATGTCAGCTACGGTGTGGACACCCGTGCTAAGACACGAGGAGTGGTCAAAATGGACAGACAGCAAGGGCTGTGTACTCACAGAAGTGGGCGATCCTCTTTCTTTCCCAATTTTACATTGGTTGCTGAGTGCATGAGGCTGGGTTGCGAAAAATTACCTCAATCATTCTGGTAATGAATTGAATTAAGTGTCACTGACAAGCCTCTTCCTTCCCTGCCGGAGAAAGACTTGCTAATAAGTTCGTCCTGCAACGCCTGAAGATGATGCATCAGGAATGCGCGGGTTTAGCCTTTTCAACATCACGCACCAACACCGCTGAACAGGTCGCACAAATAAATCTGGGATGGTCGTGGTAGGTAGAGATAACCTGGCTTCGGGTGTCACCATTAGGATTCATGGTGGAAGTCATTGATATTGGTGTCAAGCGCCATCTTCGAGGAGGAAACGGATATCACAGGAGTTCAAGTTGCTGAATTTGGCAAACCCTTGACCGGAAGCAATCAATTTGGTGTGATTGCTAGTTACGCGCAACTACGTGGAACAGTCACTCTCAGTAGCTCTTCTGCAGGTTATTACCTCGCATGTCCACACGTTCGACGTACGGACATGGGCATGCTGAACTTCCACAAGAGGTCATCGTTGCAATCCAACGAATCCTCGAGCTCAATCCCGAGAACCAGAACGATCCCCTTGATGTTCTTTCTAATGAGTTTAATCCAGTAGATATGTTGAACCAGCTTTTCCCAGATGGTATGTCACGTATCGAGGTGTAAATTGTGCCCACTGAACAAGGTACAGAGGCCTCACTTAGCCAGCTAGAAACAGTTCAAGCGAGACTAGCTCAAAATGAACGTGATTTGCAAGGCGAAATTGATGCACTCAAGGAAGAGCTAAGACGCGACCAAGACCCCAACCGAATGCAGATGATTCAGGAGATGATTTCGGTATGCCTGCCAGTCCAACTGCTGGAGTCCTTATCGAAGTGTTATGACAGGACCTCCTCGGGCAAATGTCACGCATCCGGGAGAAAGCGACGGAATCTGAGGCTGTCGTGCGCGACATCACGAAAGATATTCAGGCTCTTGACCTGGCGAAGAAGAACCTCATTCTCAGCATGACGACACTCAAGCGCCTGCAAATGTTGGGTATGTTCCTTGGCATCGCGGTCACAAATATTTCCGCTAATCCTTCAAAGTAAATGCTCTAACACAATTGGAAGACCAAGCGAAAGAGAAGAAATACGGAGATGTTTCACAGACTCTTGCAGTTCGTTTCCACCTCTCCATTGCAGCAACCTCTTGACTCGTCTGCAGGCTGTGAAGCAGATATCTGCCTCCTTTAAACCTTACACATCCGTCCATCGTATCAACCAGGTGTGGAGACGGGTACAACAAATTCAGGGTGAGATTCGCACTCAGCTTGAAGCAGAGTTCGACGCGTTGTAAGTCACTTTCTGAGCATGCAGAGTTCTTGAATTGTGAATCTGTTTAGCTACCTCCAGGACCCCGCTAAACCCTCAAAACCTGCTCAAATCATTGACGCCTGTGCTGTCGCTGATGTTTTGGGCCCTGACGTTCGGAGACATTTGATTGACCGTTACATTGTACTCGAGCTCAAGGAGTATCGGCGCATCTTCCGTGCTACAGACGAGGCAGGCCATCTAGACAATATCAGCCGGAGGTATGCATGGTTTAGACGTGTGCTTGGAACGCATGAGTTGGAATTAGGCCGTGTATTCCCTTCAGAGTGGAAGGTTGGATGGGCACTTTTCACAAAATTCGTGGCTATCACAAGGTTTGTCACGTCATAGCATATGATGCACTTCTAATTGATATGTTTATCTCCTCAGAGATGACCTTGTAGCATTACTGTCTAAAGCAGGCTCCTCTTTGACAATCCAAGCACTGCTCGAAGCCCTACGGCAGACAATCGAATTCGAGTCATCTATGGCAAAGAAATGGTTAATACCAGTAAGTCAATCCCAAGCTTATCTATCGCTCCATTGTAAACGATAAATTCTTGAACAGCTCAATGAAATATTGGAAGCAAGTTCACCTCCATCTTCAGCAACCGTTCAGTCGATGTCATCTGCCTTTGAACCACATCTTGGCGTCTTTGTTGATGCTCAAGACAAGTCTGTATTTTCTTCTCCTAATGTTTACATTTACCATATCTGCTGATCTACTAGAGCCCTTGCTGACATGCTTACCACTCACCGAGCATCGAGTTCGAAGGCAAAACCACGAACATCCCTTGATACCACCCCGCGTGATTCCGTCTCTATAGATGCGGACGAGGCTACTCCACAGACTGTGCTCTCCTCGTCAACAGAACTGTTCTATTTCTACGGTCAGAGTCTTGAGCAATGCGCCAAGCTGTCAACAGGACAGGCACTGTTTGATTTGTGTATGGTTCACAAGAAATGGCTGCGCAGATATGCCGGTGAGATAACTGGGTGTTTCTTACAGTCTTATTTCTGATGCACGATGTAGAGGACGTCCTTGCGCCACGGTCAAAGCGGTTTGTGACGTATAGCTCAAGTCTGCTGCATCAAGCATCTGACGCATCTGCAGGCCGACAGCACAAACACGGAGGTCTATGGACTCGCGATTTGATGTCGCGGATCTACAACAGGCTGCCTTAGTGATCAACACAGCGGACTACTGTCAAACGACGGCTCTGGAGGTCAGTTCACCACAGCTGTGTGAAAGTTCTATTGAGCACTGCCCGGATGTAGCTCGAGGAGAACATCAAAGAGAAGATCCAGGATGGCTTTAAGGAGAGAGTAACCTTGCAAGCAGAACGCGACCTGTTTATGATGTATTCTTGTTATTTTCGTTGTCCATCTCTGATTGCTAATGCGAAGCCAGTGCTATTTCCGGCTCTATCACGGCACTTTTACGAGAGTTGGAGGCTGTTTGCGAGGGTGCTTTCACCACGATGTCCCGTACGTCGTGGGAGAAGCTGAACCAGGTCACTGGCCAGTCCTCTTATGTGGATGACCTTGCCCGGGCTATCGAGAGCTTTTGCGACATTATAAAGCCGTTAATTGAACAGAAGAAGTACTTGAGGAATTTCTTTGACAAGGCATGCAGGTTGGTCTTGTCACTCCGTATAGGGAGAAAATGCTGATAATTGGGCAACAGTCTTGTCTTGACGAAGTTCACCAATGCGGCGGTGAAGAGCCGGCCTTTGAGAGAAATCGGTGGAGAACAAGTACGTTGGAGGTTGATTAATTTGCCCCTCTTTGACCTAACCCCAAAATGTCCCAGTTGCTGATCGACCTGGGTGTTATCAAATCTTACCTAACACGCCTGCCGGGAGAAGCACTAATAACGCAGGGGTAAGAAGCAACCCCGTATCTTGAATTTTTCAGGTTAGCTCATCATTTTGTTTCTTAGATATACCCGCAGCCTTACGAAGAGCACAACGAGGCTCGAGGCTCTGCTCAAGGTCATTGTAACACCGGTGGTAACTACCTTTTCTCCCGCTTATGTTTGTCACTCACAAAATGGCAGGACCCTCCGGAAGGATTCATTCTCAACTATACTCTCCTCATCGGCGATGCTTCATTTTCGAATTTCCAAAAGGTTAGACCACCTCCATTCTCTTGGCTGCATCTCGTTCATTAAGCTTCATTTGCTCTGCTATTGCTATCACTAGATCCTCGATCTGAAAGGTACACCGAAGGCCGAGCAGAACAGCCTTCTCGATTCATTCCTCACCGTTACGAGCACCAAGACAGATCTCGACAGTACATCATTTCTTTCTGCCCTCGACATGGATCCCCCCTTGACACTCGGTGCAACATTCGGCAGTCCGGGCTCCAGTAGAGTCACCCTTCCGCTGTCAATCACACCAGGCGCTGGATCGGATAGCATATTTGGATCACTTGGGTCTCCACCTTTAAGCGGACCACCAACGGGATCCAGCACCGACGGAAGCACTTCCAGGGGCGTGGAACCGGGACAGAAGCGAGAAGTCTTTGATATAAGGCGATTTGTCACTTTTGGTTTGCGGCGATCGGATACCTTGCCGACTTCCTAACTTCTTAACTTCTACCACTTTGTACTCGGTCCGGCGGAAATACACACATCACCACGGAAAAACAAAAAATGTAACTGTGAAAAAAAATTGCAGTAGGGTACAAATGCATGAATGATAACCCAAAGGGAGCGACAACGAGCTTGGTCTGTGAGACCAGAGCATGATGATCAGTGCAAGATAGGGTATCTCTAGAAACCAATGGGTAAATGAGAAGCCTGTGTCAGATATATCGTCCAAGAAATTGTCATTATGGAGGCGGTAACCTATCATTAAAGTTGCTTCTCTTTTCACGGCTCCATGAGCCTTGTAAAGGTAGTCGCAAGGTTGATGATCCAGATGTTGAAGGCCGGGGTCTGGGACCAATCAACGAGCCCATCCGATAAGGAGCTCTGGAAGATGATCCAAGAGGGGATGTTCCGGGTCGGAATACCCGTTCCGCAAGTATTGATGACGAATGGCTTGCAGGACCTGCAGCAAGACGGGCCGCAGGAGAATGCGGAGTAACGGGTGTCATTCCAAGTACACGCTGCACAATGTACGGTGGTGGAGTATTTGGTTCTGAGCTTGGGAGAGGTGGATGTGGAGGTAGGGTGGAGGCTGCACTTTCTCGTCGTGAGTCAATATCGGTGTAATCGGAGTAACTGTGTCGGAAATAGACGTCGGATACAGAGAAGGGTACGCTTTCTGTGGGAGAGGTGGGAGAGTTTGCGTCTGATGGAAGACCTGAATGTCGGGGTTCTGGGACCTGTGGTTGCCGGTGTACGGGAGGTGACGGTGGAGGAGGTGGTGGGAAAGACTGGATTTCCTCGTGCTCGTTATCGCGCTGGTAGTCGATATTAAAAGGGTGTGGCATATGCGATGAAGGTGGAATAGTGATAGGGAAGGGAAACGAGGATCCATGAGTAGTGTGGGTAGCTTGTGCCGACGGCGAAGAATGGCTGTTAGATTTATCTGAAGGACTTCCGTTCTGAGATCCTTGAGACACAGTGGAAGGTGCATCGGGTCCAGGACGTATTGCACCACCAGGTTGATCGCGTTCAATACGCACCATCCGCATGGACGTGTTTTCGCTCCATGGCGTACGTGCTTCGCTGTGCCCCAATTCAGCTGCGGCTGAGCTGAGCGTGGTGGTCTTTGATTGCCGACGTAATGATGAATGCGACGAGGTGAAGTCAAGGAAGGAGTAAGTGCCTGAGGCAGGCGCGTCCTCGCTTGGAGGAGGCTCTGATCCCGATCTTGACTGGAGCATAACGACCGGGACCGACTCAGGGCTGGGGTTCTCATGCTTGTCCTCGTGAATGCTCTGCTTCCCGTCGTCTCTATGAGCTTTTCGGTAGAGTCTGGCACAAACCCGAGACCAACTACTACTCCCGCTCCCGCTCGTCCGTCGTGAGTCCTGACGTCCTGTGAGCTGGCCAAGAATAGCACCCACGTCTACCCTGAACGGGCTGGTCTCTCTCACTTCCAGAAACCGTGAGCTAGGCCGAGACGGCACGGTGGACTCCCTGCCATCATTCTCCGTGACGGCGCCCTCAATCACCCCGATTGAGCGCACGGCGGAAACGAAAAGGCCTGGCGCTTCCGACGTCCGCGGGCTAAGCGAAAGCGTAGCAGCAAGTGTTTCATCTTGCCGTGACGTGAGGGTCTTGGCATCTGCATCGTCATCGTCATCATACACATCCTCAGCGCCCACCTCCTCCACACACAGTTCCGGAAGCGCCAATCTGTGACTTCCGACCCGTGTGTGTCCTTTCCCCATAGAGCCAAACGACGTGCGTGCGATAGGATTGGTCCAACCTGGCGCTAGTTTCTCAGATTCTGGTGGAAACCCCAAGGCAGTGAATTCAACGGTGAGGGTGTTGGTCGAGAAGCGCTTGTCGTCGTCTCGCTCCTCAGGCGGGATTGCAACGTGTGACACAGAACGCGAGCGTGTGTTGTCAACGTGGCCGCTGCTGCTGCCCCCGTTTTTCGTTTTGCGAACGAAGGGGAAGGTGCGTTGCAGACCGAGTCCAAATCCGTACCCTTTGCTAGTACTCAGGCTTTCCACTTCGGTTTCTTCCTCGCCAGGAGGAGGGCTGATGTCAATGACACGTTCTGGGTCCACCGTTTTCCGGGTGCGGCATTGGATCGACCTCCGCCTCCTACGAGTACGCGGGCGAACAACAAATAGCCAGTACATGATGATACACGCTATGAGGACCACCAGTACAACACCAAGTATGATAGCGGCAATGGTCCCGGGAGGAGTCGAGCTGCTCGATGAGGACAATACGGTGGTACTTGTGACGAGTCGATCAGGATCTGAAACAACATTCTGCAGAAGAACACGACGCACGTAGTAGTAGCATTGCCGAAGGTGGTGACGTTCATCCCACCAACACCTATAGCAAATGTTGTATTCTGAGTGTTGGTGAGGACGACTGTGTGAGAGGTATCTTGAGACAATTCGGTGGCAAACAATAGCAACGCATTTGAATTATTATATGATGACAGAGCGGAGAAGCTAGTGGTGATGTTATCGATGGTGACAGAATAATTTCCAGAATACGAAGACACGAGGCCGTAGACAGTTAAGGCCGATCCTTCGGAAATCGAATCAGGAACACCGTATGTTTAACCAGACTGGCAAATAATAGACATGACCCCACTTACCTATGAATGTGGTCTGAGCATGGTCACCGGCGGTGTTGGATACATGCATAGAGTTTCCCGTGCTGTCAGTGATATAACTCCACCTACCCACGAATGCGATGTCTTTATCGTCATCGATGGTCGTTGAGTTGGCCGTTGAACTGAAAATAATATGATCAGCACGCTAGGAACGTTGATCAGCACACTAGCTATTGCGGTGAGAACTCACTTGATGATGCCAAGGGGGGCTGTATAGGTAATGAGAGCCTTGTCAAAAGCTACATATGAGTCTGGAGTAGGTTGATTCGTGAGAGTCGTCAACAACACCGTGTGATTTGTGTTGGTTAAGTCGTGAAAGGATGCAAGGATGGATTCCGGGTTGGATGTATTGGGAGAGATGTTAATTCCGTCCAAAGTTATTTGATAGGATGCGTTGGAAGCATTCCCCAGGAGATCAATGCCAGTGCCTGGGTAAACGATGAGCAGCCTAGTTTATAGTTTTGATGCTGATTGGCGAGAGCTGTGCTTACCGTTCCATTTGATCATAAAGCTGGCTTCATTGAGACTGGTAGAATGTACACTGTCTCCTACACCAACCTGACCTGGAGAAGTAGCAGCACCTGAACCCGAGTAGAACTGCTCCCAGCCTGCAGAAGCATTGGGGCTGAGGCTTGTGTCTACGAATGGGTAGTAGACGATCTCCGGTGAATCATCCTCGACGTAGAACTGGGATGTGCTGCCTGCCATTCATATGATCAATGGATGGCACAGGCTGAGGGGGGGACGGAAAGGGAAGGGAGGTGTGCGAAGAGAGCCGGTTATAAGAAAATCTCGAAATGGCGCTGAGGAACAGCAGGAAATGAAGACGCTCGGGGACCATTCGCGGATGCAAATTCTGCCTCGAGGTACTACTAGTAATTAAAGCCGTGTGTTACTATCTCATTATGAAGACCTTAAAAATAATGACTTGTAGCCGAAAGCCCTAAGCCTCAAACATGTGTAGTGTGTGAGAGATCTCCAGCAAGCACTGAGAGAGCCTTGTCCCATCACCATATCAACAACCCACTCTTGCAAGTCACTTGACTTCCGAGTCTTCCGGCGGGCTTAGCTATCATCCTGTGTCTTTTGAACACATCCGTACACATCGCGCGCTCGTGGTTCTGATGGCGACAATCATTGTTCCTGACAATCTGCCACATCCTGGTTCCACGTTGTTCCTGCCGTCTTTGCTTGCCAGTATACGCGCTGCTGCTCCTGGTCTGCCACTCGAGCCTGTCATTATCCAGGTTTTACTTCTTTGTATAGTTTCAGGGGATAGGAATCTTATTCTGCGGACTCGAGAAGAGGACATTGGACTGGTGTCCAGACTTGCGACTATTGTGAGCATGCTGAAATTTATGAACCGGCCGCGTCTCAATAATAACCCGCGCCTCTAAGTCACTCGCATCTGTCTTTGGTTGCATCACCCACAGACTTCGATGTCATGCCGATGCTAAGTCTCAGACACCTGCTAGATTTTTGCGATCTCTCTTTATCCCACCCCCAGCTGTCACCGCCACCGATGGCTCGCTATCACCCTCGCACAGGCACCATCGTTCATCCACGACACTGCACAGCAGGAAATCTTCATTTCCTATGTCTATGTCCTTTTCAAGTGATGTTTCGCGGTCCATTCAGCATACTTCGCAACTAGCCTCTGATGATCCGACTGTCGGTGCTGATGGCGGACCGTTCACGGAAACCCGTTCGATGTCAACGCGCCTGAGCCTCCAGACTGAACCCTCCGTACCAAATATTGGTTCTAGTGGCAATATGGCGACCCATCGCCGTCGTACATCACAAGTCAACTCTGATGTGCTTAAGATACCATCCGCAATTGTCGTCTCTGGATTAGAACATGCTAGTTTACCTGCGCAGCGTGCTGTCCTACGGACTCTTATAGAGAGGAAGCTCGCCGTGCCGGATAACTACTTAGAAATCGAGCCAGGTTTGCAGCTTGATCTGCCGGATGACTTTATCATGGTCTATGTATGTCGCTTAGATCCATATGAGAGACCGCCTATATACAACAGCCTGGTATGTACCTTCTACACGGTGTCGTGTATCATCTTATTATATGTCCTAGCTCGACTGGTTTGCTATGAGTACGCCTATCAATATTCAGCCATCCACACGAGCCGCGATGCATAATTATCAACCTCACCGCACCTCAGCACCGTCCACAGCCCTATCCTCGCCCTCGATACCAGGGTATCCATTCCCCAACATAATTATATCGGGCCCGCCAACCCCGCCTCCACCAAACAACTCTACACCCATAATACCTGCCACGTTCTTGGCAAGGCTAAAATGCTTATGTGCCACGGAAGTCCGCATGCGCCCGCCGCTAGAAATATACCTCGCGGATTTATTTACTGCCACGCGACATTTTGGTGCGCTAGATGCCATGATGCTCACTGCGCGTGCGCGCCAAGACGCGGAGGTCCTGGCGCGGGCTGCTCGGGTGCTCGGGGTAGATCAAACAGGGGCAGAGCTGATTAAGGAAGTATCGGTCGATGCTCCAGAGCGCACTGACGATGACAGCACCGAACGAGGGTATCCCCGCTCTAGCACGAACACCCAGAGTTACGAAGCGCTTATCGACGGTTCTGCACTGCTGTGCGATGTACCTGACGTGACTAGTGTTCATACGCACCGCAGTACGCGGAGTGCGCCCATCGAAGATGAGGAACTGCTCGAACTGGATGTGTCCGAAGCGGATGTGGCGAGGATTTTTCCGAGGGTGGTGTCTCATCGTGTTAGGGTAAGGGACTCCCCTGTGGATGAAATTCTGAGCAGTGCCGTTTGCGGGGCTGTGAGACGACCTGGGGGCATACTAAAAGGGATGGATTCAGAATTGGAAGAGGGAGTCATTGACGTGCATGATCCCGATATCGTTTGGGAGCGGGAAACAGTGAAAGATATATTGGTACATATCCTTGCCCAAGTATGAGTTAACACCCCCTGTTGGTATGGTGCTGATCTACGATGATGGACTGATGAAATACCTTCCATAACAGTACTTATACCATGAGGCAGTGACTTGGAGACAGGACCATGTAAAGCCATCATTAATTAGTGGCGGCGGAAGCACACAGACGCTAAGCCGTGTGACTAACAGATGATAATGATTTTCTTTGATCTTGGTTTTATTTCACAAACACAACAAGTCAAATCCTCACCCGCGAGCTTTGTCGGTTCTCAGACGGACTCGGATTCGTTATACAAGGATTTACTACCACTGCCATAAAAGGTAACCATGGGTGGCCAGGAATGAAGGAAAATATCACATACGTAACGGTACGTTAGTGCCAAAATCAGAAAGTTAAAGAATATAATAATAGTAACAACTCCGAGTCGGAGGAAGGTTTGCGTCCAAAATCGTATTGCCGGACCGTTCATTCCCCACGACAATGCAGGGCTGCCAGCTGTGGTACGCGCTGTCATCTTGGTAGGCTGATAACAGGATTATTGACTCCGTTTCCGTGGGCGTACATACTGTCACAACGAGTCATAGCGGAAGGTGCCAACAACGGGATGGCATTAAAAACAAAAAGGCTAGGTTGAATGAAAAACATGTCCACGCAC
Organism: Suillus luteus UH-Slu-Lm8-n1; assembly: GCA_000827255.1. NCBI lineage: Eukaryota > Fungi > Basidiomycota > Agaricomycetes > Boletales > Suillaceae > Suillus > Suillus luteus. Next base: position 137,936 of record KN835155.1, read on the forward strand.
TGCATCTCTAGGAAGGCCCATCGGTGTGTCGAATAGATAATGAACCCAAAACCTGTCCATCGTGTGGGATTTCTGATGCGTTCTACCTTGACGCTCGCTTGCTTCAATTGCAGAAAATCTGCACAGTAATCATAGGACCCCAGCAATTGGACGCATCTAAGAAAAATATATTTGTTTAGCCTGAATTGCAGCAACTCTGACAACATGAGGATTTTGACGATAGAAGCGAGGACTGCGTCTTAACGTGATACCGACGGCCTCGAGTGTTGTTAAAGTGGGTTGACTTCATCGGCATTAAATGAGGAACGAAGGGTGAGGACAGTAAATCAAAAAAACGCATGCGAGCGTGATTTTGAAGAGACCTAGGGTTGTAGGAGGTTCGGTCACCTCATCATTGTTGGATCGAAAGCGGCAGAAGAGCGAGGGAAGATGAGCAAAGAGGGCATGTCAGGGTGATCCCGAATGCAATTGAGATTCGGTCACGACTGGGAAGTGCAGGAGAATTGCGATGGGTACCACGTCTTGAAGACAGAACCGAATGCCCCAATACTTAGAGCCGGAGGATCATTAACGCGTGTTTGTGTTTCTAGCACATACTCAAACAGACGTTGATGCCCTTATAACACTCGACAAATGATCCCCATCCACGTTGCGGGCAAAATTCTGTATCCGTGGTGTTTACTCAACACCTGCAACCCGTTGGAGACTAGGGCCTAACGGGTTTCTCGGGAAATAATGCAGTCATAAACCAGGAAAAACGAGGCGCATAAGCCACCGTTTCTAGGTTGCCGACTGCAAGCTCTTCCAAGGGCATCCGAAGTGACGAATACGTGAATTACACATCCCGGGATTCGATCATAGGCTCGAAACATGTGCCTCGGCCAGCGTTCAACATGGAAGACTGGTCACAGTACATCGATTCTTCATCAAATTCCTCGCATGGGCCACCTCGATTTCAGATGGTCATCATTCTGACATTGCCAGTATTCAAGTCCGCAGAAGGAAGACGACTTTATGACCGACACAAGTCATCGGAATGTTATCTGTGAAACATGGAGCGCCATTGGTATTAACGAGCAGCAAAGTGGCGAAGTATGCTATATATACTTACCTAGTAGTTGCAAGCTTCGAGCGAGGTTATGAGGAATTCATTGAACGCGGCTACAAACCTTTGGAAGCTCGCTCTGAGACGCCTCTGCGCTGTCGATGCGAATGCAATTAGCGCATTCCGGTGATGTTAATTTTTCATAGATCTTCGCGGACACGAAGTTGAATATCTGTGCTGAAAGCGAGCCAATGTCGGTTAGAGTGAGCACAGAGGAAGTTCGGGACCATGACTTCGAGCATGTTGGGTCTTTTAATTACTACTTTATAACATTCAACATGCGTGGAGCCTGCTAGGTGGTTTGAGAAGAGGAGCAAACTATTGCACCCGTACTGTGTACTTCTACATAGCTAATGCTAGTCTAGAGGTCAGTTTCTAAAATCTAAATTGATAACCACTTCATCGCATCCTTAGTACGATATCTACCAGAAACAGACTACTGACTCGGACCTTTTGCACCAACTTGCACAACATTTAGCTGAACTGCTACTCTGACAGATTCCGATAAAAGAACTTACAGCGCCATGACCAACGGTCCTCCGCCCTCCCAAGCGGGTCCTTCGCAACCATCTGATACGTCGGCACGACAGTCAGCTCCCATAGTCCCTATTCCAGCGTCTAGCACGACTTCGCAGCAGACTACAACGACAGGTTCTTCGCAGCTTCAGCCTGTACAATATGGGCCTGCAACTCAAGGCCAGAATCCTCAAGGCTACTACGCGATGAGCTACACACCCGGTGGGTGGCAAAACGCGTGGCAGGTCCCCTCTTACCCGTATATCGCGTCCGGTAGTGTACCAGGCCAGCAGACACACTACGCTCAGGTACCCTATGCTCAGTATCAACCTCCTGCTGTGACCTACCAGCCGCGTCAGAGGAACAAGGTTGCACAAAAACCGCGTTCACCGACTCCAGAGCCTGAATTACATCGTCATTGGGACGAGGTGATACGGTCGTTCTTGAAGAAGGTTGGGATGAATCAGGCTTTGAAGGGGTTCGAGGATGACATGATAATTATGAATGCGGATTGGGAAAGACAGAAGGTTCCTGGTGCTATTGGAGATTTAATGAAGGATCTTATGGTGTGCGCTTCGCCCCTTTCCTGCGCTACTTACCGAACTATTTTCCTTCCCAGAACTTGGGGAAAACGAAGGGCAGCGAAACACTCCCGGAACGACCACTGGAGGAGCGGAAGCTCGATTATGTTCATCTCTCTGGCGGTGCCAAGTCCCAGTCTCAGACGTCGGTGAGTTTTCTGTCTATTTGACGTTCATCCCAGCTTCTAATTAATTCCAGATAACAAAATCAATATCCCAATTCCTCGCCCAAAATCGCGCGAGGAATGATGCCTCTAATCGCACAGAGTTTCTCGAATCTCTCGCCCAAAAGCGACGGCGACTAAATCTTGATCCAGACAGTACTGAGCCCATACCGTCCTGCGCACGAACAGATGCAAAGCACCTTGACCGCGACGTGCAGATGAAATATGATATTGCAAAGAATGAAGATGGACCTCTCCGACGAACCATGAAAGGTGTCGCTGGCGATAAGGGCAGGCAGAAAGAGCTTCTTGCGTTACATGATGACGCAGAAGGCGAACATCAGCCTGCAACAGACCAACGGGTGAAGAATATTGAAGAACATCTTGCCGTCCGCTATGGTAGGTATATAGTATATTGTATGAACAGCACATTTCTAACAAGAGACATAGTCCCTGCTCCTCCACGAACGCTCCTGTCCCGTCTCCGACTGCTTGAGGACCATCTCATACAACTCGAGAAGGATTACCCGCCGTGGGCTGCTTTACATTTCAACCAGCCAAATCGTGGTGTATGTTATTCTTTTATTAGATATGTCAGACGTTCACTCACGCGGGACCCAGTGGCCTCCACCTCCACGCCAGACACCGATTATAGTTCCTTCTCACATGACAACAACGACGAACGAGTCCAAGACTGATACTCCACAACAAGAGCTATCATCTTCCGGCCCTATGGAGGAAACGCCACACACAAAAGTGAAAAACAAGAATAAGTCTAGTTTGCATCGAGCTGTGATGGAGAAATTGGAAATTCAAAAGGCGATGAGTGATCTTGCAGGGGTCCGCAAGTCCAATTGACAGTGGTAACACCCACCCTGTTGGAAACGTGTTCGACGTACTTATCCGCAGTCAGTGTCGTCACCTGTCGCCATCGCACATTAACGTATACCCAGTGTCGTGTCCTCTAATTCCGCAGCCAGTATCCCCATCCCCATCCCTTCCCCTGCGTGTCGATGGCCGGCAATAAACAGGAGAATTAACGTTTAGTTAAACTAAGAGGCGGGCGATGCTGACAATGACCTTACTTGCTCTGGTAGTACCTAGTGACCGGAGCATTTGCATGAAATTATGTTTAGATGATTTGACATTATGATCTAATGACCCTATCCGTGACCATTACTGCAAACATGACAGGATGTATTGTTGGTCGGGCTCGCCAGCCTCGTGGTAAATGTTTAAGTTACTTTACAAGCGATCAGTAGAATGATGCGCCGCGCGCGCAGTCATTCAAGCACCAATAAAAGTTACGAGACGCATGGCTGCATCCAAATGCTATGCAGTCCACAATGAATTTAAGTTTCAAGCATGGGACCGAATCGCCTCAAGAGTTTAATTGGCAAGGGTTTGCCTTCTGAAGCCGCGTCCAACTTCCCTGTGAACCTCCGAAGCCCATGGACTGACATAGTGGCTATCCTTATCTTCATTTGTTCAATGTTCAGGTGATCATGAGGGCTAGATTTACTCAACGGAGATATTTGAATCATTGCTGTAGGAAAAAAAATCATAACACCATAAAGAACCGTCGAGAACAACTGTTCCAAAAAGGTCCACATACATCAAATGCGAACAGAGCAATTTGATGGGTAGACAGTGATGTAAATCAGCACAGACCAGTGAGATGCATTAGTAGCTCGGGTGCGTGTACTGCATAAAACATCCTATCGGCAAGGGAAGTATTAGAAGTGTCGGGCGACTCTTCTACGCTTTCTTGATCTCGCAGCGAAGCAAGGGAAAGATGTCAAGTAGAGACCTGGCTGCAGAGTAAATGGCGGTGCTTGAGGGTATCAGGCGTACGTACATTAGAACGGGTTCCATGCGCACAGAACGAAGGGGTTGATAATATATGACGGGCATTCATGAACAGGGGATAGGAATGACAGAAGAAGTAAAACGCGAATTATGGCGTCGTTATTCGATCCTCTGGGAACAGTCGCGAGACACTTTGGTCTGCCCTGTGGAGGAGTCACCGTTCTTAACACGCACACATAAAAAATCAACCTGAGTCACCTGACAAAATGATACAATTTTGTTCATTCTGAGCGTGCTGACACTATGAGAAAATACAAACTGACCGCAATCACAAGCAACTGTGACAGTTAACGCGACTGCGAATGTCTACTATCGATGGCCCAAATGATTATTGAGACTTGATGATTAACGACCAAAGTAATTGTTCCCTTGACTACACAGCATAGATGTAATGACCACGCCAGTACAGCTTGATAGTAGATACAACATGCCTTGAACGTAATCCGGGAAATCCGTGATTTGATTTGTGGGATCAACAACTCCAACTCCGTGGCCGCTACCAATTTGATACAGGAAGTTTCCGGTTGACTCGATCGCAACCCGGCAACGAGAGTTTGTATTGTGCGTTGTGGGAAGGGCGCAACATGGGGCCTTAAGCTGGCAGAGGCTGGCAGCCGCTGATGCAACTGCAACACTGACGTCCCCCTGGATACAAAGTAATCTGGGCAGGAAATACTTTCACCAGTGTAGCGATACGCTCCACACCCTCAAAGCGAATTGAGTTCGCAGACGGGCAGTACCGAAGGGTAAGCCTGACGCATCGTTTGGGTCATATGTATCTTCCATCAAACCAAGTACTATGACAAGGTCAAGCTGGACATTATCGATGTGACAATAACGATAATGTCAGGGCACGACCTGACAGCTCTGTATCAGCAGGCTCCGAACCATCCAGGGTGGTAGACATTAGGTTTGGTATGGTCAGATTTTGGTCAGATTGGAGTTTGGTTTGGTTCGACAGTTGAATATTTGCCAAGACCAAGGGGAAGTGAGCCTGAGGATCATACTATGGAAGTACGCGTCGATTTCATTCGTATATAGCTCGTCCGCATTTCAAACATCAGATATCCAGAACATTAATGAGCTGGAATATCCGAGTCGGTATTCCTGGTACCAATTTCACAGCACCAGTTGCAACTTGAGCTCGTGAAGTTTGCCTGAATAGACTGAAGCCTAGGTTGTACACGAAAACTCTGAGATGAACAATGAATCGAAGTATCAAACGATACGTTGAATCATTATTGGCATAAGCACCGTGCCCCATCAACAGAGCAACAAAAGTAAGGCTCACGTTTCGAAGCCGCTGGAAGCAACAGGCGGGTTCCAAACTCAGGTTTAGACCTGGGTTTCACAACTTGAAGCTTCAAAGTAGAAAGATAAAGACGATTGATTCGTGTATTTGCAATTGGGTGAGTTAACGAAAAAGGAAAAGTATGGACACCTGGTCGGGACACAGCCGGAGCATGAATACATTAGCCGACCAGACCTCACCAGTCACGGTGTGCTTGCTGTCCAGTTCTGCACTGACTGCGATGGCCACGAATCCCTCACACATCTTAATTGCGCGAAATTCACGAGGGCCAAACAATATCAATCCATCGGCCTCCCTCAGTTCCCCTACAGAAACTCATGCAGCAGCTTCAGGTATATTCCGTTCCTCGGGCTCACCTCCATGGTTGCTTGAGGAATGCGAGACCGACGATCTGGTCACTGAACTGAGTTTGTATGACTCTGAGGAGGGTATAGAAATCGATGAAACGTTTACTCGCAAAGGAAGATTCCCCGGAACCGTCAAGATTGTGGTCGAAGGCACCACTTTCTGGTGAGTGGCACGAACTGTTGTGACATATGTGCAAATACTCACTCACGAATCTAGGGCGCACAAAGAAGTCCTAATCTTTGCGTCACCCTTCTTTGAGGCTGCGCTGAGTGGCAGCTGGGCCGAGACTGGAAGACCACAGTCAATGTCCTCAGTTATCACTATCTCACAGCCTCCCCCCATTCCAGGGGAGAAAGGCATTGTCGAGACGCACACGGAAATGACATTTACACCCGAAGATTCATCTGATACCGAGTCTCCTGTAGAGATTGAAAACCCACCAAGGAGCGATACCGACAGTGGCATGAGTGGCAGCGAGGATAGCGAAGCCGACACCAAGGCCAGTGCTCGCGACAACAGTCTTGCAAAGCTGCAGGGTGCAACAAGCACTCGAGAGAGCTTATCAGGCCGTGATATGAAAGGGAAGCAGCGAACGGATGATAGACCTTCGATTAGACGCGGGTCCCAGACAGCACATGCAACCGTCAAGCGGCGCCGGCGCACTAATTGTCATGATGCTGTCATAGTCCTCAAAGAGGAGAAAGTAAGTTCAGAGTTGAATGACACTTGCACGTTACTTATCTCGCGTAGGCAAACACCTTTCACGATTTCCTGAAGTTTGTCTACCCTCAGTGAGTAGTGTCTTTATAATTATCTTTCATACCCATCCTTTCTCAGTCTCCAGTGCACCATAACCTGGAAGAATGTAGAAGGCCTTATGAATATCTCCCACAAGCTTTGTGTCCCGACACTCCAGCAGGAATGCCTCACTTTCCTCCTGACCCACGCCGCTGGCAAACCCATAAAGGCCATGCGAATTGCAGAGCTTTTTGAGGAAGAAGAGCTCTACCGCGAGTCGAGTCGCTTCGTACTTGACAATCCAGGCGGGTGGTCCGAAGAAGAGCTTAGCACCCTCAGCCAAGAGACTCTGCTGAAGCTAGAGAAACGGTGGGCCTTCTGGATGATGTGATAATGCACACCTGATCTTACGACGCTGTTCATAGGAGAAATTGGTTCCTTGAGCGAGTGCTTAAACTGGGATTAACCCCGCTTGCAAAGGAATACCAATGCGTAAGTCTCCGTCGGACATGCGATGATCTTGTTGACACTTCTTAGTGCGTCACCTGCCCTGATTCTGTGATCTGTGCTCGTCTTCTCGAAGAGAAGTGGAGACAGGCATACAATGCCGTTTTCCGTTTTGGTTTGTTGGCATCGCGCGTATATATATCGCGTGCTCAACGCACCCTTAGGTCCTTGTCAACCCTCTATGGTTTACCGTTATTTAAGAAACCTGGAGGGTGTCAGTCCACCGCTCGCCCTTACGCACCTTACGTGTCAGACAACAGCCAAAGCTTTCACTGCAACTCGTGAGTTACGCTCTTTCTAATGAATCTCATCAGCTGACTGCTCCTCAGTTTTTGACAGAATGTTCTCTCTGGGCATTCGCAGCGATGCCAATGTCGCGCCTCTTGGTGCGCGTGTTGCTGCAGTAGCAGCCGCAGCTACCACTGGTCCTCGCCGCCACTTTCTCTTCTGCACCCTGAAGCCCGAAAAAGCAGTCCCTCGCATCAGACGATCTCGAGAATTGCTCTAGACCCAACTCCTCGATCAGTTTCCAGTGCTTTCTACGTTTCATATCTGCATTGCTTCCCACTGCTGGGATCCATCTGTAATCTTCCATCTCATCATTGCTTCTTAACTTCATATATGTATTCCATAGAATCTTTATGCATTTTCCTGTGTTCCATATAATGGGGATCGGAATTAATTACGCTTCTGTGTTTATCTGATGGTCGCGTGGACTAGAATAAACGTTACTGCGCTCGAAAGTTCAAATGATGGAGCCTTAATTGAGCTAGCCTGCAAGTTGACTAGCCTGCAGGCAGCGGCCATATCGGAGGCTGTTCTTTTCATGCTTCTTGCGCGTCTGTTGAGAGATCGCACCGCTGCTTTGTCGCTCCAGGAGCTTTGGGACACTTGAAAAGGCGACATCCTCAGAGTAAAGTCCTCAAAATAATTGGCCAGAATAGGTTTTTTGAGCAGACGAGCATAAATTATGTCGCCTAGAGAACAAGATGGGTAAAAGTTATGAAGAAAACCCCACCATGATGTGCCAACCACATGCAAATCTCAAGTCAGCCAAGGCCGAGTAGCATCAAGACCAAGAATATTTATCCATACTGAAAGGGTGTAGGACAGGCGGTACTAGCTGAGTCTGTGAATGATTGAGCCGGTATTTTCGACAGCAGTTTAACACAATTAATGTTGCCGAGACTGATATGGCCAAGTAAAGTACAGGTCCATCGTCCAGCATCATTAGATCGGTTTTTGCTGCCTATTGAGTACTTAAAGGAGGGAGGATGCATTGAAGCATTGAAGCTCGACTCTATTATATCGATCGAGCTAACCCAAGTTCAATAAATAATCTGATCCAGGATATCGAAAATCAAACTCACCGCGGGATACATAAACGGTGCGCAATAAAGAACATGAAGTGGATACCAGAACAGCATCCTCAAATACGCCATGGTGGTGCTCTCAATAGAGGGCCTTGAAATAACATTTCAAACTTCGCTAAACCTCGCTAGCTCTCGACTGGAGCACCCTTATGTTCCCACGCTGTCAAGCCTGCTAGCCGTACCACTGCGCTGGTGTGTCCAGTCTAAGTAGAGTGGCTTTGAGTGATTCCCTGTCAGTACAAATAATTGTTAATAATTCTGGGAAGCTTACCTGGGGGACAATTCGGACATAGCGTCGATGTTCCTGATCTATTTATAGGTGCCGGCGGCTAGGAAAGTCCCGTGCTGATGTTGCGTAAGCCCTGTCGGGATTAGCCGAGTCGCCTATGCTTGCCCCTGAGGGATTTCGCTCCTATCAGTGAAACCTCGCTCTGGCCCACTTCCATACGATGTCAGCAACCGCAGGCAGCAATGCCAACCCATCGTCTCAAACACAGTCACTTACCAGACAAGGAGCATTAGGTACTTCATCCCAAACCGATTCTAAAAGATTGGAAACATCTCAGCAATTCATGGTGAAGAGCTGTCTCGCCTCTGTCGATGACTACAGAAATGATCGCCTCACCAAGACAGAAGCAATCGTCAACATCATCGGTACTGTTGCTGGAGTAGTCGCCAACACACCTGAAGGAAGTATCGCTACCGTAGCGGAGCCATACGCCACCATGCTTGACAAGTGGGACTCAGAGAAAGCTCGAGCTAGCGGGTGGCCAGCAGGTAGATTCCTTCTAGAGGAAAATTGGAGTCGAGAAGGACGCACTGAGCGAGGAGAACCTGCTCAGAAACGAATCAAACTTGACTTCTCATTCATTGGTAAATCCGAGCAGCTCAAACCGCTCTCGGCCAACCTTCAGCGAACCAATGAGATTCTTTCCAACTGGTCACAGGACCAAAAGGAGGTTCTACGCCAAGTCATGTACCACAGCTTTGTCCCAGAATTTCACGAGTCCGGTTGGGTAGAAATTATCGCGGGCAGGTGCATCGACCTCGATGTGGTTCATACCATCGTTGCCACTTGTCAAGCGGTTGAAAAGCACACAGAAACCCTCGGGAAGCTGGAAATAAGTTATGGTGCAGAGATCATGAAGATTACCACCGAGTCGGAGTGGATAGCAGCATGGCTCCGAGCGGCTCGCGCTCTCAAGTTCGCTTTCCCCCACCGAAGGGCTGAGCTCGACGCATACTTTGAGTATATCTTGCGTATGTTCGCGCAGACTAAAAAAGCCGCCCATGGACAAGTCATCCTGTTTGATAAGGCAGTCAGGAATAGAGTCGGATCATCACGCAGATACGAACTCTGTGACTTTGACGCCTTCCAAGACATACGTCGTAAATTTTTCCCTTCGTAGCTTTATATTGTTTGCGAGAAATGCGACCGGGTCCCCCGAGTATGAAGCTGGTGTTGGCCGGGGGACCCCGTTTGCCCTAAATATATGAGACAGAAGTCCACAAAACGTAGTGAGGTTTGAAAATTTCATGAATCCGACGACAGCAACCAGACATCCACGCTGTTGCTTGATCGGGTGTGAATTGAACAGGTCAGGTGCAAAAGTATCTGAGTGGCTGGTTCTAATAAAGTACATACCATGTATAAGTTATAAGTTAGGGTTGTAACGCCGAAGTGCACCTTTTTCGATCTGCTGCTAAGAAGTATCGAGCAGATACACTACCCGGTAATAAGCAGAGAACAACCATAGAGGCAAATGTCATAGTACCCGAGAAAATACGAAGAATACAATAACATACGGACCATCCGGAATAGAATGTGAGAAATCAGCGGGATATTTGCGACTGAAAAATGCAGGGTGCGTTATCTACGAGCCATTCAATCATCATGGCCTTGCCAGCCATGTCACTGAACTCAGAACCAGGATCCGAAGAACGCATTAGCGTGGCTAAATTAAAATGTTAGCCGTGAGTCGAAGCAAGCCAGCAAGAAAGGACATACGTCCGAAGACCACCCCCAAGTTCCTCGCATTCATGAGATTTTTGTCGCTGTGTTCCAATACACTGTACCGACGTCAGATATGTGTCCTTGAGCTGCGAGAATATTCTCACCGGTGTAAATGCAACATAAGCAGGCGTAGAGTGTGATAGTGCTCGCTAGGAAGGCGTTTGACCAATTCCTGCAGGTATTGGGTTTTGAGTCCGGGATCCTTGAGTGAAGTGGCTGAGATAAACTCTCCATGAAGGTCATAAGTCAAAAGAGGGACAGGTAGTTGACGGAAATATGTTTTTAAGACGGAAGTGACGCTGCAGATATCATTGAACCGGTCGTCGTCACGCAGATCGAATGCGGCATAGTCCCCTCGCTCGAATAGTTGTGTGATTATCTTCGTTTGCCCAGAACCGCCAGTTTTGCGATAGATGCCCTCATAGTCCAGTGCTGACATTTGCGTCAACCAAATGCAGGTCAGCAAAAATTATATTTGCTTACCGAGTGCCTCTACCGCGTCGATGCATTTTTCCACGATGACAGGGACTCTCCGTTCACCCCACTTCAGATCCGATTTCACTTGTTCTACAAGATCGCGGCCAAACATGGAGGGAGCTAAAACCTGACTTTAGACTTGGATATTGGCAAGACATTCAAAACACTCACGAGCTTGTGTAATCACATCGTCTCGGCGAGGGGGCTGTTGAGAACACGCTACATATACTTGATTTACGCAGCGAGGATGCACGGATATATGGCAGACTGAAGAACTGTTAGTAAAGTAGACACGAGAGACCAAGACATGACGTACCTGAGCATCGAAACTGGGAGCCCCATAGCTTGTCTCCACAATGATCGCACCGCGTAAAGCGAAGTACACTCGTCTGGTTGAAGGAATGAGCCACTCGACCTTTGCCCTTCTGATCAGTTGACGAAATCGAGGGATCCCGACCTCTGGCCATAGGCCACTTGAACTTGGCAGATTTCAACGTTGAGGGCAAGGAGTCTGCTATCTCAGGGCGGCTAGCCTTGTTAAACCTGGCATCTGATTCCTCGACCAACGTCGTCGTGCTGCGCGCTGCCAAACCATTGAGTGATGAAGACATTGATGGTAAGTCAGACTGAGGGTGTTCGCGGTCAAACGATGTACTCTTCTCGCGAACGAAGTTTGCTGCTGATTCGTCCTTCGAAACCATGACGTCCATGGTAGGTGTTGCAGCGCGAGAGGTCTCTATTCGACGCACATACTGAGCACTAAGCTGCGCCAGTTCTTCGTTTCGAGCGTTAAGGACAGTCGTTTCCTCGAGGAATTGTTCGCGGGCAGCTTTCAACTCTGCCACTTCTCTGATGAGAGCCTCGCGCTGCTGGGTGAGAGGAATGAGCTCGTGCTGATACTGCGTCTTGATATTGTCCAAGCGCATGGTTAAAGACCGGCTCATCTGTGCGGCAGGGATCTCTCCCGAGTTTGTAACGCTAGGGCAACTAAAATTCTAAAATGAGTGCTCGGTGACTTCAAAGGAAGTATTGCAGCATTACTTCTTTGACGTGCAGAGTTCTTCAAGCTCTGCTAAAGTCATATCTCGCTCCGCTTTCAGATGGGAAAGATCATGCTCCAACAGATCCAGCTTTTTAGCAAGGTCCTGGGAAAGCTGTCGTCGAGTTTCCGACCTGTTTGCCTCGCCATTGAGAGCAGTCAACTTTGCAGCTTGACCAGATAGCAAAACACGCAGGCGGGTGACCTCTGCTTCGGCATTCCGTCGGGCAACAAGTTCACGGTCATGCTCCTTCTGGGCAACGGTAAGACCCTCGATATATTGCTGGCTCGCCCTCTAAGAAGACATTAGAACGAGCGACTCTGAAGTGAATTGTGTCTACCTTTGTGCCGTCATACTTGTGTTTGAGCTCTCCGTACTCTATCCGCCGTTGCTTCATCGACGTAATGATGGTCCCGATGAAATTCTTGTCCAATCTCAATTGCTGAAAGCCATGTTCGCTTGCCTCATCAAGAACCTCATGAAGGCGACGAATCACAAGATCATATGCATCGCTAGAAACAGGCGTTGAAATGGTCGAATCGGGCGAAGTGACAACGATGCGCGCATTCGAACTCAAAGACGCATTCGAATCCAGCCTCTCGTGCCTCCTTCCATGATCGTTAAGAGAGAGATAATGCGATTCAGAAGAAGAGCGGCCTCTTGACGAGAAGTCGTGAGACAAGGTTGAAAGCAGGTCTTTCGCCTCAGCATCAAGTGATTGAGAAGAATTCGAAGGATCTCGTCGATGATCATGCGGTTGTCGGGATGTGGAAGAAATGGTTCGCTCCACAGGATCTTTAGCTCCGTTGGTACGGTCAACACTGGCCGCACTCCCTGAGTTTCGTGACTTTCCATTGGCGCCGCTAACTGCTGCTGGGCTAGGTAACGGTTCATCCTTGCGAGAATCATCTCCCTCGGCAATCTGATCGAGCGATTTGAGAGATGGCATTCCGCCCACCGACCTCAGAAAGTCTGAGAAGTCCGAGCCTGTCATGGAAAACCGAATAGGAGGAAGGAGGGCGGGTGCAATAAACGTTGCTACCGATGTGCGTTCGACTGGCGAAGATTCATCTGAGTTGGAATCCACATGTGACATGGCAGATGCATCGGGATCAATGTCTAGCTTGAGCTCATTTGCGCGTGCCTTTGCCTTGTACTCTTTGGGTGGGACAGGAGGAGCAGGAGCAGTGGGTGAAGGGCTATCATCTGAGGACTTGCGACTGCCATCCCCTTCTACGTCAGTGTCGGTACCACTCTCAATCCCGTGAGGGACATCTGCTCTATGGGATGGGGACGTCGGAGTAACTACGCCAGAGCGATCTGAAAGTGAGCCACTGGGTAGTGCATTATCTATCCGCAATGTTCTATCGCTCGAAGGGCCAGAGGGGGATAGACGCCCGTCAACCTGCTGAGTATGCAGGCCGTTGGCGGAGTTTTTCGCATGGTTCTGTGGGTCTGGACGAGTAGAAATTTTCTCCAAATTAGGACTTATCCGACGTAAATGGGTCGTCGGGCGGGTATAATGTGGTGCAGACTGGGGTTGAGGGGGGTCATGCGAAACTGAGCGCATGCGACTATCTGGTGTTGCTCGCCCGTTTTCTAGAGGAGCAGGAGCAGGTGACGGAGGAGGAGAGTGGTATATGGTCGAGCCCGAGGCGTTGTCACGCAGTAGACTGATATTGGATGCCCGGCGAGATGGGAACGAATCAGAAAAGAGCGGCTTGGAGGGAGATGGAGCAACAGGTGAATCGCTACGGTTTGCAGGAAGCGTCTGCGATCGAATCATCTGTTCTGGCAGAGAAAGTCCGGCTGTGGTAGGAGGCCGAGTAAAGTTCTTGTAATCCAGAGCAAGTCCTGGGTTGATGGACCGCCGTTTCTCACTGCGAGACGTGACGCCATTCGGTACACCCAGGCTAGGCTGATCCACAGAATCCTTCTCTACGTGTCCTTTCTTTGCGAAGAGGATGTTCAGTGGCCGAACACCGTCATCGTAGCTCTTTCTCCTGGAAAGTGCGCTAGATGGATCCACAAACGATGATGGATTTAACAATGACCCTCCAACTCCGTCCTGAACCTGCAAGCTCTCTGAAGGCGTTATAGGAACAGACTGAGACGACACCTGTGGACTCGACGGGCCTGGATCATCGATTATGATCACTTGATTATGATCAGTGCCACCGTCGTCATTGTTGTCGGGGGGTGCGATGGTTACTGCAAATGATTGTGACTGTGCATCACGTGACGATCGTGATGAGGCAGGAAGTTTATGCTGGGCCGGCCGTGGACTTGAAGGTTGCGTACCATTCTTGGAAGATGTTCGAGGAGGAAGCTCATCCAGAAGTGGTGATGATTTTCGCTTTCGTTCCAACGTTGACAAGGCGTCCTCTCTGGATTGACTGAGACTCTTCATAGACGGAGTGTCCCGAAAATTTGTTGAGGGCCTTAGACGCACAGACGAGGACGACGGCGGCGAAATAGCTGAAGGCCGACCGGACACCTATGGAGTAACGTCAAAAAATCGGCCCAGAGCGGTCAGTTCCGCTTGTATGTTTCTACCTACCGCGTTTTCGGCCAAGAATTCTCGTGCCTCTCGTTCTCGTGTTGAGGACGACGCACTGCCTTCAGCAGCCTTCTCCCGTTCGCGCTTCCGTTGTGCATGACGGCGAATCTTGGCCATGCGTTCATTATGACAAGTCATGCAATAGATTCCATGACTGGTCTTGGCGAATACTAGTTCGTCAATGCGGTTATGGCAAACCTTGCAATTAAAGCAGTGTGCGTGGTATGAATCGTCTCCGGTCATGATAGCTTCGTCGAGGATGGGTTGGTTGCAAACATTACAATTGTACGAACAGTTGGCGCAGATTGGCGAGCCATCTGAAAGTAATAGCAAATTCGTGTCAGCGGTCACCTGTTGATGACATTTCGCGCATTTAAAGCAGTCGACGTGAAAAAATGACTGTCTAAATACGCGGTGGGTGATCCGCAGCGCAAGTACAGTTAAAACGCGTATCGGTAATAGTAGCTGTAAACTCACCCAAATGCGACAACCAAACCTCCATTCTCGTTCACGGCATACTGCTTGCAGCCTGGACAAAGTCTGTTCTCGAGGGACGGGATTGAATTCAGGGCGACCTGCTGAGACATGGAAGTTGGGTTCCTTGGGTGACCAATCGTGGAGCGTAAAAGAGGATTTGAATGACTTGATCAGATTGGAGAGAGAGAAAGGACAGAAGGGTGCGAGCGGCGGGGGTATGGTAATTGAGCCAGCTCACGTAGAACGTGTGTTGATGAAGGAAGGACTGTTGGGCTATTTGTCAAGTGCCCAATTGATGGTAGCCGTGTACTACGGGGAAGATGGCGGGCAGGATGAGGAGGTATAAGGGCTGGGGTATTTGGCCACGGTGAGTGCTGTAGTAGTACGTAGGCACCGCGTTGCTCCTAGATAGCCAGTTCCAAGTAGTAGAATAAATGTTTTTTATGTAAAACAAGATAACCATTTATTGTTGATGTAACATATTTTATCCCACGCTTCAAGGTTGCGCTCGAGTCGAAGATTCATCGATTCCTATAGCTAGAGTCTAATAGATCCTCGAAGGCTACGTTTTAATTTTCCAATTGGGATGACCTGTGTAGTGACTGCGCATGCGTATTGTAAATTATCCATCTACTGCGCTCAGCAACGAGGTGCTATCAGCGCTATCAAGAACACTCCCCAGCAATTGTTCACAGCTCACAGCTCACAGCGCACAGCCTTATGATGGGGGTTCAGTGGATGTGGCAAAGTCATGACCCACTGTTCGCATAAATATTGGGATTGTTCGAGACTTTCGAAACATGTTGGATACCGGAATATGGTTCCGGTACCCACTGAAATCTACGTCAAGATTAATTGCCCAGTCAAATGAAGCCAAATGGCGACACAGGTCATGGCCACGACTCATATCAGCCGCACTGCAACCTCGCCCCATCGATGAACTTAGCCTGGCATGGAGCCTCAAGGCTGAATGTGTGTAAGATTTCTTGTTGTCTTGACAAGTCGTGCGCGCCCTCTAAAATAGAGACGACGGCGCCCATCGATGGAGTGTGATTTGTTGGTTTTTGGGGGGCTTGTGTAGCAGCAGCTGACTCTGTGCATATCAAATTATGATTTGTAATCACATGCCTTTTTTGGCTGTGTTCACAGGACCTTGGTCCGTGCGCAATCAATTTTATATATAAGGGTGGTGACTTGGAAAGATGTTCCCCATCTCTTGTGCTCGGGCATGTACTGTCGCCAGTGAGGTCTTTACCGAGGCACAGTCTTTTGCTGATTGCAAATTACACATCCGAACCCGTCTGTTAGCTTCGGCTTCCAGCAATTTTTGGAACACATTCTCATCTCAAGCTTTGCGCTTGAAACTCGAATTACAATACATTTTAATCCAATTCAATTCAATGAAACATTTCCAATAATGCCTGAAATTATCAAAGTATTCGGAAATTAAATTAATCGGCCAACAATATTTGGCAGAATAGTTCCAATTTATCGTGCACACAGACAGATATCTCAGTTCAGCAAAGGTGGGCGGAATCAAGATCTCATATTGCTTCCGAATCAATGATCCAGACATCTTGAGCGAAGTTGATGGTAATCTTCCCCAATTGTTTGCAGCTCGTGTAGAAAATTGCTCAGGTAGGCTATGCTTCTTGAATCTAGGTTGGCACGCATAGTCACCGAGGCTAGTCACTAGGCAACGTACCTATGTCAGTCGGCTTTTCTTGCAAGCAGGACTATAAGCCGCGGCACTGGGTCTCCAAGGATATAGTCAGTATCTATGATCCGAATGTTTAAAAAGTCGACCCTGACTGTTTTGAAAATGCGGCAATATTTTCCTCGCCGGACTAGGATCGGGTTGGTACATCACTGGTAGAGAGAGCGTGTGGGGGGCCCCGCTCAACGCGTGATGGCGAACAATGAGTGAGATCGTGCGCGTTGCAGGTGAACATATGTTCTGAGTTGAGAACACGGTTCGAAGTTCTCGAATATTGATGGTCGACTGCGAGCCTCATGCGTGACCGACACGTGTACGGGCGTGCTGAAGGATTCCTACTAAAACCAGCAACGACGATCCAGGATGGGTGAGTAGGCGACTCATCCTCGAAGCAATCGCAGATAGGCTGACTCTTCGATCTCGAACGCAGGCATGCGTACAAAGCTTCTTAGCGCACCATGATAGCTCCATATAGACTTTGGAGCTTGATTATCAGTGACAGCCAGTCGACTGTCAACACTGTAAGGTTATGCCACTTGGTTACGATTAGTTCACCAATTCATGCAGAATAACTTGCTCACAAAAAACGGTGGTCGCGTTTATGCAAATCATTAGGATGTCATCGAGGTAGACTTGAGTGCTCCATGGGTTTAATTTCGATGAAGCTGCGGCGTGGCTGATACACTTACTATGCCAGTACTAGATGGTGGTGTCAGGATAAGACCAATTTCCATTTTGAGAACCAAGGAAAACGGGTATCGTGAAATGACAACACCGACGGAAGCAGTTTGGTCTGCTTCTGCTCTTGTTTCTCGAGGTTTCTCCCTCCCCCCCTTCTTCACTCTCTCCATCAAGGCACCCAGCAGGGATCGGCACTCATATTTTTCTTGCCGTTATCGACAACGTTGTTCTCCAGCAAGTTGCAACGCTTCAAGCCCGCCGCCACCTGGACGTGTATTCCCTGTGCTACCCACGTTCTGGCCATTCCCTGAAGCCTGTAAAGGATAAACTGAACCCGTGCTGTTGACTAGCACATCGCCATCATGCCTCTTCCAAGCGGTACCCCGCTGTCTCTCCAAGGGCATTCTCGCCCTGGAGATACTGTCCAAACTAAGCCTAAGCACGCTATGATCGTCCGTATGTCGGCTGAGACATTGGAAGCCCTGGAGGACTTTTCTTCTAACCCTGCGATGAATTTCGAGTTTGGCGATAATCCAGTCAGTCCCAAGTCCTCGCAACTCAACCATATCTAACACTCAATCGCAGGGCATTTACATCGGAGAAACATTCTTCCCAATGCGTCCTTTGAAGGAGAGTTCTCCACACGAAATCTATCTCAGGACGTCCTCTGCAGCCAAGCCAAATGCTCCTTTGAAGCTCTATGCCAACGTCATGGGCAAATTCATCGTTGACCGACAACTTGGGGAGAAGGTCACCGATAAAGTACGGCAGCAGACTATTGAGGCAAAGAAGCAACATGCCGAGCGCCAAACCATTATGCTCGATGCACCCCTCATATCTGCTGCAGGCACGAAAAACCTCAAGCGGAAAACCCCAGGCTCGGGAACGGTCGTGAAGAAAGCTGCACAACGCGACACCCTCCGTACTCCTGCTGCATCCACCCCTGTTGCACGCAAAATCTCGCCGATGCCACAGACCGCTACGTCAAAGGCGAATGCCGATATTCGCAGGCGTCTTATCCACTTCCTTGCAGTTGAGGATCGCGAAGCAGACCTGACGGTATCAAGGGTTTGCGGGCGTGACTGCGATGCCATGGCAAGAGCTAATCTACTTAATATCTTAGAGGAGGTGGGTATGCGTCACTCTGCTTTGATGCTTTCACTCAATCATGAATGTACAGGTCGCTGAGCCAGTCCCAGCCCGGAAAGGCGACAAATCTCCTCGGAAATGGGGTCTCAAACGCAGTACATGGCTTGAAGTACGTCCATACGATTGGGAGATGTACAAACCGTCAGAGCGGACCAACATCGCTCGACAAGGCAGAGTCGTGCTCGGTGACCTCAAGATACCCGAATCTGACGCTGTGTGGGATCATTTTCGCTTCCGGAACGTTGCACCTCCTACTGGAGCTGCTCCTCATCCAACCCATGGGGGTAAGACTATCACTGGACCACCTGCGGGTCTTCTCAAGCCAAAGCCCGAGCCAAAACGACCTGCTATATCCAAAGATTTGAAGCAGAAAGCAAAAGCGGATTCTTCCCGAACAAAGGGCGATATACAGATGAAAGACGAGAGTGCGCGGCCAAGGGGTGTCATAAAGATGAAGGACGAATCCGTTAAGCTCCCTAGGGTGGCCGCCATCAAGCGCGAAGAAGCCAGTCCATCACCCAGCAGTAGCACCAGTACTAGCTCAAAGGCAGCGTCCAGACGACTACCTGGCTCTGGATACGTTGCTAAGAAGTCCCCTCAGCCTTCTCCCGCCGTTGAGACGGCATCTCGCGAAGCTGCAGGTTCAGCCGATCCTCGTCCTCAACGGCCGCTACCCCGCTTACCTCCCAAACCTGCACCGGTGCCCCAGCCGCCACTCCAAAGCCAGGAGAAGACGCCTACTACTTCGATCCCAATGAAGATGACGAAGAAGATGCTTCCGCCCGAGGATTCCGATAGAGAGCGCGAGAGACACAGAGATAAAGATAGACAGCCCAAGGATAGAGTTGTCGCTGGCGTGAAGCGGAAGAACGCCACCCATGATGTAGGGGATGCGCAGGACGGGGTGGGGCTCAAGGCAAACACATTCAAGAAGCGCAGAACGGAAGAGGGTCCGTCACCTGCTGCATCTTCGTCTTCATTAAAAGGTCGCGATTTGTCTCTTCCAAAGAAGCCGGTCGAGACCGCATCTCCAGTACCACCTCCGCCGAAGAAGATCAAGAAAGAGCCTTCTCCGCTTCCACTTCCTCTTCCACAGCCTCGCACCGCCTTACCGACGCAGCCACTGACCCAAAACCCAGCTTCCAAAACAGATCAACGACCAAAACTCAATGGAGCAAAAACCAGACGAAGGTCACCGATATATACCTCATCAGATGAAGGAGAGATATCAGAGCCGCCGCGGAAGTCCGTCCAGGATCCTCCCACAAATACAGATCGCTCCAAGGGCAAGGAAGGACGTGCCCGCCCCCGAGCTTCATACCCACTACCCCCTGATCGTAATGGGCTACGTTCGCGGTACCAGTCCAAGTACGGACATTACCTTGGCACATATTCTCAAATCGTCGCACAGAAGCGGAAGATCGAGGCCATCTTAAACGGAGAATCGGAGGCGGAAGGAGAAATCATGGATCCGGAAGAGCTGAAGAGGCTCAGTACCGAGCACAAGAGCCAGAAAGAGGAGTTGGAGTCCATCCAGGAGAAGTGGATGAACGGGTCTGTATCGGAATAAAATGGATCACATCGCGATTGTAAACTTCTCCAGGACTTAAGGCGGACATGACCTACTCATCAAGACTATCAGTATCTACGCCGAATTTTCTTGTTGTACATCGCTTTCACGTATTATTCGTTCATTGTTACAATGTCTGACTCTGCTGTCGCAGAATTGCAGCTGTGGAAGCTATGCATGTACACGCTGATACATAGACTAATTACGACTGTTGCCTAATTTTCGGCTTGAATAAGTTATGTCCACATCTACATCGATGTTCGATCAGCTAGGAAATACGCATTAAAGAATCGGTCACACTCGCTCTTCGCCACCATAGAGGGCGAAAAGTTCCGGACAGGTCATATAAAAGACGCGGAACAACAACCTGATTTGAAAACCAATCAACTGCAAGCAGCAGATGGTGATGCTAGTGAACAACCATCACCTATAGAAGGCTTTACGGACCGTCTGCCTTGGCTTCTTTGATGCCGGCTTTAGCATCATGACCCTGTTTCTAGAGCCATGCTTCGAGTGTACGGAGTAATTTTGACCTTCTGACGAGGACCAGATCTGACTGAACGTTTGCCTAGAAGGATACAGATGACTTATTGAGCTCGACAGAACTATTGAGAACACAAACCACGAGAAGGTCGCGAGAAGGCATTGCCACCTGTGAAGGCAAGGTTCAGTGAAGGGATGTTTCAAAAAGTGAATGCCTTGCTGATGAAGACTCTTTGAGTCATCCATCCATCGTCCCGTTCGAAGTGATATGAGGTCATCTTATAGCAGAATAGAGGCATGAATAACAGAGGTTCGAGCGCATGATTTGCAGAAATTGGATGCAACCAAGTAGATATCCTTTATAATTTTTAATGTGTCCAAACATCTGTTTCTGATAGGGGGGACTAGCAATTCGACGTGTGATACAAAACTCACTTCGATGAACACAATGCGGTCAAAGCTGAAGATATAAAATCAGTCTACGCTTAACAGAAAGGCTGTTGCCACCCATACCAATACTTTTGAATTCGGTGGGACCAGCAGTGATGATCCATTCACAGTGAGTCTGACGCAGGTATGCATCCGTTCTGCTCATAGAACAAAACTCGACGTTACTTAAACCACTTTCTTTGGCAATAGCGTCAATGTACGACTTCTGGGAGTTGGATAGACTGGTAATTCGTGATTTTGGATATTTCTGGGGGCGAAGTTAAACATACAATATTCAAGAAATTGCAGTTGGCTCACCTGAGAAAGATATATGATAGACTGCCCCATCCTGCGAAGCTAGAGATGCAGGACATTGAAGCGTACAACATTTATTGTGACGTACGTCAAGGACATCGATCCCATTTGCTAGCTCAGGCTGTGCCTTATCGTAGTAGCTTTCTAACATCAAGATATCTGCCTGTTCCAGTGTTTCATGGCCAGTCGGAAACAGACAACGGGAAGATTTGGCGTGTAGACCTAGACAGGATAGAATGAATTTCGTAGACACCTGTCAGCGCATACTAAGCGGTACTCGAGGATCCAAGGGAAACTGATCTCATACTTCATGATATTGCTCGTTAGCTGTCTGCGCGGAGTTTTCTATCAAGGCACACGCGCGAACGTCCTCAAAGCCAAATATTTCATCTTGACAGTGGTTGAGTTTAAACAATCCGTTTTCAATGTCTTGTAGTCGTTGACAGCACAGGGCGCAAATTATAATGTGAAGAACAAAGTCTGGAACAAGGCCCTTCCATAGTTGATGGATCACTGAGACAAAATTCAGTCACCCACCTTGTCAAGCAGGCCATAAGCAAACCCCTTAACGTCGTGGGTTAGGTTGCAGGAGGAAGACATGGCTCAATACCTGTCAATCCTACACAATCCATACGACTCCTGACTCTAGATACGTTCAAACTGCCAAGGAGAGGAGTGATCGTGATTCGCCAACTCATAACTTGAAAT
This sequence comes from Suillus luteus UH-Slu-Lm8-n1, assembly GCA_000827255.1. Classification (NCBI taxonomy): domain Eukaryota; kingdom Fungi; phylum Basidiomycota; class Agaricomycetes; order Boletales; family Suillaceae; genus Suillus; species Suillus luteus. The sequence goes on from KN835155.1 coordinate 160,069, forward strand.
AGGATCCGACTTGCAGAAGCAGCCTGCGCCAGTCCAACCTCTGACCGTGGTTGATGGAAGTTGAAATTGGTTTGCGGAACTGACCATGGGCGTAACAATTCAGTAATTTGTTCCATATATCCTGTCACAAGCCTCAAGTAGGTTCTCTGGCACTTGGTAGTAAATGAGAAAAACATCCAGCCACTAGTCACTGACTTATGATAGGCAGTCCTGTTTGAGGAGACTCATCTTGGTATATCTCTGCGAATGATATTGGCGTTCCTAGTCGCCATAAACGGGAGGGAAGATATGCATGCTAGTAAGGCTGATAGATGTCGATGATGTATCGGTTCATAACTTGAAGAAGGAGGATCGACGGATATAATAAAGTTATAGCAATCGTGAGAAACACCTTCCTAAAATACCTTTGTCTAGACTTTTATTGAGGCTCCTCTACCGTGAACATGTGCGCCGCGGCAATGCGCAACATGTCTGCACCACCATCTTTTATGTTCAGGACTCTCGGAGTCTTTAACAAGCGCGCAAATACGAGCTTGCTGCTGCATACACGTCGTGGATCTCTTCGCCCTGATATTGATCGTTACAACACTATCCGCCTGTTTTTTCAGCGACAGCTTACATCACATGGTTCTACGCCAGTGACCCCACTGCCAGCCTGCAGGAGATCCACAGTCCACAGAATATTCACCCCAAGTTCCTCTAGGTCATTTATCGGACTTGACTTCCGGGTACTAAGGTCACCTCGGTCGCGCCATAACCATTCCAGCAGGGACGAGAGAGGTAGCATACACGAGAGCGACCACTCCCGCCAGGAGAGCAAAGCACAGTCGCCCGGCCCCGCCAGTTCTGTAAAAGGTGGTTCAACAGAACAAGATCCGGGTGTTCATCCACCCCCTCCACCATTAAATCTCGACAACTATCCCCGTCTTTACCGCAGATTAGCTCTATCACTTTCTCACCTTCACCGCCCTACACGAGACGACTTTCTGAAAGTAGCCAATGGGTTTTGGCAACGGCTACGGATCCGCTTCAAGTGGTTTACCATACGTTCTTTTCGGAGATTCAATGCAGACGATATCTCCGCTTTCATAACATGGTTCCTAATGAGCCAAACTCTGTGGATACTGGTCGGAACGTGAGTTGAAAATATTTGGTCTAAAAATTTAATAGCTTATCGTATTCAGGACGACATTCTTTTCTGTGGTTTTTGCCACTGCTAATAGTCTGCAATTGCAAGGTGTGTATCGCCCCTATGCAAACTTACGTATATATCTCACTAGACATTGCAGAATATGTAGCACGCGCCATAAGCAACTACCTCACCAGCGAAACTGGCGTCACAGTAATCTTCGAATCTGCTATCGTTCCTAAATGGAAGGACTCTCGCATCTCCTTCAAAAATGTATACGTCTCCCGTAGATCATCGTCCACCACCCATCCACCAGCGCCAAAAAAACATATTGGACATAAAGCAGCCGTTGGATATGATGTCAGCAGCCACCCTGCGTACAATTATTTTGTGGACGACGACGAAGAAGTAGTCGAGAGTCACACCGAAGATGATGTCAACTATTCCATGTTTGACCTCAACGTAGACTCCATAGACGTCACTTTATCTCTCCAGCACTGGCTGAATGGCAAGGGCCTTGTGGAAGATGCTGTGATCAAAGGCGTTCGCGGGGTACTAGGTGAGCATCTCTGTTCGTAGAATATTAGCTTGAACTAAGGTCTGCAAACAGACCGTCGCTCTGTTTTCTGGGACCCAGAAAATCCACTTGACCCGGCAGCATTCCGTCATGTTGGTCACCAAGGCGACTTTGAGATAAATTCTCTGCAGCTCGAGGACGTTCTTGTGACCGTGTATCAACCGGGCGATTTTAGGCCTTATACTGCCTCAATTTTTCGTGCAGACATAAGGACTTTTCGGAAGCAATGGCTTTTCTACGATTTTTTGCGTGCGGAAAATGTCGTAGGACAGTTCGATAACTGCCTGTTTAGTCTGCACAAACCTCAAAGCATCGGCCGAACTACTGACCAAGATCTCAAGGATGGCAAATGGTCGCGAATGGTAATGTGGATTGACCCTATCTCTGGCCAGTTCTGACACGTCAATTATAGTCTAGGATCCGCATTGATGGCGTCAATATTGATCATATGCAAAACTCAACGACATTGGAAGGCGGTCCCTTGTCGTGGATAACATCTGGCAAAGTTGATGCAGTGCTAGATATAAAATTCCCAAGGGACGCAGAGGACGAATTTGCGTTGAATGCCATTCTCGGTGAGCTCGCAGATGCCATCACCACGGCAGCTACGGCTTCTCTACCTGTTGAGAGGATACCAGGCCAGCGAGAGCTCGCGAAACCACCTCTTACTGCACCTACGACCAATAACGAGAGAGAAGACGATGATAGTCCAAAGGTCGTCATCGACATAGATTTGCGTTTTAGGGATCTCAAGGCCGCTGTTCCGCTATTCACATCGGATCTCTCATATGTTAATAGCGCACTAATCAGACCTATAGTGGCGTTCATGAAGTGAGCGAAGCATTCTATCTGCGTCTGACCCTCTCATTGATTTGTCTAGCGCACATCATACCTTGGTTCCTATTCACTGCAGAGTGGTTAAAGATTTGAGTGATTATGATGGTGCATGGACTGTGAGTATCTTAGTGGAGTTTTCGCAATTTCGCTCATACTAATAGGCTTTTTAGATGTGGGAGAGTATGTTGTATTTCCCATATAATGAGCTTAATACCACTAATCACCTCCCGCTGTAGCTGGCCTTATGGATGAGATTTCACAAAAGGTAGAAATGATTCGATTATCGATCAACGTGATCTGATAAGCTGCTTTAGATATACGATGCGCTCGCTTACCACGTCTCCCAAGTCAACATGAACAGGCGAGTGAAAGCAGTCAGCGTGTGGTCATTGCAGATGACTGCCAGTGCTGTACTGTCTGCGCTGAGGAACCTAGTGGATCCAGTATCTATGCAGGTTCGGGATTCATATTACGTGAATGGCGTTCCATATGATGCCTTAATCCCTGGACTGTAGAATGGTAATATTTTGCAGCTATCGCCAAAACCAGTTTTCAGTTCATTCCACGTGGCGCCTCTATCTGTCAAACAGAGATCCTACGAAACATGCTCGTAAATACGGTTTGGTAATTCTATTCTCGGTCATGTTTCCTAACTTTCCAATTGAAAGATCTTCTGACACGGGAGTCACAGAGAATTGCCAAGGGCTCGCACAACAAATTGATTGATTTCCCACTTCGCTTCCATCACTTCAATTCGACGGGCTTTTGAAGGCTTTGAGATGTAAACTCGATGATAGCGTATTGCGGGCAGAATTTATGTCATTGGCCGGAGATGGCGGGGAGAAATTGATAGAAAGGACATCAGAAATCGCGATATGCACATGGAGCATCATCCTTACAACTCGTCAACGCTAACACTGACAGATTTTGGCGCAAATGCTTCGTCTCGCTTCAAACTAGCGTCAGCAAGCCGATTTTGCCACATGAGAACCATTCAAGTGGCCAAGTCGTTATTTCGCGGCGAGGATTTTACTATTTTCACAAGCGTTACTTGTGTCTATCGAGACCGCACTGTTGGCGCTTCATAGACGCGCCAAGTGATGACATGGACCCTGAGGCCTGAGGCCTTGAGGGACCAGAGTTTTCTTCATAATACTCACAAGCAGAATTCATCGATTGGAAAAAGAGGAGGTTATGCGATAAGCCAACAACACATCATTACGTGGCGACACGAGGCCTCGCCCTAGGCTCTTCATGTTCGTACAACTCCTTTTAGTATCGTGACGACTATCAGTACCAATACTCATCACTCCCTAGCTTCTGCGGATTGCCAATTATCCATAAATTCTCTATTCTTGCCGGCAGAAGCGTTGGCACCGCTGCACGATGAATATGATATCTTTGCGGTTTCTTCCTCCCCGGACCGAAATATGGACGAACTGAACCGAGTGCTCGTTATGTCGTGCTTCAGCTATGTATAAAGCGTGCCATGTTCTGAACCTGGACATCAGCCCCCCTCCCTCCCCGCAATATATGCTCCAAGTCGGAGAGTATGCCCCAATTACTGCGTACAAATTCCACCGAATCCAAGCAAGAGGGTGGAGACATTATTGAAGTCTCTGACTTGGCTCTCGTGGGGCCCTCAAATCGCGCTGGAATCGGAGGCTGTTTTGAAAATAAATTCATGTGAGTAGGTTGGGGGGATGGCACGAATTTGAACGATGGGATATATTTGTGGCGCAGACTTGGTGTATCGTTATTCTCGACTCTTGGTGGATTCGTGAGTTCTTTGCACAGTATAAATGACCCATCAATGACATCGTGCCTTGTCACGTATATTCAACAGCTCTGTGGTTACGGCCTGGCGAGTTGGGCAATATCCTGACATGGTACTAGACTAAATGTGAATCAGGGTGTCCTCCGCAATGTGCTCGTCATTGAGTCTTTTGCGGCGAAGTTCCCAGAGATTTACATGAATGTAACACTACAGGTGAGGGTGATATCTCAGTAGATCTCTGCCCTGTTAGAGTAAAACTACTTTTAGGGATGGTTTCTTTCCACATTTGTACTTGGCAAGTCAAGCTGGCATCCCGCAAACGTCTGTCAGCTGATGTACGCCCATAGCTGCCTGGGTCGGAGCTAATGTGAGCGGCCCCATCTGTGACAAGGTGAGATTTATAATTTGGCGAGAGGATAAACTATGATCAACTACGACACAGATCGGGCGAAAGATTGGCATAATATGCAATGCTGTGATCTTTCTTGTCGGTAGTTCACTCCAAGCAGGTGCTACGTCTCCCAGTCAGTTCTGTTTCGCTACACCTCTCAGCCTTGCTGAAGATTTGCTAGTTGGCCTGTTCACTGGTAGTGCTGTTACTGGTCTGGCAGCCGGTTCTCTGACGCATGTTGTTCCAATGTATATCGCTGAGATATCCAGTGCCAAAATCCGTGGATCTTTAGTTTCCCTACAACAACTCGCTATCACATTCGGGGTGAGTGAAACAGCCAGGACTGAAGTTATGCATCTGACGTTACAGATGTAGATTCTTGTCAGCTGTACGTGGCAGCCTGCTTTCATAAATTCAGATGTGCTCATCACTCGAAGACTGGATCGCGTATGGCACGTCACATATTGGGGGAACGCGATGTGCCCCGAAAATACCGTACACTTTGGCGCTTCCGAATGGCATGCTTGTGTTCAATCCTTACACAGATGTCCCTCATGGCGGTTGCAATGGTCAGACACAAGCGTCATGGAGAGTTCCACTCGCATTCCAAATATTACCTGCCTTGGTGTGTTGATTATATCTTCTGCCTCCCCCCTCATACCTATGAAAGTGTAGTGTCTTGCCATTGGCATGCACTTCATGCCATACTCGCCCCGTTGGCTCGTTGAACGAGGCCACGAGGAGGAAGCTCTGGAGACCCTGTCGCGTCTTCGACGAAAGCCCGCTGAAGAGTATTCAGTTCGCACTGAGTTCCTGGAGATCATGGCTGAAGTTCATTTTGCAAGAGAGGTCATGAAGGCGGCATATCCTAATGCGGGGCCAGTCAGGCGAATCATCAATAAATATTTGGTTTTGGTGTCTAGCCGGCCAAAGTCCAGGCGTATCATTGTTGGAAGCCTTATTATGACGCTGCAACAAAATATGGTGGGTTTTCAAATTACAGTCTTTCCTTATCATGTAGTGATGTGTCGTTGTTTGCCAGGGCATGATTGTAAGGCGTGGTTCATCCTTCTGGAACCAACATCGCTTACTTCGCTTAAGACTCTCGTCTATCTTTTACCTATGCGTACGTTTCACAAAAGATCTTAACTGTTAAGTTCAGAGTTCACTCTCATCCTCAGTTCTCGGCCAACTCGGCCTTGACCCTACTACTACGTCCCTGATCGCCACTGGGGTTTATGGGATTGTCAAGGTGAGTTCCAGTGTAGACAAAGTCATGTGTATGCCTCTTAATCTGCCCCAAGATGCTCGCTACTTTACCTGCTATCGTTCTGGTCGATAGTGTGGGCAGGCGGCCTGTGTTAATATCTGGTGCCGCCGGATGTTTAATTTGTTTGGCGATCATAAGTTCTATGGTAACCATGTACGGCAAGGATTGGCCAGCACATGTAGTAGCGGTTCGTATTGCCATTGGTAGGTGCACTGTAACTACCCACAGAACATGTTGAACTGTCTTGCAGTCTTCGTGTTTATCTATGACGCCATATTCTCTTACTCGTGGGCTCCGATGGGATGGGGTGCGTGGCTCATGATTCAATTCCTTCGAGGATTTAATACCTTGGCCAGTTGTTACCAGCGAGATATTCCCGTTGCACCTCCGGTCCACTGGTATGTCCATCACCGCATCGACTATGTGGTCATCTAGCTTGTGCGGTTTTATTATCTTCTTTCATCTATCTGGTATTGACATTCTTTAGTATGGCTGGACTCTTTGCGCCGATGCAGGTTAATCCAAGTATGGGTGGAACATGGTACTATATATATTCCGCGACTTCTCTTGCCGCGTTACTCTCAGCTGGTACGTTAAATTCCCAAATTGTGTCAAAAATATGTTTAGCTCGTTTTCCAGTATTCTTTATCCCAGAAACCAAGGGTGTGGTATGTTTTTTGTATACACCGCATGCCCTGCTGAACATAGCTGACGAAATTGTACAGACCTTGGAAGGGATGGATCCCCTATTTCGTGATAATGCTACTGACAGTCAGCGAGAACACAAGGAGGCTATTTGTCGGGAGCTTGGTCTGCTCGACCGGGCGTCCCCAAATGCATTGATGTAAACAAACCCCTGGCTGGCCTAGGTCATCATTTACCCATTGAATTGATTGAATTCATGTATCATGTATGAACTCCGTTTGTCTTTTTCTATCCTCAATATTGTTGGTACCTTCGCATGTTCTTTTCACGACATTGCAGAGACAGCGGACGCAACTTGATAAGTAACGCTCATGAGCTCGCGACGTTACACCATAACTCATCCGAGTATGCTAGTACTGTGTTTACACGTAGCAATGTAATACTCCTCTGCATCATTCCATGGTACCTTTTGATAATGATGTCTTAGTCTCTTGTGAGTCGGCGAGTTTGTATAGGTCCTTTAAGAGGTAGTCACTGTGAAAATTAGATCCAATGAATTTCAGTAGGTCATTTCAGATGATAATGGGGATGGGCAACATCCAGCCAAATTGAAACTCCGCCCGTGAATCGTCCATAGTGGGTGTAAAGAAAATGACTGTCCAGCAGAAAGATCGCATGGCAGCACTTTGAAACGAAAGTGGGACACAAAAAGCTTGCAGGGAGATAGATACAAAATATTGCATTGCTTGTATTCTTTGAGACAAAACATGTAAAAAGTCTCATCCTTGTAGTAATCATGTATCAAAATGGCACGGAATGCAACATTTTTCATGATTTCTTTCAGAGAATACAACGGCAGATGACAAAAAAGGTTACCTGTACAGTACCAATAGTAAACAAGAGGCGGCACCATCGGCAGCCATGCGATCTTTGAGCACACTGAAATGTGCGCT
>KN835156.1:0-167034 GCA_000827255.1 Suillus luteus UH-Slu-Lm8-n1
GGGGGGGGTTTGGGGCTCTGGATGTTCGGACTTGAATGTTATCAAATGTTGGAACCGAATGAGGCTCCAAGTTGGAACAGGGCACCACATACTCTGGAGGAGGGCTCTTATTGAAACTGAACATGATCAGTTTCGCTTTGACGTCTCTCAGGTCTTGCCGTGGCAATCAAAAGTAGGTATTTTCTGTTCTGTTTTGGCATCAACATAAGACGGGAGTGTGCACATTCTACAAAATTGGCTGGTCTGCCATTTTCCATTCTTCCAGCCTTGCCGAAGCCAAATCGATGGACACTCTTCATTGGCTTTTCCAACGTAACTTGATTAAAGGTGGGGAGGCTACTATCACTGTCAGACTCACTGTCTTTTACTTGAATGCATTCTTCTGGCCTCCAGCCGCATTGGCTTCTTTCCTTTAGTAGTGATTCCTGGTAGTTTGAGTCTGTCCATGAACATCATGTATTGACAATAGAATCACATAACTTAGGACTCAGATTAGCAGTCATTTGCCAATAAGTATGTCGGAAAAAGATAAAGGTGCCTTGGAAGGCTACTATATTTAGACATCATGAAGGCACCTTCCAACTATAATGCATCCAAGATGGCATGCCACAGTCAGGCTTCCAGGGGCTTCCAAGGAACCTAATCTATATTTGATGTGCTTGGAAGGCGCAACATGTGATTGCGTTAACTTCCAAGGCAAACTTGTCTTGCCAGCTTATGCACACACTCTGTCTAACATTACTGTATATATGTTCTCACAATGACATTACCACCAGCTGCAGGACATCAATATATAAGCTCATTGTCCAGCAACACTGTATAGTGTCAATACTGTACTCAGACCTTTTTGATTTGCGGGATCAAATTGCACGAGAGTAGTTGTTTGCGGAAGTGGCAGAAGAAGAAGGACACCAAAGAGTTCACTTCACTTGCAGCACAGGCAACTGAAGTGCAAAAATGAGGTATGTTGGACTACAATCTAATATTCAGAATCATCTTACTCATGTATAATAACATCTGAATTCAGAGCATCGCCGAGATAAAAAGCGCCATCTCAAGCAGCATAAGATAATATTCAGTTGATATCAATGTCTCGTCAGGCACCATCTGATGACAATGTACTTGATTCCGCCAATCTCGCCTTGATGGGATCATTTGAGGTTGAGCATGGTCCAGGCGATGCAATGAGCATTGGTGGTGATTCACTCTGTCAATGTATGATATATTCTTTCGCTCTATTCAAACTAATCATGTTCAAAATTCAGGTTCTGATTCAGATTGCAGCATGTTGAGCATCATTATTGCACATGAAGATCTGCTTATGTCCATCCCATCCATCATTGCCCCTCCTGATCTCAATACCTTCAAGACAGAATTTCACCCCAATGCTCATTGTGAGCCTGTAATTGAATGTTTTTCTGCATTTGGGTGTGTAGAAACTGACAACATGAGGCCACACATTGATGATGAAGCACCGTGGACTCCGTTCAAATCTCGTGCAGACTTCGAGTTTGCTGAAATTGTGCATCAAGCTACTCTTGATAAGGACCAGACAGACCGCCTGTTGAAGCTGCTTTGGAGGATAGTAGACGGCAATACCAATTTTACTTTAAAATCTCATGCTGATCTGTCAAAAGCATGGGATCTTGCAGCTAGCCAAATGACACCAGTGAGTGTAATATAGTATACAGTCATGTATCACCTGAGATATAAATGTTGTTTCAGTTCGAGAAACATATCATTCCCATCAAGCATAAGAAAGATACTTTGGAGTTTGACATGCATGCATGGCCATTATGGAATTGGGCAATGGACTTGCTTAGCGAACCGCTATTGGCCCCACACTTCGTATGGGATGTAAAGCACTTGTATAAACATGACAGGATTAGTTACAAGCACTTTATCCATGAACCATGGACAGCTGACCACTGGTGGCACATCCAGGTATGTACTTATTAATATGTATGACTTTAATCCATGCCAAACTAATGCTATTGTGTTATTTTATCACCACAGTCATCGCTACCTAACAATGGAGTCCCATTCGCCATCATACTATATGCAGATAAGACCCATCTGTCCTCATCTGGTGCAGTCAAAGGCTACCCTGTTATCGCTCACTGCGTGAACCTACCTGTTGACATCAGGAACCCAGACGGAATTGGTGGTGGACAAGTAGTAGGCTGGCTGCCCATTGTAAGTCTTCTTCAAATTAATCGCTTGGTTGTAGCAAGCTGACTCCTCCTTGTATCACTAACACAACTGTTTGACAGGTCCCCGAAGATTCTGGAGAGGATGGAAAACTAAGCTACACAAACCTCAAACACATTGTCTGGCATGAGTCATTCTTCAAGTTGCTCAAATCCATCATCCTATACGCAAAGACAGGATTCGCACATGAATGCTATGATCGCATCACACATTGGTTATACCCTTTGATCCTTTTACTTTCAGCCGATTACAAGGAGCAGTGAGTGTTTGATATCAATTATATTTGGTCATTTTTACATGTTTAACGGCAGGTGCATGATGGCGCTAATACGGGACACATGGCAACTGTCCATGCCCCATCTGTCTCGTCCCCTCAACAAAACTATGTGACCACACCACAATGTACCCTCTCCAAACTGCTAAAGAAGTGCAGGCTTGCGTTCAGCTGTACTTTGATGACCGAGTTGCTGGAGAAGATGCACTGAAAGAACATGGTTTGAGACCTGTCAAGGTGTGTGTTTCTCATATCCGCATTTTGGGTGATGTAAATTTCAACATTGACCATCAGAATGTGTTTTGGAGCGTCCCAAACTTGGATCCTCATGAAATCATTTCACAGGATTCGCTTCACTTGTGGCACATGGGGTTATTCGGTAGACACAAGTTCGAAGACCTTAAGAAATGTGTAGGGGATCTGGGGCATGAAGCGCTGAAAAAGGTTGACAATCAGTAGGTCATATGTTCATGTTTCTTATATGTTTTTAATTGTGAATTGAAGATTTAGCACCTTTCCACAATGGCGAAATCTGAACCATTTTGATTGTTGAAGGATCTTCAACTCAGCTGAGGGTGCAGCTGATATAATTGTTGAAGGGATGAGAAATTGTGCGATAGGCTCGTCCCTTAGGGGATGCAAGGAAAGCTGGTGTCCACTGGTGACAACTCTGGGGGAATGCGCGAGGCGCGAGAACAAAGGCGCTATAGGCGCACGAAGCACGGGAACATTGCGCGTTGCGAAGCGGAAGTGCGTGAAAGCGGTATGCGGGCGATACTGAGACTTAATGAGGGCGTGAAGACATGCAGAGCAGACAACTGATGATGATAAGACCACTAGAGCTAACTGCTACTAGGGCTTGCAATGATATATTCAAAACATAGATAAAAAATGTAGTTTGTGCTGGTAGTGAGATGGTGGTTGGTGAAGTGTAGTATGTGAAGTAAAGTGAAAATAAACATGGTACGATAATGAAATAAATAATAAATGGAGAAATACACACCTGGGAACTTAGTTGGACATGGGGATAGGCTGTGGGAAGTCAGGCGCCATAAGGCGCTTAGGCGCGCGCAAGTTGCACAAGTGTCGCCTATGTCGCGCATGTCACGCGTGCATCGCATTTGTCGCGCTAGTGTTGTGTTTCATGTGTAGTACTGTAGACTTGACCTACATCGCAAAATGGGCCATTGTGAGGCTACTCAGGAATGAGTCTCTACATCGTGTCACTAACATTGCCTTCAGCAATGGAAATAAATTCCAAGACATTCCTAAGGTGAGTAATAGTTTCAGTACCATTGTCTCAGAGTGTTTGTTCGTATTGACATAATTTGATTGATAGCAAATTTGTATGCTTCTCAAAATATACTCACATGCAATGAAGACAAGGCTGGTTACGTGCTCTTGCGGTGCATCGCAAGCTACCTTGAACTCAATATGTATATTTCGCTTGATGTGCACACTACTGATACCATTGCAGCTGGGGAAGCAGAATTACTAGTATATCAAAAACTCCTAGAGGTAATGTCGTCTGACTTGCTTCAATGTTTAGCAGAGTTATTGATTATATTTACTGGACAACTTAGGAGTATCTTGACTTACAAGGTGATGAGAGAACAAAGAATTGGAATTTCCCGAAGGCACATGGCGGGAAGCACATATTTCACAATGTCCTGGAGAAAGGCATTTCTTCAGCACTCGACCTAACGAGAAGCAACACGGCCCCATCAAGCATGCATACTTATGCCAGACCAATTGCAAAGATGTTGCTAACCAGGTACTATATCATTGCCGGTTTTTCCAATCAGATCCTTACTTTGTTTACAGCTTTTGAAGTTGGATCATATTTCCCTTGTCTCTGAGCTCATCTGCAGCCACATCAGCCACCTCATTGAAGAATACCTCAGATGCATTGCATCAGAGAGGGAGCTCAAAAGCGATGAAGATGAGTCGAAGGATGATTGGACATTCATAGGCCACATTTGCCTTGGTTCCCCACAGTCTCTTGTTAGTTTTGCCTCAGTGGAGGAGGCACATAATTCGAATCACGCATTTGCACATTTCCAGAAGAAGTTCACTAGATTCCTCAACAGCTTCCTCCCTTCCAACAACATACCATTGCCTAATGGTTCAACATGGCTAAGACCAGCAGCTGAGGATACGGTCAGTCGTTGTCTTTCTTATTTACCGTGTTTTAATCATAGTACTTCTGGATAGCTTCAAGAATACTGCTACCTCAAAGTAAATTATGAGTCCTTCGTTGACTGGAAATTGGCAACCGACTACCTTAGGTGTAACCCAAATTTCTACAGCCATGAACGGCGTGATTGCGCACTGATACACACCCACGACAAGGATGGGAATGACCAAAACATTTTCGTCCAATTACTATTCATGTTTAAGTATGTTGTTAGCAAGCAGACTTTGGACCTTGCTCTAGTTCAGCCCATGGGCTCCTGCCTTGGTACACGATGTGCTGTAGATCGGGATCTGCGCTTCACCCATCTTCACATGCGACCCACAGCTTCATCAGAATTCATCTCCCTTTGTTCAATCATTTGCAGTGCTCTCCTTGTCCCTGATTATGACAGTGACACAGACTTTTTCCTTATTTACTATGTGGATACAGATATGTTCATCTGTTCTCGAAGGAAATTTTTTTAGGTAGTTTGATTGGTTTGCTCTTACTGCCCTTTGAGCTATGTACTAACCACTGTCTACAGTATACTATTGGTTTTCCGGAGGTGTTGGATCTCAAATGTCTATGATATCAATGCTCCCCTTGGCTCTTTCCCAAAAACTAATTTATCATCTCACAATCTCTGTCAATATCTCTCCAGTGTCATGCTCAGTCCTTACCTGCAAAATGACTCACACACAGTACCAAATGCAATGAAGAGGTAAGCTCACTACCCCATAACCATGAAGGGTGCGCATTCAAGCTTCTCCAGCCCATAACCATAAAAAGAGCGCTGACAAGCTGCTCCAGCATACCTAGCATATGAAGCAGGTAAGCTCCCTACCCCATAACCATGAAGGGTGCACTCACAAGCTTCTCTCAACATGCTACTACCACGCACTCTTCCCACAGACTTCCTTCAAGTTTGTCTGGTGAAGATTGTTGGACTGTTCCTCCAATGCGCTGCTATTATGTACTCTTCCCACAAACTCCCATTGCCTGCTGGTGGTGGAGATTGTCGGACTATTTACTCCTTCATCAAGGCCATTATTAATATGTACTCCGAACTTCTATTTTCCGGTGGAGATTGTTGGACCACTCTTCCAATAAGGCCATCATCATGTCTCTCTGAGCCAAGTTATTTTCCAGACACCCATCTCACGAGTCTCTTACACCAGCTTGCCCTTGATTTGGTCTCATTCTTGCATCAACAGTTTGATGTACACGACATCTTAATGCGATGCCTGAACCCTTAGCTTAAAGGTGGGCTATTACCTCAGATTAAGATTCACCATTTATCAACGCCTCATTGTTATGCCTATAGGACACCATGTGTTTGTGCTATTAGTGCCAAATGCACTGCAGTATACTACATAATCAAACAGTGCATGATGTGTTCAGAACTGATATAAAGAACAGTGTAAACTGAACTCAGCATGCACAGCTTGAACCCTCCCCTGCTCCTGCTTCCTTCGCATGCCTTGGCACCATGTACCAGAGAATATTGAGGTCATGGAGAGCAGCTCTGACACAGGCTCAGATTCAGATGAAGAACTCTTGAAGGTTTGCACTGCTGTTGCATCTCCACCAGATGATGATTCAACCACAGATCTTTGTAAGGCAAGTGTTGTCTCACTCTTTAACACGTGCATTACAGACTAAGTTGATTATCCAGATGCTAGAAATTGCTCAGAAGCTTCTGTTGAATATGCAAGGCCGGCAGCGGGAGCTCTTGAAGCAGAATGCGCTTCTAGAGGCTTCAGCAGCTAAAGGTCAGAAGAAACTCACTTGTGACAAACTTGAGCTAGCTGTCAAGGAAGAGGCTATCAGGCTTTTGGGGCGCAAATACTCAATTACACATTGCTTGTGGATCAACCCTCAGATCTTCCCCTTGCACACACATCCCAACATTGATCTCAACAGTAAGGAACACTAGCTATCACCACTTTCGATTGAAGACGGTGTGAAAGCTGAGTTGTTCTCGTTCGTTCCAGAAACAGATCATGAAATGATGAACCACAAGCACTTTTGTAGTCATGTCAGTGCAGTTCACGTCCTTCATTTCGAGACTTATTAACTGATGTCTTCAGTTTGCAAAAGGTGTTGGCAATGTTCGCTCTGAAATGGTCTCAGATATCAAGCCATGTGCTGGAGCTATCTTCGGCTTGAACCCCGAGTTCTTCCTTCGAGGCTATGATCCAGCCACACAAGAAGAATGTTGCATCCTTATCTGTTCTCCTCATGGTTCCTACACCAAGTTTGCTCCCATATTGTTCCCCAATCCAGATAGTCTCTTGCCCAATAACTTCCTGAAATCAGCGGTGCTAGTTAAGGTATGTGCTCTGGCACTTTAAATTATGATAGGGAACTAATTTTAAGTCACGCCTCACATTAGATCCTCAAAGTGTCCATTTGTGGCAAGACTTCATTGTCCTCCAATGTGCAAAGCTCTAAAATGAAGGCCAAGATCTGGGAGTTGCAAAGCACAACACCAGGCATGATTGCTGCCGCTGCAACTGTTGTATTGTAATGACAACAACAACAACAATGACATCGTTGGAACCCTACTCACTATGAATCTACAGGGTGCCATGCCACTGCCACTGCCACTGTCATCCACCCTCTTTCTTGATTCATCCCTCGCTGCCCCTGCATCCAACCTGTCACCCACTCTCTCTCCCACTTCTGTGTTCAACCCATCATCCACTCTCCCTGGCACTTCAATGTTCAACCCATCATCCACCTTCCTCACTGCTTCCACATTTAACCTATCGTCCACCCTCCCCGCCACTTTCATGTCAAACCTGTCGTCCACCCTCCCTGCTGCTTCCGTGTTCAACCTATCATCCGCCCTCCCTGCTGCTTCTGTGTTCAACCTGTCGTCCGCCCTCCCTGCTGCTTCTGTGTTCAACCTGTCATCCACCATCCCTGCCATTTCTGTGCTTGATATGTCATCCACCCTGGATTCTTTTGCAGCGTGGTATATACTGGCTGGCAATCATTTAGTGGACTGTTGTTTGAGAAGCTGCGAGACACAATGATGCATTGATTCTGGACTGGTATTAAGTCTTCAGCCTTGATTATCTTACTAGAAGCTGATTTATGAAGTTCTCAATCTACTAGATATCACGTCTTTTGAAGCGGAAGTGTTACATTCTCTATTTCTAATATTTGGATTCTTTTTGTTGCAAGCATATTGCATTTCAAACATTATTAGTGAAATGGATTGAAATCCAGTACCACAATATTATTACCATTTTGAATGCTCTTTTGAAAATAGCGCGATTGAAATCATCCTTGAAGCTTGGCAAGAAGAACTCAATATTGAAGTTACCTTGAAATGTCTTGTAAGTCCACGGTCTTCACATTGTAGGGGTTGTCTTGGAATTGTCTTGAGACTTATTGAAAGGTCCCTGGACTGCTTCCAAGTAGCTTCCACAATTTTTGGGTCTGCTTCCAAGCGAGTGGCAATGCCGCCGGTAAATTGAACCCTTTCAAGCCATTGTGGGACATTCCAACCAAAATTAGATTTCTCCGACATAGTCAGCACGTGATTCGCTTAAATTAGAAGGAGAAAAAACTTGGACGATCTTGAGCGTCGCGTATCGTGCAAGGCTTAGCTTCATATGATATATTCTCCCGAATGCGCAAACATCCAAAAGCGCAACTGTAACAATCACCATTGCGTCCGCCATGAATATATCTCATTCCATTCCGTCTACAGTCTCAAGCATCTCTTTTTCATTCCTGACAGCGGAGGACATCCGGAGGATATCAGTCAAGCAGATTTTGAACCCAGTATTGTTGGATGACTTGAACAGGCCGAACATCGGCGGCTTGTATGATCCTGCGCTTGGTCCCAGCGATCGTCAGGACATGTGAGTGCCTAGCTCTTGGTGGTCTTGGGACAGGTGCGCTGACACTTTAATCCAGCTGTGCAACATGTCACTTAACTTACTTCACGTGTCCAGGCCACTTTGGTCACATTGAACTGCCTGCTCCTGTGTACCACCCTTTGTTTATGGCGAACATGTACAACATTCTTCGCGCAACATGTTTGTTTTGTCATAGATTCAAACTGAGCCGATCAGTGGTACGCGCATACCCTTTCGCTCATTCTCCTTGACTGAAGTGCTCCTCGCCAGATCTGCAAATATGTCGCCAAACTTCGCCTGTTGGAACATGGTCTCTTGGAAGCTGCTCTCGACGTGGACAATATCACCTTACACACAGCCAGTGACGACGACGAAGACAGTCGCGACGAAACTATTCCTGAACTGGAAGGCCGTGTTAACTTATTCGTTATGGTGCATCTCAGCAAGGCGTCTGGCAGCAAGCGAGATCACTACAAGGATAACCTTGTCTATCAAGCTCGAAAAGATCTCATTCAAGAGTTTTTGAGATCAACTATCACCAAAAAATGTAGCAATGAAGGTTGTGGCGCGTAAGTTAGCTGTTTTCACTGTATGTCAGCTTTTGGCTTAGCGGGGCAACAGCTTCGCCTATACGTTCCGCAAGGAGGGATTCACCAAAATAATTGAATATGATCTCTCTGTCAAACAAAAAAACCAGCATCGAGCTATCAGCCTCAAAAGGCCAGATGTCCTCTTGTTCCAGCAGCCAGCTGCAGATGCTTCAAAATCTCGCTCCGAGCCTCTGAATGCTATGGAGGAAGATCCGGAATCTGAATCTGAACCAGAGGGGGAGCCTACATACTCAGATGAGGAAGAGGAACTAAACGCTACCCGTCTCTCGAAAGAGAACGGTCCTCCTCGTGCTGCAAATGGTAAAGTCAAGACAACGCGGGGCCGCAATGAGCGTGTCATGGCACCAGAAGAATGCCGTGCCCATTTGCGTCTTCTTTTCCGTAACTGCCCGACGATCTGTTCCCTCATCTTTGGCCGACATGGCCCTTTCGCTCCCCTCAATGCTGCAGGTTTGTCACTGGCATCTGCCGACATGTTCTTCATAGAAGTGATCCCTGTTCCGCCGACGCGTTTCCGTCCGCCTGCTATAATGGGTGAAACGTTGTTCGAGCACCCCCAAAATGAGCTTTTGGCCAAGGTATTGAATACGTCATATAGGTTGCGTGATTTAAACGCAGACCTGCATGCCGCTTCTGTGAAGCAATCAGGCGTTGACGATACGACGCGGCGTCGTTTATTTAGTGCTTTACTCGAGGCACTTGTTCAGTTGCAAGCCGACGTCAATAGCTTCATGGACAGCAACAAAAATCCTACGCCTGTCCGTAACGGCAAACTCCCTCCGGCTGGTGTCAAGCAGGGGCTTGAAAAGAAGGAGGGTCTCTTTCGTAAACATATGATGGTACGGATTGTTTTTTGCTGAGTGGATCATATTGAATTTTCTTGGCAGGGCAAACGTGTCAACTATGCAGCGCGGTCCGTCATCTCGCCAGATGTAAACATCGAGCCAAATGAAATTGGCATTCCTCCTGTCTTTGCGAGGAAACTTACCTTTCCTGAGCCTGTGACTCCTGCGAATTTCCACGAACTGCGGCAATGGGTAATCACTGGTCCGAAGGGTTACCCAGGAGCGACAATGGTTGAGTATGAAGATGGCCATAAACAGTCCTTGGTAATATTTTCATTGCGCCGCTTCCATAGTTCTGACGTGATTCTCCAGGAAAAACTCACGCCTGAGCAGAGAACGGCCATCGCCAACCAGTTGCTGACACCTCAAGATGGCAGCGACAGCTCGTCAGGTCGCGGACTCTCAACGCGCACGGCTTCGATCAACAAGAAGGTGTATCGGCATCTTCGGGATGGCGACATCCTGATTCTCAATCGTCAACCAACCCTTCACAAGCCAAGCATGATGTGCCATAAGGCCCGGATTTTACGAGGCGAAAAGACGATAAGGATGCATTATGCGAACTGGTAAGTTTCCACTTACTAGTACTATAGGTTCAATGGTTGATCTTCTTTATGCTCAGTAATTCTTATAATGGTACGCATTCCAAATTCAAGTCGTATAACTGCACCTGATTGTAACTGCTCTCAGCTGATTTTGATGGTGACGGTAAGCATTGTGGTTTGAAGTCCCGAGGTTAATGAGAAGCTAAACTGCTCGTTTGGTAGAAATGAACATCCACTTTCCCCGTGAGCTCCTTCAAATTATAATATAATCTATAACATGTTTTGAATCCCCTTGAAGAAAACCAGGTTGCTCGTGCGGAGGCGATGCTAATTGCCAATACTGAGAATCAGTATTTGGTCCCGACATCTGGTAAACCCTTACGCGGCCTCATCCAGGACCATGTTGTTGCTGGGGTTTGGATGACCTGCCAAGACGCTTTTTTTTCCCGCGAGGAGTACTTCCAGCTACTATACGGAGCACTCCGTCCTGAGGATGAGAGTTATCATCTACCACGGCTAGCCACTCTACCTCCAACCATATGGAAGCCACGTCCGCTATGGACAGGCAAACAGGTTGTAAGTAACAGTGCTTTGTTCGCACACTCAGCCCCTAATCGCATTGCACAGATATCGACGGTCTTGAAAAACATCACGCCGAGCAACGCGGAGGGTCTGAACCTTGATTCCAAAGCTAAAGTTCCCGGCCATCTATGGGGCAAACATTCGTCAGAAGACAAGGTTATCTTTGTTGACGGCGAACTTCTCTGCGGTGTCCTTGATAAATCCGCGTTTGGAGCCACCGATTATGGTCTTGTGCACTCGGTATACGAGCTGTATGGAGCTGATGTTGCTGGGAAGCTTCTCGGCGTTCTCAGCCGGCTATTCACAAAGTTTCTACAACATCGGGCTTTCACGTGTCGCATGGACGATCTGGCATTAACGCCTGACGGCGATCAGAGAAGAACTGAACTCCTCCAACATGGCCGTGATCTTGGGTTCGACGGTGCTGTCGAGAATTTCCCTTCGTTGAGCAAGCTACCCAAGGAGGAAGTCCCAGCAGCATTGACGGCATTGCTCGAAGATGTCTTGCGAGACGACAGCAAAATGGCTGGCCTCGATGTTACCGTCAAGACTAAGCTGTCAGGCCTAACAAAATCCATTGCCGACGCCTGTATGCCTCACGGTCTTCTCCGCAAATTTCCTGACAACCACATGCAAACTATGACGCTATCTGGTGCGAAGGGTAGTGCTGTCAATGCCCAGCAGATATCGTGTGCACTTGGCCAGCAAGAACTTGAAGGTCGTCGCGTACCCGTAATGGTCAGCGGAAAAACTCTTCCATCCTTCAAGTCATTCGAGCCGAAAGCCATGGCAGGTGGGTATGTTGCCAGTCGATTCTTGACGGGCATCAAGCCACAAGAATTTTATTTCCACTGCATGGCTGGACGTGAAGGTCTTATCGATACTGCTGTCAAGACGTCTCGATCCGGTTATCTTCAGCGCTGTCTCATTAAGCATCTTGAGGGCATCCGTGTTCACTACGATCATACCGTCCGTGGCAGTGACTCGTCCATATACCAGTTTCATTATGGTGGCGATGCCCTTGACGTTACAAAGCAGAAGCACCTCTACCAGTTCGAGTTCGTCGCCCGGAACCAGATCACCCTTCTTAACTTTTACAAACCTAAGAACATTGCTGGTCAGATCAACGACAGTGACGCCGTGTCTTATATGAAGAAAACTCTGAAGAAATCAGCAGTACGTTCAGATAAGTATACGCCCGCCGAGCGAGAGGGGCGCGCTCCTGCCTTGGATGTGTATAGCCCTAGTCGATACCTCGGCAGCACATCGGAGAAGTTTGCGGAGGCATTGGCTCAATACATCAAATCTAACCCTCATGGGTTATTGGTGAACAAAGATAAGAAGGCGACGGACGGCCCCAAGATCATGCGTCGGCATGAACCCACCAAAGCTAAACATTTCAACTTGCTCATGAATATCAAGTATCTAAGAAGTCTGGTGGAACCTGGGGAAGCTGTTGGTTTGTTGGCGTCTCAGGGGTGAGTTTGGGGACCTCGTGCATATCTTGATTCTTACTTTTTTTAGCGTCGGAGAACCGTCAACTCAAATGACACTTAACACGTTCCATTTTGCAGGTCAGTTTCTTTTGTGAAATTGCCAACCCCCTGAATGTTCAGACTCCTGATGTAGGTCACGGAGCTGCCAATGTAACACTGGGTATCCCTCGGTTGCGGGAGATCGTGATGACTGCTTCACAAAAGCCCAAGACACCTTCGATGACTATGGAAGTTGCGCTTGGCGTGTCCCAATTGGACGTTGACATTTTCTGCAAGCGGGCTAGCAAATTGACGTTGTCTCAGTTGGTTGACAATGTGACGGTCAAAGAGCGTTTGACTGTGCAAAGCGATGCACGTCGGACCGAATTCGTCATAGACATCGTCTTCTTCCCCGCGGAAGAATACACCGAGGAATATGACATTCTGCCCGAGGAAGTCCTTGCCGTGTTTGCAGCGAAGTTTCCGTTAATACTCAAGAAGGAAATTCAAACAGAAATGAAGAAGCTCGACACGGATCTAAGGGGCCAGATAGCGCAGCTTGGGAAAGGGAAGGCATCAAAAGAACCTGTCGTTGGTGATGTGGAGGCCGAAGATGGCGAGGGTGAGGGCGAGGGCGTAAGCCGTGGTAAGGATGATGATGACCAGAGTGAGCAAGGGGATGGTGATGCCGTTGACGCAAAGCGAGCTCGTCAACGAAAGGAGCAGACATCCTACGAGTCTGACAATGACAGCGAAAGGGATGACTTGGACGATGCTGCTATTGAGGCGGTTTATGCCTCAGATACAGAAGGTTGCGAAGACGAAGACGACAACGACAAAATTGGTCGTTCAACGGTTATTCACGCACGAACTCAAATCGTAGCGGACGCCTTCATGAATGCGTTTCATCAAGCAACTTCGTTCACGTTTACGAAGTCAAAATGCACCATTCGGCTTGAAGTGTGTTATTTGTGCCCTGCATTTTTGCCGTCACCTCACAAGTTTTCAGTTTCCCGCAGACTTCCCAAAAATTTTATTGGTGGGCATAGTCGAGCGCACTTGTCTGAAGACTGTTATCCGGGAGATCCCTGGTATCACAGAATGCTTTAGTGCACTTGTAAAGGAACGCGGAGCGGAAAAGATAAGAGTACGCTATTGTCTGGTTCAACCTGAGCTGGGAGCTGAAAATCATGAATCTAGTTGACTACCAATGGATCCAACTTGCGGGGTATCTGGCAATTTACAGGCGCAACAGATGACAACATCATTGACCTGGATACTATCTACTCCAATGACATCTACTCGATCCTCAAAGCTTACGGTGTGGAGATGGCACGTGCTGCGATATTACGCGAGATTGGTGGTGTATTTGACGCCTACAAGATTGATGTTGATGGGAGGCATCTGGAACTCATTGCAGATTATATGGTCAGACCTTTACTAGCCATGCACGCAACCCACTTACTCACAATCCTGTCAACGTTCAGACATTCGAAGGCGCCTATAAGCCATTCAATCGCAAGGGTCTCTCAAGTAACCCTTCGCCTCTTCTAAAGGCATCGTATGAGACGACTGCCGCCTTCCTTTCAGACGCGACGTTGTATGGTGACTTTGATGACTTGTCCACGCCATCAGGAAATATAGTAATGGGGCGTCCTAATCAAACAGGGACTGGTGTATTCGATGTGATGATGCTTGCGGAAGTTCCTGCTTGAAGATATGTAGACATTGTAGAGTGGTCAAATTATCTATTTTTGCGAGCACGACTAGAACACGCATGTCACGTGGTGTCACGAGATCCGGCTCTTCGCGAGCCTTTGATACCAACCATCCGCTATTCGAGTACATCGCTTCAACATTGCCTGTCTTCTTCAAGTTGAACGTTCTCTACGATGCCCACGATGGCTCGTACTGGTCCCTTGCAAGACCTCCCGCTTGCGCATTTTTTAGCCAGCGGCGCTAATCCAGTTCTCACCATTGTCAAACCAGCCAAACGCCCTCTTTCACCTTCAAAATCAACCATTTTTAACCCGGCGAAGCGTCGCATCCTGCACTCAGAAGGCATTTTCTTACCTGGGGAAGCTTCCCTATCGTCATTGCAACCTCATATTCCATATTCTGGAAGTGATGTCGGAGCCTCCCACAATTCGTCAATAACATTGACATCACCCGCACAATGTGCTGGTGCCACCCAGGGAAGCTCAAGGGATAGACGAACACCGAAGAGACCCTCGCCAAAGTTGATACGTTCAACCAATGTCTCAGGAGGCGACTCAGCATCTGCACTTAGCCTCCGTCGCTCGTCTCGCCTGCAGTCATCCCGACACAGCGCTGAACCTGGCGCTCCCTCAATGGCAATTCTTCGCGAGATGCCGCCGCCTCATGACCGTCAGTCAGTGCATTATCCTGGCTTTGACACATATCAAGATACGCACATGTTTCTCACACCGCGACAAACAAGTCCGTCTTCTGATAATGAAGACTCGTGGCCTAGTAGTTCTGAAGAGGTCCTTTCTGAAAGGGAGGTCACTAAAGAGAACATCCCTCCTCGAAAGAAAACCAAGAAAGCCTCTTTGACGCGGTCCCCCTTTCTGATAGACAAATCGCTTCGCCCAGACCGATCTACTACTCGATTGGAATCCCGCCAGCTGTCCGGCATTACAGCTAGCAGTTACTGCATGGACGTTATCACTCCTCGGGCGCCATGAACCTTACCCGCGACAGCCACTTTCTCAACATAGGGACATGAGAAAGCGTTTGGGGAGGGAACCTTATGGAGCTTTTTTTTTTTATCTACACGGCCCATCATCTCCTACCTTCCATCCATCTTCTCTTTCGATACTTGACCCATCTATCATTCACATGGTATTTATGAAATCTCTAATGTCTATCTGCACATTGTCAGTTACATATATTTGATACTGTAACGCTGGTTGCTAGAACAACATGTGATTCAACTCATGACCTTCGTTTTGTCGATTTAATTCAAGTCTAATTTGTTATGTTCTTTCTGACTTGAGTGCCCTAGTCGGTATGGAAAGCCGGACACTCGTCGGTGGATAAACTTTTCGCCGTGACTTAAAAGCGTACCTAGGTCACGGTGCACGTGGCAATCAACACGTCTAGCCTCTGGACAGCGAGATTGCGAATCATCAATTCAATGTCTACGCAAATGCGCAGCCTTATTTTGCTGCTAGCAGCTTTTCTCCCGCTGGCGAGCGCACAATTCAATTTCTTTGATCAGATGTTTGGGCATCCCCAGCAGCAGCAGCAACAACAACAAGGACCTGGACCTTCTGGGAACTCCCAATGGATGGCACACTCAGAAGCTCGTCAGTATCCAAACCCACAATATACTGCCTCTGGGAATCGCTAACTCTTGATGTTTTAGTCCCATGTTCCCAATACCTGTGTCCAAGTACCTTGGCATGTGTCAGGAGACCAGCTGATTGTCCATGTCCCAATGCAGAGGACATCAAGTGCACCATCCCAGACGCAGTAGATACAGAAGCTGCAACGGTTGTTTGCGTGAGGGGGGTGGAGGAGTGTGCACCAGTCAAACGGCTGACGAGTCCATATTCAACCTGACACATACTATTCCGTCTGTCGTCAGTGACTCGCTAATATATATATGGCGAGTGGCTGTCAAATCCTATCTGCTGTCCCGAAGACAGAACAACTTACCTCATGATTCAGTGTGCCCGTATTTCTACACCGTTCTTTTATGAACGGTGAATCACAGGTTGCAAAGCTTGTTCTCCTAGAAGCACTATCATGTTGCATGCGCATTCTTGCTGATTCCCATCGTCGCGCATGAGCTATTTTCCTCCTACTCCGCTTCCTATTTACAGCGGAAGAAATGTACCTGCTCCGACCCCTGAGAAACTATCACGGTTGTGTGCAATCTACATAATGAACATTATCAAGGTCAGACATACATTTTATCTTTCCCTACTGAATGGAGTCATCGAGATTGGAAGCCGTTCTTTGCTTGACGAACATCCACGTTTGCTAGTAAACAAACTACCCCAATGCTCTCTACCGCCTATTTTCACCTACCTCCCACTGACTACCTCTCCCCCGAACTTTGTCCGAGATTGCCTTGTGGCTCTCAAGAGAGTCGTCGCTTGGGGCGGTTAACCGTCAACGTACCCATCAGCTGAGGCCTGATTTTCTCCATTAATATTAATTATGAGAGAGGAGTATTGTCCCTTAGATCAAATTCAAGAAACAGTCAGACTTCTGCATGCGAACTGATGTCTCCAGTCAATTAACCTTGCTCTCCCTGATATTCAATGTTTGTATTTGTAACTCCGCGAGAACTAAGAATATTGAGATATTATGTAACCCTCAAAGCCTCAAGTTTGGTCGACGCACAGACTACCATGGCTGCCCCAAGACCGACTGTGAGCTGCACCACAAAGTTACATTTATCAGTTTAGCTGAACTTTTAGCAGTCAAAATTGCCTCCAGGTGCCAATCGTATACTCTTCGTCAAAAACCTTAACTACCAGATTACCGGAGAAGACTTATACGACCTCTTTGGACGATATGGCAGCATTAGGCAGATACGCATAGGGGATGAGCAGAAGACGAAAGGAACTGCCTTTGTCGTATTTGATGATGTTATGGATGCACGTTTTCCTTTATCTTATGGGTTCGTTCTATCTAATTCCGGCCAATGTAGGCAAAAAATGCGCTTGAACATTTGAATGGTTTCCATCTACAGGAGCGATATATTGTTGTTCTGTATCACATGCCAGCGAAGCAGGATGCTGCTGCCGCCAAAGCCGATTTAGCCCGAAGGGAGGAAGAGCTAGCACAGTTGAAGAAGAAGCATAATATTGTGGATGACTGAACCACCCCATCTCGAGCTTATCATTGCATATTCACGCTCACTCGTGTGTTCAGCTCATATGTTTTCTTATCGTTATATGATAAATCTGTCAGGCGACGTTCTGTTTGTATCACGCCCTTTCAAGACGATGTCCACACAGAATGCTCAGCTCCGTACACTACATTTCGGGCATTTCTTGTCAATCTGTGGTGCTGCAGGCAGCGGATTTCAGCACAGAGTCGGTGCGGGTGACTAATTGACATACCATACTGCTGAGGGTATTGGTGGCTATACCGTCGCAAGTTAGAGGTGTCTAGAATGCAATAATATGAAGACGTACTACTGCCAGCATGCCTTAGTGCACTGCGGCGGTATACATGTCGGCGAATGCTTGGGGCTGAATTTGCAGTTTCTAAGGTCACACTTGATCTAGGCACCTGGTAAGATGGCGAACAAGAAAGTCACTGGCTTCCAGACCTCTTCGTCAGGCTACACAAGGTAATGTGTCAGCTGAATCCAATGCTTGCAGAGCTGACAAGAAGCGTACCAGATTTATCGAATGCCCACAGCTACGGAAAAGGAGGATGACGTCAACTATCCTGGTCACTGAACATGATCATACCCTTTGTAGTAGTTGCGCACTCTGAACGACAGCGAGTCAAGGACAGTGGCTGCAGCTGAAAAAGTGGCTACCTACCTTCTCCAGTAACACATAATGATTAGGATGTGTTCTGGAGCTTTTCGATATGTATGTCTTTTATACCGGAAATTAGGGCCATTCTAACGAGATAGTTCTCTCACCGTTTACACGACAAGTAAAATGAGGCCGACATGGGGAAGACCAAAAACCCATTCTCGGCATCCATCTAGCGGTGAAGACAAGCAGCTATGGAAATGGACGATCCCGCAATGGTCGCACGATTGATGAGTAAGGGATCACAGCTCAAAACAAATGTGTTCCCTGACCCACATGAGATCTTACGAGCGCCACCATATCGTCAATGTCGTGCACATTATAGGACGACGGAATTTGATTTCTATCAAGAAGTGCGCACGGAGGAGCCGGGACAGCATACCTTTTTCTTCTTCTGCAGACGAGCTCAAAACGGCGTTCTTTCCCAGATAATGTCCCACAATCCATGCAAAAAACTTTCAGCACCGAAACGTTGAGTTACTCCTTTTGGCCCGGAGGCGACTGAGTAAGTAGCCTTACGGCTTCACGTACGTCGGTGAACGTGGCTTTGAGCTGTCATGTTATCACCGATAGCGTCATGTCAACAGCGTCTCAAAATTGGTTATTGCGAATGCAATCCGCGCTCCCACCAACTCTATTATCCTCATCTTCTTTCCGATGTGATGATACAGCTCAGATCAACTTCTACAAGATAAGCTTGATCCGCCAAATTTGCTCATAACACCGCAGAACTTGCGGGGTCCGGCTTTTTCGCAGATGCTGTGAGGGGCTTCCCTGGCGTTAGCGCTGAAACGTGGCCTTCATATCGGTTCGAGAAGCATTCTCACATCACTGTATGGTCCTTCAGAGTTCAATGACCTGGTCAGTGCAGTCACGTAGTCATTGTCAAGTACTATCTTCATGATCCGAAATTATTTGGGACAGTCTGGGAATTCTATTTCTAGTATTCTGAATGTCTCCACTGTTTGTTTGTATGTGTACCCAATGTGCGACCTTCTATGGCGTTGTGGTGACTGGTCAACCGGTGAAACAGTGTAACATTAATGGATACATCCAACCAACACCCGACACATGGCCTGTGGGCTTGTGGTGATTAATTGTGGCTATAGTAATTTGCTTGCTAGCAGCGACGTGGTAATTTTAGCGCTCGCGGGCCTGAAGAGGTCCAAGATCTTCTCGGCTGCACAATTCACCAGGTTTGTCAAGTACGACCGCACTAAAATTCAGTGATCTTTAGAAGTATTTGGCTGCGGGTTTTTTTTTTCACCGGCGAGGCTTGCATATTATTTCAGACAATAAGATCCGCCGGCATGAGATTATGGTGGACCCTCCCCGCTCAAGCGTAAGTTGCGACAAAGTATATTTATCCTATATATATTACTTATCGCATCGCGGCTAGCTGTTGTATATATAATTCACTTGAATCAATGCTTGGCCGCAAAATAGTGGTTGACCTGTGCCAGCATGATATTATTAATCCCATACATAGATTTTCTGGCTGCTTCATCCATTAACTAATACTTGTTCAAGTGTGCACCTGGTAGTAAGTCAGTGCAATTTGATTACGTTGCCACATGCTTACCCCCTCGGTGTCTGTGATAGCTTCTCACATCGGGCCAACGCCCGTTCGCCCTCAAGATACTGATCTCGGCCTCCAAACGATTCCCATAACTTTGAACCATTGCTTGCTGCGGTAGGTTAAACGTCATACACTGTGCGATTGTCGCACCGCATCCCTGCAATCTACTGCGCGCACAAAAATGTTTGCTCACGATTTCAGATCAGAAACGTGTTGATCAAACGGTTCAACTTCAAGTTGGCGGCACACATGACATAGTACGGCTAAGTGCGAATCTTTTCCCTCTCAGACATGAGGAGGTCACTGCGACTGGCCTTTTGTCTCGTCGCAGTTGATGCTCTGTCCCATACAGTGGCCCGGTGGCTTTGTGTCGGCATGACATTGTCTTCGTGTCCATATTTCATGGCTGCTTCACTCGTCAACTAATGCACACCACTTACAGCAGTACTTGGGCGGCGCAACTCAATTATGCCGCGACACGATTGATTCCCCGATGCTTCCGACAGGTTCTTTAACGCGGGTTGAAGGAGTCCAATCGGTATCTCAACGAATCCGATTTTCAATTGTCTTATAATTTTTTGTGTTTGGAACTTGAGAACGTCAAAGCATGCGATCACCGTATCATCTCTCTGCAGTAGTTCCAAAGGCTCCGTTGGGCTCGTCCTATTTTTCTTTGGTCCACGAAAAAGAGGGGACCAGGAACCATGATAGAACTCGAACATAGGGTAACTACGATACCCACATAATTTACCGTTTCATCACATAAATCCTCACGCCCTCACTCTCGTGCACAAAGACCGCATGAAATAGTCCAAAGCTATGATATATGCTATCACAGCGTCCGTTATTTTCAAATGATTCGCTGACCCGCTGGTTCTATCTTGTTCTCGAATTGTACATCGGCCGTCTATGGTACGTATCACCCCACCCCTCTTGACTTCATAACTGCACGTGACAACAGACGAACGGTTTCGTTGCACTGAAACTGCAAATTGCTCCCTCACCACACACTGGCGGGTAGCCCGTATGAATTGAGCCGCTTTAGAACAATCACCCGCCATTAGGACCCCAGGAGTCCGTAAGTACTAGTACCAGCCAGGTACTTTTCTTGTTCTCATGATGCAGTATGAGGTCACAAGTGGAGGCATGATGCGTTGGAGCCAGCAAACTGTTGTTGATCTGCTATCTGAGACAGGGTCATCAAATTTGTATGCACACTGCGTCCGTGAAATAAGTCATGTTGTTCATATGTTCTGCGCCACACATGTCAGACTTGTACTGACATGTGCACCGAACAGCTGTCATGATGCTTCGAGTCCTCCTATGTAATACGAATTCAAAAATGATTCACCGGGAAGGACTTCATCAGCAAACAAATTTTATGCCCGCGCAAGAAATCACTCACGTCACGGTAGGAATGCAGACGCACTGACGCTAACGTGATAGATATCAGACATGCGCCCTTGTAAGCTCGAGACTGTTTGTTCAAAAAATGTACAAGCTCGGCGCAGGTGAGTCACGGTGGGGTACCGCACTTCTTCTACATGATACTCAAGTTCAACACTACCGTCACTCGGATTACTCCGTCATCAACTTTATGTTGGATATGACTAATACTGGGGAAAAGTAAACAAGATCCTAATCGAAGACGATCACTACTGGTTAAAACAAAAATGGCTGCACATACTACTAGGGTAGACTATCGCCTTCGATTCACGGATGAGCGCTATTTCTGCGCATTGCTGCAATGGCGGAGGGCGACGGGAATGCCCATGCATCAGTACAACGAGTCGAAGAAAATACGGCCTTTTAGTGATGACCATACAAATTTGCAGGATACTAGTCAGCCAACTAGAAGGGATACAACTAAGGACAGATGCAAAAAAAATAAAACCTCATAAAGTACAAATATGCAGACCATCGAATATCATCCGTGCTCAATGCAAGTAATAACTTGGCTGCGGTCTGCCGTGTCACCCCTAAATAAGCTCCGCAGCATTTACCGGCATTTCGTCCTTGTGAATTAAGTCATCAGCAATGAAGACAGTATGAAGCAATGACCGAGGGGGCGACTTACAATTTGTGTGCTGTAAAATTGTTCTGGGGTAGAGTGAGTGATGAAGGCGACCAGTGAAAACAAAATGACATACCGATGTCGCGCAGGATACGCACGTCGTCGACAGTCACGAACTAACGAATTATATATGAGAACGCCAAGTGGGTGATGGAGGACGCAACGTACATTAATGGCAACACCTTTCCGGCCAAAACGACCTGAACGACCGATGCGATGTATGTAATTCTCACGATTGCTAAGTAAACCGGCTCAGTAGATTGAAAAATTCGAGGCAAAATTAATTACGCCGGGAGGTCATAGTTGATGACAAGAGAGACTTGTTGGACATCAATCCCTCGGGCCCAGACATCTGTCGTGATGAGCACGCGACTACAACAGAGGTCAATATTTTTCAGATGCAAGCGAGCCCAAAAAAATGACGCACGATGTGCCACCACGGAATTCCGCCATGATAGCATCTCTTTCCTTCTGAACCATTTCACCGTGCATCGATGACACAGTGAAATTTGCCGCGCGCATTTTTTCAGTCAGCCAATCAACCTGTTTCAATCAGTAAGCTACATCGAAGAGGAATTTGTTCAGGGGCATACCTTGCGCCGGGTGTTGCAGAAGATGACAGCTTGTGTGATGGTAAGTGTGTCGTACAGATCACACAACGTATCGAATTTCCAGTCCTCTTTTTCGACAGCAACGAAGAATTGTTTAATCCCTTCTAGCGTCAACTCGTCACGCTTTACGAGGATACGAATGGGATCGGTCATGAATTTTGTCGTCATTTCCAACACGTCGTAAGGCAGCGTCGCACTCAGTAGGACAACCTGAGTAGCTGGGGGGAGGTAACGGTACACGTCATATATTTGGTCCTTGAATCCTTTGTTGAGCAGTTCATCTGCTTCATCGAGAACCAGCATTTTAATGTTACGCGTCCGCAAAGCACGGCGCCGAATCATGTCAAAAACACGACCAGGGGTTCCTGACACCACGTGTTGACCGTATTCCAATTTCCGAATGTCCTCGCCGATGGATGTGCCTCCAATGCAAGCATGACACTGGACATTCATATAGTCACCAAGAGCGAGAACCACTGACTGAATCTGGGTCGCCAGTTCGCGCGTAGGCGATAGCACCAAAGCTTGTGTTTCGCGGACGGACACGTCGATAGACTGCAAAATAGATATGGAGAAGGTGGCAGTTTTACCGGTTCCAGACTGTGCTTGTGCGATGACATCGCGACCCTGTGTTATTGGGAGAATAGCTCGCTGCTGGATGGCAGACGGTTTCTCGAAGTCTGTGCACAAACTTTGGCACTTGCGAGGACGTAAGAAAGAAAATAAACTTACTATACGCATATATGCCGCGAAGAAGGTCCTCTTTCAAGTGGAGGTCGTCAAAAGTCGACACAACCGAGACTGCCTCGGAAGATTCGAATACAAGTTTCTGTGAAATCAGTTAGACTATGCACGACGACGCAATTTAATTTGCTCTTCTCTGAGAAACGTACTTCATCTCCAGGGTTGATGCCAGACATGTTGACCTATAGGGAAGATGGGTGCGGTGGTGAAAAGATCGGAGATTGAAAATAGGACCTACAACCAGCTCAATATTTGGACTTGAACTTTCCAGTAAGTATAGAAGCTTGGGCGACATGGACTCCATTATCGAAACACAGCGTCAAACGCACGAAGAGATAGAAAGATACGAAACTGCTCTCTACTCACTGCTCTCAAGAAATCAACCAACTCATGAAATCAGGATCCAGACAGAACACAAAGCAGCTCAGGTCTTGGATCGCATTTCGTCGCGTGTAACAGCCTTGCACAACTCTTACCTTGACGAGGATGCGCGGAAAGCTGAGATAGGCACACTTAGCGCTCCAGCAGCAGCGCAGAATGACCTTTCTGAGTTCTATGCGCGGTTGGTGAAGGTTCAGGATCACTACAACAAGTATCCTGATGCTGTAGCAGGAGGCTTCGACATGGAGCTTGCTGCCATCTTGGAGGAGGGTAATCAAGATGAGCTGGATGATGATTATGAGGAGGAAGACCGTGCGTTGACAGCAGTCTTAATGTTGCATTGTTTCACCTTTGTTTTTTAGCCATATCTTTACTTTTCTCTGGTGAAGAAGCATACGGGAAGTACCTTGATTTGTACGCAAATCACACCGCGTACAACAACTTGAAAAACATTTCAAAACGACTGCCTTACCTTCAGTATCTTGATATCTTGCTTGCCGCTCAAAATGGTATACTGCACAGCGAGCTTTCGAAAGAAGTTAGGGCTACGAAAGATTACGAGGTGTAAGCTGGTGGATATTCTGGCGTGAGCTGCCCTCACTCCTTATCCAGGTATATCCAACACTTGCATGATTATCTCCTGTCCTTCGTAAAACGGACACAGCCGCTTGTTGATATTCAAACAAAACACCAGGAAGCCGAGGTCGAATTTTACCAAAAGTGGGACGATGGCGATTTTGTCGATTGGGACGAAAATAAGAGCGCCAAGCGATCGGTGAATGCGGACGGCCCAGGACAGGGAATGTGGTGCTCTGCTTGTCAGTCAGGTCATTTATCTCAACGAATCGCGTGTGTTCACGTTAGCATCGCCCAGGCCAGAAAAGCTATTCAAAGAAGACCGTTTATGACGCCCACCTGACCTCCAAGAAACATATGAAAGCAATTGCCAAGCAGGCCGTTTCTGAAACGCCTCCGCAAAATCCAAACGGCACACAAAACAATACCGCACAACCCGCGAGCAATGTTCAATTTTTGAAATCCAGACTCCGGAGCTCCGCGTTACTAACGTATCTTTCTACATCCCTTCTTATGGTGTTGGTCCCCACTATCAGCGAGACGAAATCCAATGTGGAACGTCGTTTCTCCCTTACAGCGCGCGAACGTGAACAAGAATTGCTTGAGCAATCGAAACCTCCTCCGGCTCCCACCAATACATCTGGTGATGCTGCAGCCGAAGAAGAGGAAGAGGAGAGAATCTACAATCCCCTGAAACTTCCGCTCGGCTGGGATGGCAAGCCAATCCCATACTGGCTCTACAAACTTCACGGCCTTGGAGTAGAATATCGCTGCGAGATATGCTCTGACCACGTGTACATGGGAAGGTAGTAGCTTCTGATTTTCGGGATAGCAACACGAAAGCTGACAACCTTGCAACAGGAAAAATTTTGACCGACACTTCCAAGTATGCAGCCTTACTTTGATTTTGATAGTGGTAGGCTAATCACTCACCATGAAGGAATCACGGCACGCTTTCGGCATGCGAGCCTTGGGCTTGCCGAACACAAAACATTTCCACGAAATCACTCGCATTGAAGATGCCCTCTCACGTGAGTGCTTTTATTTCCGGGAAGGATGTCCATTGAAATTTTATTTAGTGGCAGAAAAGTTGAAGCAAGAAGGACGACATGAGATATTCGAACAAGAAACAATGGAAGAACTTGAGGACGACGAGGGCAATGTTTACAATAGGAAAACTTATGAGGACCTGAAAAAGCAAGGCCTAATTTGATTTGTCCGTGCTGTAGTCTTGTACTTCTTCCATTCACTACTCTATTGTTGACCTCTATGACCATGCCAACCATAGAATTAATCTAAGCTCCGTATCACACATCGGTATACCGCGAGCGTGGCGGAGGTGGTGGTGGAGGTTTGCGAACAGGAGTGATCGGAGATTGCAAGCCCATTGCATGTGAATATAATTCTTCGTCAGAGGACGATGGTGAGGATGAAAAGGGAGATTCCTCTGGCGAGTCAAAAGGGTTGGCTGCATTTAATTCCTGGAGGTGAGCTATCGAGATGGGAAAGATGCCTTTTGGATGTTCTGAAAACGTGTCAGAGCATGTGTGCTGAGGTTGCTACATGCTTACCAGGTCTGTTCCACCATGTATCATCATCCGTGCTGGGCGGAGGCACTGGTGAAACATGAGCATCGTGCGTAAGTAAGATAATACGACAGACATTCAGAACAGTCGTCGGGAAGCACCAAAGACGCCAGTTTTTCATCAAGTTTCTCGCCCGGAGTAGCTGACAGTGTGTTTTCCAGAAGCAGCCGAGATAACGCGGCCCTCTTTACGACATCTATGATTCGCACCTCGCTTCTAAAAAGCGCAAAAACTTGGTGCCAGCAATTAGTGGCGCATAATGATTACAGCCAAAAAAGAGCTTGCCTGGACGGTGGTCCGAGCCCTTCAGTTCAGCCCGGGAGTATACCGCGAGATCGAATCGGCCTTTGAACAAAATTCTGTCTGCGAGGTGTATGTATCACGTGAGTGCACCCTCAGAACAGAATCGCCTACCAGTCCAAGCTGGAATGCGCATCTTTTCGCTGGTATCATAGTTGTCGGTCCCCAAGTCGTACTTGTAGGTGGGACGGAACAGCATGGGTCCTTCTTCATATCCAGAAAATGCGTCCCCGTTGTCTATTGCCTGTCTCAACTGTTCGTAGGATTAATCTAGGGCAAGAACTTGTCTATTAGTCACCGAACGTACCTGATCGGCTGCTACTAAAGAATCAAAATCATCGGCCTCTGAACGGGCTCGGACGCTTTCGTTGTCAAGGTTAATCCTATAATTCGTGTCCGCGAGCCATATGATATTTCTGTTGGGGCCCTATACGTGTCAAGCTCTACATTCCCGAGAATGAAGTTTACTCATGGCTGGATAACGTCTTTCCTTTCTGAAAGTGCAAACCTTTCACAATTGTGTGAAAGTCCGCATTCCGCTCTTCGATGTTGCTATGCCCGGCAGCAAGGTGCGCAGTCAGGAAGCAGAAGCTAGTATCGTAATAGTCCAGTCGGACTCCAACGCCGCCTTTGTTTCCGGACATGCCCCGCAGACCGGTCTAATATAATGTTCAAACCAAGACCTCGAATTATATTGTCAAGGCACACCTTTCGAGCTGCTCCTTCAACATTCCGTATGACAGCTGTTAGATCTGAGCGAACGATGACAAAAATTGCAGTCCCGACCAGCTACAATGATGGCGTCAGTATCATTTCACCTGATTGTGAACGTGTATCACTTGTTCACTGCGTAGGAGCACATAATCACACGTTCTTTGAGGTCGACGTTCAAGGGTTTCCATGACCTTCTGTTCCCATATACGCCTAACAATGTCAGGATACATGCTCATCGTACAGCAGGATATCACTTACTTCTTTTCCGGATCTGGTTGCACAATCTGTTGTGCGGTAAGTTGAACAATTTCCTGGAAGCCGAGAACAAAAATATCGGGTCTACAAACTTGTCAGTCACGTCATCGGATGCAACTAGGTCCATACTCCAGAAAATCTGTTCAAGAGACAATGTTATTAAAATGCAATTCGGAGTCGAGAACCAGACTTACTGTCCCGTGGGAAGAGCCACGGTATCAGGCTTTCTGATGACGGCAGCTGCACGGAGGAGAATGGGTGAACAGTGGCAAGAGTACGTATAATTTGCCATACCCGGCCGTTGACATTCCACGTTCCTGCAAATATACTACACGACTGGGTAGTCGAGTACTCGGACAAGCTTGTAATAGCATTGGCGGTGAGATCATCCTACATGGTGATTCCACTCACCGCTGCTGCAGCGCCTTTCCGACGGAGTCATGTATTGCGTCGAAAATATTCACCTGACGTTGATTATTCATATTGCCCTGGTTAAACGTATTCGTAACTCAGAAAGAAGATCAAAGGAAAGTACTCACAAGAAACATGTCAATGGCTATTTGTTTTCCCTTGTCTTGAAAATTATTTATGTATGCTCTCGACACGCTCTTTGTCGCATCAGACAAAACACCTTCAAGGTATATCAGATATGCCACAATATTTGGATGCCATGTATCTGACCTGCCAAAGTTCTCTTCCCAGTCCGAGTGACGCTCGTGTTCAATGCGCCAGTACCAGCATAGATACGGGAGAGGGCGTCTCCGTTTTCTGCCCATAACTCGCGATGGTGCATCCACAGCACACCAGGCTGTAACCATTCGCGATGCACGAGACTAAGGTATTGTTCCAAGGCTTCACGTGAGAAGATGTCTTGCACAAAATTCGTTCGGTCCAAGCTATGGCGCATTTAACACAAAGACTCTGATATGAGCTGCTCGACTTACCAATCAAGGCAGTTCGTCCTGAATACGCCCTTTTGTTCCGTGATCAAATTGTCGGTGCTGGAATCACACATAGTGAACCCGTAACGTTCCATGTTGGTTTTAACGCCTTCCAAACGACTGCGTCTCATTATGATGAACTGACCAACATTCCTTAAAAAAACGGCACGTACCAGATATCCCTCATTACACTATCATGACCTCCTATCCTTACCGCATTGTGGAAGTCGTAGTGGGTAATACTGAGCTCGTCACCCCAAATGCTTCTCGCAATTTGCAGGTGCTTTGCATATGCAGAAGTCAAGATGGCCTCATTCTCTTTGGAGCCCAGAAGGTTGATGGCATGAGTAACGCCATACTCCTCCATCAAATGCGCAAAGTGGCGCTCAAATGCAGGTTGGGAGGCATGCGGCCGTGTAATCTGGATGCGCTGGCCGAAGGTCTGGAGCCCTTGTTGTTCCCAGAATACTGTAATTTCAAAGTGTTTCAACAGCTAATGTGTGAACCCCCTGCTGCGAAAACGCACATGGGACACTTCCTCGGACTTGGGTATAACTCACACAGTGTTGATCCGCGGTGAGAATAGTTTCGGTCTGTCGAATGCAAATTAGACATTAACCTTATGTGCAGTCTTCATTACCTACCTCAACAAAATTAGCAGTGTTCCCATCATCATCTACACCCCGAGTGTTGAAACGAGTGCCAGCTCGTCTCCACCCAAGGCGAGAAATTAATGACAATGTCGCAATGATGGGTGCTCCATTGACCGGCGGTGCGGGCAAAGCCATAGTAAAGACGCCCACATAGCCTTGTATGGCTAATATCTATTCGCCATGTTACATATAAACTTCACGAGGAAAAAGCGAGCACAAGCGCACGATAAATTGACACTTGTCAAGTTGCTCCCTTTCAAGGGGATCTAGCCTCTCTCTGAAATTAAGCAAACTGCGGACGATGTATTCATTCCAAACAAAGCGTTCATCAAATATGCCGATATCGTGTGCGTTGGATCGATCTCTCGCCAGACGAACAGGAAGCCGAGACGAGAGATCCCATGCAGGATCAAGAGCATAGTAGAATGAGCCAGATGAAAGGATTTTGGTGAGTGGCATGCACGGATGCTCAAACACAGGAGGTGTGGTGGACTGAGAATAGTGCTGCTGCTCTCTTGTCATAAGTGCATCGGCGTTTTCTGGATTAAGAAGCGTATCTTGGGATGCAGAAAAATCATCCCATGAGTGGGAAGTGAGGCAGTAGAACAAAACTTCGTGAATTTTAGCCACGGATTCAGGTTGAGAGTCAGAGGGACGAGTGTTTCCGACTTCCGTTGCAGAGGAAACCACCGCGAGGAAAGTATCTATAAGTGAGAACGATCAAGTTGAACCAGATAAACATGCAAATCAGCATACCATTTTCGACCGAGATGAGGCCAAGACAGCCTTTAATGACGCGGCTGGTCAGTCTCACAGCATTGGTGAGATTGACCTCATCCTTCGGCAGGAAATCGACGATCACCTGTGCTGGATTGGCTTCTGCAGTACGAAATACGAGAGCCCGTTGCGGTCGTCCTTTCCGCTCATCGTGCGATCCAGTTACCAGGTAAAGTGTACGAGGATTGTGACTCAAGTAGAGATGCATAGCATCAGGTCACGGTAGCCTGAGCGAGCTGGGAAGAATTTTCAAGGTAACGAACCGAAACAGTCGTGTCGTAGCGCCTGTAGCGCTGTTTTGTCGTTCTGTTGTATATTGGCACTAAGACACTATCCTGGCGTTCTGTGTAAACCTGATTGGTCGGACCTGGCACATGAAGTCCAGCTCCAAATAAGTATCCGCCTGACTCGGACGTGTTTGTTTGGCAAAAGCCTTCAATCCAAACAACCATTACAGAAGCTAGTGGGAGATGATTGATCTGTGTAGTGAACAAAGTTCGCCTGAGAATAAGAGTAATAAATCTGATGTACAATCCGTACTACAATATACAGAAATCCATGAATTATACACCTCTATCTACCTGCAATAAATATATTAGATCATTATGCCGCCGGTCTCAGAGCTCTCAGTCTTTCTGCCAGTTTATCGTCTTCCTCACCAATGCTCTCTTTCGTAGCTAGAGATGGAACACCAGACAGGTCTTTCGACGCGAGATCGTGCTGCAATTCTATGTTGGCTTCTTCCGCCATCTGCCGCATGAGAGAGTCTACTTGATCTTGTGGAGTTGATACAGCAGTCGTGCTTGATATTGCGTCTTCCATGTAAGACGTCTGGACGTCTAGGTCGGAGAATTGCGATTCGAACTTGTCCATCACAAGCGAAATCTATGACATCATTCGAAAGAGGTCATGATATCGTGAAGCGAAGGACATATCATCTACTCACCCGTTCAAGATTCATGCTATCCATCGCTTTGTCCATGCCCTTAACCACGGAGGTCATGTTCCCAGTAACTTGTCTCATTGTGACAGCAGTCTCCACTCGACTGGCGACAGCGTCTAATCTGCTAGATAGTCGCAACAAGTTCAAAGCCTCGGACTTCTTGCGAATTGCATTTGATGCATAGATCCGTGCGCCATCAGTATTTCTCTGCTGCAACGCCTGAAGTTATCTATTAGATTGCTGTGCATTTGATGCAGAACGACGGTGTGAATTAACCTTCTTGAGACGAGCCTTTTCCGTATTTTCATCCTTTTGCGCTTTCTTTGCTTGACGATTGAGCGTCTTGGCGGTAAACTGAGGGAGAAGTTCTAGACAGGATTCTTGTTGGGAATGATCACAAGTACCTTCAGCTGAAATAACGTTTCTGCAAAGTGTCAACGGATTTCTCGCTGTTATACGGGCCGCTCACTTTCCATGTTGCTCATGTTCAATTAGTTAAAGGACACAGCGCTGACAATAGGAAAAGTCGTTCGAAGAGATGGTACAAGTCAAAGTGGAAGATGCGGGCTTGATGGCTGCGGTGTAAGTGTCTGCCGTAACCCTGATCTGGACATTGTTGGCGTGGCACGTGCAGCAACGGAACCCTTTCTCGGGAGATCAACCGGTTAACCATTTACTAGTACTAAACTGTTACCTGGTCCCTCCCAAAGCAGAATATCACGCCATGTCATTATTGCACTATCTCAGGTATGGTTCGTCTCGAATTTCGAGTGCTTAAATTGAACGGTTACTTTCATACAGTTATGCTGCTATGGTTGCTGCTTTCGCATTCATGACCCTTTCACTTGGTTCGTGATGCTTTCTATCACCTTCGTGCTTGCCCATTTCTTACCTAGAGCTCCAGCTAGCGGTCTGCTGTATGTCTCCGAGCTAATAGAGGAGCATTCACGTCTTGCCAAGATCATTGGACAGCGGGGGACATATGTTCGTGAGCTCATTTTCTAAACTAAGGCAACTATCTCACATGGAAAGAAGGCAATAATACTGCTGCACATTGCGCTCTACATCTCAGACTCCCTCCCCTTAGCACGGACGCTTTTCTCTATAGTCTGCCACGTCGTCTACCTGCAGAATTTCTCCAGCACGTGGCCACTTATATCGCTCTCCTCCTTGTCCTTTATTGCATCCTGCATTTTTGCAATCTCGGATCACTTCATTTGGTTCTTCTACTTCTCGCACCTCACACGGGAGGCAAGGCAGGTGTCATATCTATATCGTACTCCGACGTATTCTACAGTACCTGGATTCTCGGATATCGCGACTTTCTTCGGGGTCTGCGTTTGGCTCGTCCCGCTTTTCCTCTTCTTGAGTTTGAGTGCAAATGACCATGCCCTGCCTACATCATCTGGTAAGCATCCCCTTATGCTTAATTGGGGCCATGCACTCAGATCTGGTTGTAAACCTAGGCATACCTAGCACGCCAACTGCTACCTTGCGAACATTGGGGACTCATTCAAACTCGTCTCTATTCAAGGCGATGTTCGGATTCATTCCGTTTCTTCCCAAGGCGTTCAGGCGTTCAGCAACGGATGGACTGATAGCTCCGCATACCCCCAATCCCACACGTCGGGAAAGTTCGCCTGCACCTTCGTCGCCAACAGTCTACCACGTACCTCTTCACACGCCTGAAGGAATCCACGCTGTTGGTGGGCCTGGCGTATTGCCTCCCAATCGATTTATCCTTGGTTCCCCACCACGGCGGGCGTCCCAGGTTCCCACGAGAGTCACCGTTGACAGTGGAAGCGCAATATTAGCAGCGAGAAGAAACAAGCTGGACTGATCCCATGTACGTTGTGTTGTCATCCTCTCGTATGATTAGTGCACAGTTCAGCGACCCCGCACATATATCGGGTTCTAGACTAGCTAGTATGCCATTGCCTTGCGGCGATCTGTGAGACATGTCCTCCACCGTTTTGGTCTCGCAGAAGACCAGTACAATAGTTCTCTATTGAAGTGCACCCCCACAAGGTTGATGGGCTGTGGGTTTCGACATTCACGATGCGGTATTGAATATATTAGATCAAGGCAATAAACAAATCACAGAGATCAGATAAATATACACACCAGAGCATTTCCATGACTGAGGGCAAGAAGCCAGGTGCTACTCAGCAGAAGGCTCTCTGACAAGCTGGGTTAATATTCCCATGGATTGTATGAAGAAAGGGCGGATCTCGTTGATTTCCATAGAACACAGATTCGGCAACTGCATAACAATGAGGAATACGCGATGTGACAACCGAGTGGAACATACACTGAGCTCGCTGTGATCTAATTTTTGCAAACCATCGCGACTTTTAGCTTGTCGAGCTTCGCGAAGGTCTTTCAGTAACGACTTGATTTTGTCTGCATTCTGTACATCATCTGAGGCACTTGATGAAAGTCAGATACTGCCACCACATAAAGAAAAGTGTTTGCTAACACATCAAGAATGACCTTGGCTATCTCTGCGAAACGGAAAGGCAGCCTGCTAAATTCCGGCCGACTCGTTTCTCTTGTTAGCTGTTCCTGCAAAAAATCTTGAAGATGGTACATCAGTAAGCGTGTAATTGGCAAAGAAAGGCTGTATACAAACCTACACTGAGCCATTCCGGAGGTACAATATGGCATTTCTTCTTCAGCTTCAGATTGGTGGCCATCCAAAGAGGTATGCGACATTTTGCTGGCGGTCGTAGTGGTCCATATGCACCCTATGTGAGTATGGCCATTTGAAGGTACTGCTATGGAAATCCACCTGAATGCGCACCGAAATGAAAGCTGTTTTTTCCATTGTGATCAAGGGAACAATCTCGATGAGGTGCTCGGAGGCAATTAGCTCGAGCTCTAGTGGAGTCACGGATGTTCTTAAGGATTGTGGTAATGCCATCAGAAACACAAGATGTGGATGTAGGCTTTAGCCAACATTGGCGTTGGCGTAGGCGCACGTGACCAAGACGCGTCTTAAACCTGAGAAAAGTTGAACACGCGCTGCTTTGCTCGCTATACTTGCATCACAGCTCAGATCTCAGACCTCACATTATCTACCATCCTGTCGATCACATCTCTCAACTTGATTGTTTGTCTTGTCATATTCATGCTTAGCGCAAGAACTAAGCAAGTCTTTGCCTATGGGCGTCGTGGTCACCGGATTGTGAATGTTGTCGAAAGGAATGAGTCGGATGCCTTCGATTCACCTGTCAAGACATTGCGCAACTCTACAGCTCCTAGGCAACTTCAAAGAGAAAATGCCATTTACTTATCCCCCTCTCCTCGACATCGGGTGCACGGAAAATCCAAGCGGGAACATGTTTCACCTTCCAAATCCCCACTGGGCCCACCAAAGAAGAAGGTTCAGATCAAGCCAAAAAAGAAGACTGCGCTTTCAAAATTTGAAGCACAGACGCCCGTGCGTCAGCCGCTTACACCTCTGCGTACGAACGGTGCGTCACCCACACCTCTACCACCTTCAGCACTTGCGAGGAAGAAGGGCAAAGTACCGATCAAGTCATCTCCACGGGCTACGCTAAAGCCTACATCTCCAATCGTG
Organism: Suillus luteus UH-Slu-Lm8-n1; assembly: GCA_000827255.1. Lineage (NCBI taxonomy): Eukaryota > Fungi > Basidiomycota > Agaricomycetes > Boletales > Suillaceae > Suillus > Suillus luteus. The sequence goes on from KN835156.1 coordinate 33,843, forward strand.
ACTCTTGATATAATTGTATTCGATGACGATGGCAGGAAACTCAGCCAGGAACGGCGGGTATCACGGACTGATGTTCAGACAAACCATGTAATTGCTGCAGCTCCAAGAGTCGTGGACAAGGGAGCACCTAAGAAACCCGCAATCATTGCCATCAGTGACAGTGACTCTGATGCGGAGGAAGTGACTGTGGTAGCGAAGAAACGCCTTCGCCGTATGCGATCGGTGATCGTCATATCCTCTGACGACGATGAACCTTCACCCAAATGCGAAATTCAGCCGACAGCTACTTTTTCCAAACGACAGTCATCATTTCTTGAGGTTGTGGTCCCCCCTGCGCCTTATAAGCTACCTTCGCCTCACAAACCACCTACAGTCCTCCAGAAACCGTCACCATTCCATCCGATCCCTCCACCTTTGCCTCAACAGCAACCACCGGTGTTCGTGCCTCTTGCCCCGCCGATAACAAAAATACGACAACTGACACCTATACGTCGAGGACAAAGCCGAGCACCGTTCCAGCGCTTCTGCCCCACACCTTCCACTCCTACTGATGCAGACCTTTCTCTCGAACTGGAGCAACTTAACATCTCAGACGCGACCGAATTCGAAGACTTATTATCCCCACAACCGGATTGTCTAATTCCACTCCTATCGGAGTGTTCTCAGACGTGTCCGCATGAATTCTCTGCTTTCATAGAGACATTCCCATTTGATCCAATTGTACAGCCTGCGGAAGGAGATGACCTGGACGTCAAATTTCGAAAAATTGGCGAGGCTTCGTTTTCGGAGGTTTTTGGCATCGGTGACGTAGTTCTTAAGATCATCCCCTTGCGAGATGAGGAACAACGTATCACAAACGACTTGGAGACTCCCGCACCGAGCGACGCGAGTGATGTTTTGAAGGAAGTTATTGTTACTCGAGCGATGGGAGAGATGAGCAGCGGCTTTATCAAGCTTCTCAGGACATACGTCGTCCGTGGGCGCTATCCCTCTTTGCTTCTTGATCTTTGGGACGAATACAACGAGCGCAAGGGTTCCGAGAGTATAAGACCAGGTAGGAGGCATATGTACTTGGACAATCACAATCGTTATAACTGTTAGTTAGACTCTTTTGGCCTCGCGCAGGTGTACGCAATAATTGTCCTGCCAAATGGTGGCCCAGATCTTGAGGCCTTCACATTCAAAAATGCTGCGAGGTCTGGCTGGCACCAAGCATGCAGTATCTTCTGGCAGATAGCCACGGCTCTGGACCAAGCGGAAGACCTTATGGCGTTCGAAGTGAGATTTTTCCCCGTAAATGATGTCATGGCTGATGTGAAAAATAGCATCGTGATTTACACTGGGGCCAAATCTTGGTGAAGAATGTACCTGTTCGCACTTTATCGTCGAAAAAAGCAGGGGGAAAGCTTCGCATGGATGATGTTCGATTTGGCGTCAAGGCGACTGTCATAGATCTTGGGCTTTCGAGGATGGAAACTACGGATGCTCAAGGTTCCAAGACGTACTGGACACCATTAGATGAAGAAATTTTCGAAGGGGAGGGTCAGTGTCTTATGTACTCCTGAGACATGTGCTTTGCTGATCGGTACCGGCAGGAGATTACCAATTTGATGTCTACAGGATGATGAAAGACTATAATGGCAACTCTTGGGAAAGCTATCAGCCGTTTACAAATGTCATGGTAAGAGCTGTATTACCATTGCTTTGTATATAGCCTCACATAAAACCAGTGGCTTCACTACCTTACACAGAAGCTCTTACACTCAAAGCGACTGAAACCTCCTGCCACGAGAAAGAGAAGCACGGCTGAGTCCACACAAGTGGCATCCCTGACAGGGTATGACGAACAAGAGTGTTACGATTCCCTAGTGGAGATCGATAAGCTATTAGGTGACTGTATTACTGCAACAAAGAGGGGCCGCAAGGGGAAGCGGAAAATGTGTGTGCCACCCTCTGGTCCAAGGACGGCAGGGGAAGTGGTGTTGTACGGAGTCCAGAAAGGTTGGATGAAGCCATGAGTTGTAAAATGATATCACAGTATACCCATTTTTAATTTACACAGATCCAGACTACAGAACCTTCCTTTCTGAGTAATGATACAGACGTCATAGCCCATATCTGAGTTGCCACCTAGATTGGCGTTGAATGGAGAGAAGAAAGATGAGCTCGTCTGTTCCTGTTTGTTCCTTATTATTTCCTCCCATCTTCCGCAGTTTTTTCCTATCCGCAAGCCCACCAGGAAATGGCGGCAACAGCTAACTTTGATCCCCAATCCGTGTTAAAACTCGATGGGTATCTCGAGCCGTTCATCCCTGCTATCGCTCACCGCCACGAGCGCTTTCAGAAGTGGAAAGATATTATCGATCAATACGAGGGCGGGTATGAGAAATTCGCCAGAGGGTTTGAAATGATGGGTTTCAACGTCAAGGAGAGTGGTGAGGTAATCTACAGAGAGTGGGCACCAAATGCAACAGAGGCACATCTCATTGGCGACTTTAGTGAGTCTCATCCTTCATGCCCCCTGCGTTATTGAAACACCCATTGTATATTCAGACCAGTGGAACAGGTTGTCCCACCCATTAAAAAAGAATACTTTTGGTGTTTGGGAACTCACAATTCCTCCCAAGGCTCCTGGAGTGTGTGCGATACCTCATGACTCCAAGGTCAAAGTGAGTGTATGTGATCTATAGTGACCTTTTTGCTCTGAACTCGTCAGATCTCCATGATCACACCCTCTGGTGCTCGTATTGAGCGTATCCCCGCTTGGATCCAACGCGTCACTCAAGATTTGACCTTCTCTCCTGCCTATGAAGGACGTTTCTGGAATCCCTCTACTTCGGAAAGATATCAGTTCAAAAACCCTCGTCCGCCGCAACCGAGAGCGATAAGAATATACGAGGCCCATGTTGGAATTTCTACTAGCGAACACCGTGTAGGCACATACAAAGAGTTCACGAAAGATACGCTTCCGAGGATCCACGCTCTCGGTTACAACACTATCCAGCTGATGGCTATTATGGAGCATCCTTACTATGCATGTACGTGATGAGCCGCTGTTCTGCGCATGAATTGAGCTTCCTCGTGTTAGCTTTCGGCTATCAGGTAACCAGCTTCTTCGCCGCAAGCTCTCGGTATGGCACTCCAGAGGAGCTTAGAGAGCTTGTCGACGCCGCTCACGGCATGGGTATAACCGTTCTTCTGGATGTTGTACACTCGCATGCCTGCAAAAACGTGCTTGACGGTCTCAATGCATTTGATGGAACGGATCACCAATACTTTCACGAAGGCAGCAAAGGGCGTCATGAGCTGTGGGACAGCAGACTTTTTAACTATGGGAGCCACGAAGTTTTAAGGTTTTTACTGAGCAATCTTCGCTTCTATATGGAGGAGTACAAATTCGACGGCTTCCGGTTTGACGGTGTCACGAGTATGATGTATGTCCATCATGGTATCGGAACGGGGTTTTCGGGTGGCTACCCTGAATACTTTGGTCCGGGAGCAGACGAGGAAGCTATCGCGTACCTCATGCTGGTAAATACTGCATCGACGTGCCATTATTTTCGTTACTAACAATATTCTGAAGGCAAACGATGCGATGCATGCTCTTTATCCGTCTGTTATTACAATCGCAGAAGACGTTTCGGGCATGCCTTTGCTCTGCATCCCCGTGTCTCAAGGAGGTATTGGGTTCGACTACCGCTTGTCAATGGCTATCCCGGACATGTGGATAAAACTGCTGAAGCACAAGACCGATGACGAATGGGATATGGGTAATATTGTGCACACCCTTACAGACCGACGATATGGCGAGAAGAGCGTCGCGTACGCTGAAAGTCACGACCAGGCCCTGGTGGGAGACAAGACTTTGGCTTTCTGGTTAATGGACAAGGAAATGTGTGGGTCCGCTCCGTCGTGTGTATCACAGGTAACCAGAACGGCCCTACAGATACGCACATGTCGGATTTGACACCGATGACACCGATCATCGCGCGAGGTCTTTCTCTGCATAAAATGATTCGGTGGGTTTTGTTGTCTGTGACCGCACATGAATACTCATGACTGCAGTCTCCTGGTCCACTCGCTCGGCGGAGAAGGCTACCTGAATTTTGAAGGCAACGAATTTGGACACCCAGAAGTAAGCAATGCCAAAATATTACACTCATCGTCCTCTCATATATACTTGTTCAGTGGCTTGACTTCCCTCGAGAAGGAAACAACAACTCCTTCCAGCATGCTAGGAGACAGTGGAACATTGTAGATGACCAACTCCTTCGGTACCGATACCTGAATAACTTCGATGCTGCGATAAATCACTTGGAAGAAGAGCACAAGTGGCTTTCAGCTCCTCAGGTCAGGGTCTGATATGACATGATAGATATCTATTGAGCTGACTTGTATCATTAACAGGCATACGTCTCTCTCAAACACGGGGGCGACAAGATGATCGCATATGAACGATCTGGCCTTCTTTTTGTCTTTAACTTCCACCCCACTAAGTCCTTCACGGATTATCGCATTGGCGTCGATGAAGCAGGGGAATATCATATCATCCTTACCAGCGACGAAAAGAAATTCGGCGGATTCGAGAATGTTTCGTGTGGCGGCAAGTTTGCCACAACACCAATGGAGTGGAATGGGAGGAAAAATTGGTTGCAGGTACAATCTCATTCTGACGCACTGTGATACATGACTCAAATCGATCATCACAGATCTACATACCCTCCAGAACTTGCGTGGTACTGGGGAAATAAAACAGCTGGTTCATTAGTCACATCCGAAGTTTGAACGCTCCAGTTGGAATTTAAATAATGATTCATTTATGATCTATGGATATCACTCATGTATACAATTCAAGTTTGCTGTGTCTACTATATGCCATGATACATGTGGTCGTGTACAAGCGCTACAAATAGACTGCATAGTGCGGCTAAACTGTTTTCGGGTCTTATTCGCACATCATAGTTGAAATACGATGAACTCGTTCTCATGCGTCTTATCGTGAACGTTCTTGAACCCTCGTAAAGGCAGAGACTTCACTTCTGTCATGGACGAGAAGTCTTTCCATGTCGACGATAAGTCAGCACAATGGGCCATTCCAGTTCCTGTTACACACCGACCAATTGACACTGCCTCTCTCCGTAAGAAATGGGGGCGTCGTCTTGCTCTCTTACTCGCTTTCCTGTGCGCAGTCCATTTTTTGAGCGATGTTAAGCATCCTCGCCATAATGGACACGAGGGACAAGATCATGGGATGCTGAATGCGTTGATGCGCCACGTTCCCAAGAAAGACAGTGTTTTGAGAGGCAAGAAAGCGGAACAACTATTCTTGTGGGTCGCTGCTTTTCCAAATCCATATCGAAGCATATAACTTTGCCCAGGTCTGTACCAGATACAGACAGTGCCATCGCTGCGTCTCGAGTCTATGCGGGCAAGCCCCATATGGCAGGAAGCGAAGGTGATTTTGACACTGCAAGATATTTCCTTGCGCACTTACAGGAAGAGCTCCAAATTCCACGCCCATCTTCCGACATCCCATTGTACTCAGCTGGTTCCCGCGAATCTCGCGAGGCGACATTATCAATTTCATCCCTCGACGAACCAAAGGCTTGGGTTGATGTTTATTATCCTATCCTGAACAGCCCTTTGGATCGTAGCCTGGAAATTCTTGGAGACGACGGGAACCCCGTTTGGTCTGCTGAGCTCGAAGAGGTCGCAGATGAAACTGATCCTTACGCCTTCAAATCTGCGAATGCCGTCCCGACGTGGCATGGCATTAGTAGAGGGGGTCAGGCTGAAGGAAAACTGATTTATGCACACTATGGAAGGCAAAAGGATTTCGACGCGCTCGTAGAAGCTGGTCCGTAATTATTTGCCTCGTGGAGAGTCTGCTTTTGACATTCTGCACCCAAAGGTGTTGACTTCGATGGGAAGATTGTCCTCACTCGCTACGGTGGTGTTTTCAGGGGTTTAAAGGCATGCCTTCATGAATCCTTTTGATTATGTGTCTATTTTGACCAAGATGACTTCAATAGATCAAACGAGCTCAGGAGCTTGGTGCTGCCGCTGTTCTGGTTTACTCAGACCCTCGTGACGATGGCACAGTGACAGTTGAAAATGGATATGTCCCGTACGTCTGATTTTGTACTTCAAAGCTATGGAAATGAGCTGCTGCACAGCTACCCACATGGGCCTGCACGCAACCCAACATCCGTGCAACGTGGTTCCGTGCAATTCTTGTCGCTGTATCCTGGAGATCCCTCGACCCCTGGGTACCCCTCGTATGAAAATAGCACGAGAGTTGAGGGTGGAAGCAAACCGACTATCCCGAGTTTGCCAATTTCATGGGCCAATGCTGAAGTCCTTCTGAAGCACTTAGAGGATGGTCACGAAGGCGTTACTGTTCGTCTTGTGAATAACGGTAAGATTGCATTCAGTTTCCCATCACCAGACCCCTCACCCTTTTGTAGTGGACGAAAAAGTGACCCCCATTTGGAACGTGATGGGTGTTATTCCTGGCCACGTCAAGAGTGAGGTAGTTGTGATAGGTGCCCACCGAGATGGTGAGTACTTACGGTCATTTGTGATTGCCACACAAATATTGATATTTTCCAGCTTGGGTAACGGGAGCGAGTGATCCATCCTCAGGTACTGTGTCTCTTTCAGAGGTAATTCGCGGCTTTGGGGTCCTATTAAAGAAAGGATGGAAGCCTTTGAGGACAATTCTCATTACGAGCTGGGATGGTGAAGAGGTAAGATTGTCTTTAATTCAGCTGATTTCACCATGCCCCATTAAGTTCTTTGCGTAGTTCGGATTAGTTGGCAGCACAGAATGGGGCGAAGATTTCTCGGAGTGGATCAAGGACCATGTCGTGGCTTACATTAACATGGGTATGATGCACCGATTTGCGACCTTCATTGTGCACATTAACCTCAACCTTCATGTTCAGATACTTCTGTATCAGGGTCCCGTCTCAAGGCCGCGGGATCGCCCTTGCTTGCGCATCTTCTCCGTGAAACGGCGGAGCAGATTCCCCACCCTACCTCTGAGGGACGAAGCCTTTGGGACGCTCGCGGCGACTCTGGAACGCTTTTCGGCGAGCATATAAATGCGGAAATGGCTGCGATGCACGAAGATGAACTTTTAGCAGCTGATAGTATCGGAGTGAGTCCCTTGGGATCCGGGAGTGATTATACCATCTTCTTGCAATACCATGGTGTAAGTAAATGGATAACAAAATATGTTTCTGCAGCTTACACCTGACCAATGATACCAGGTGCCAAGTACTGACGGTGGATTCACCTCAACGCTACACGATCCCGTGTATCACTATCACTCTATTTTTGACTCTCAGTACTGGCAAGAGCTATACGGTGATCCTGGTTTCTCTCGTCATGTGAGTACTACTTGGCTTGCTACCAACTTACATGAGCTTCATATTCATAGGTTGCTATTGCCAAACATACTGGCCTGCAAGTGCTTCGTCTGTCTGGCGACATAATTTTACCGTTCAACACTACCCATTACTCCATCGAGTTGGAATCATACCTCGACAAGTATGCATACTTAGCTTTCCTGCACGTGATTCATGGTTGACTAGGGATCTTCAGGGTTGTTTCTATTGCAGTTGCTGGCTCCTATGACGTCGATCTGTCTCCTCTCCGAGGGTCCCTTCACTCTTTACAAAATGCCAGCTTGGAATTGGACATTGCGAAGACCAAGGCGGAGCGCAAACTCCGTGAAATCCTCAAACAATTGAAAAAGAGGCATGCTATCTGCCACAAAATCCGTCACAAAATTCACAAGGCTAGCTGCAAACTTAAGAAGGTATTCGGACAGCATAAGTGCGAGTCGAATGACAAACACAAAGACAAGGAGAGGGAACCCTATAGGCGAGTCTCTTAACATCCTTGGTGGATAACAGCTCAAAGACAATTCCCTCAGACAACCCAGTCAACACCTTCTCAAAGCCATTCAACGCGTACAAGCTGTGAATAAGCGATTGATCGCCTTTGAACGTAGTTTCATATCGAAAGATGGTATTAAGGATCGTCAGTGGTACAAGCACCTGGGTGTAGCTCCTGGCAAATGGTCAGGTGAGTGCTATCCCCTTCTTCACCTGTAGTGAAGGTTGAGCATCACTCGAAGGCTATGGCGCCACCACTTTTCCAGGGATTACTGAGGCGCTTACCATGGACAAAAACGAAACCGCTGCTGCTTATGAAGCGGGGAGATTGAAAGTGCTGATCGATGACCTTGTTGAGACTATTCGCCTATGAATTCAGAAATCCCGTAGTGACATTATGACCATTGACCAATGCAGCCAGGCGTAATTCTTCGAACTCCCTCAATCTTTTTGATCGTTTTTTGATCGTTAGAGTATATTAACAATCATTTGAACTAGCACTTGAAGTTGTAGGCTACTCTGAAAATCTGAGACTCGTTTTGTTGCTGGCGACCGTGTCCGCGTGACAGGTAATATATATAGCCTATCGTTTGTCTACCGTGACAACTGCCACGCGCAACTCTACGCATGAGCGAGGGCGAGCACCCTGCGTGGCTAAGCTTGCCATACACTTGAACATGTCTACCAATTCTGAGTTGGCGACTTGGACGAGCGCGAGGAGTTCTCTTTCTATACTTGCCGTGAGCATCGCGCTTTCATTGTTTACGACTGCCTACGAAAATTCAATCATCCCGCTGTTTGCCAGTATCCCGACTCTAAAATACCTTGGTCACATTGTGCACACGAGCACAGCGTTTGCCGTTATTACCCCAAATCTTTCGAGTTCAAAGATCCTCTTGATTCTTGGCTGTCTGCTTCTTTTAGCACCTCACACCTCTTATTGGATCAGTGTTCATGCTGCTAGGTTCAAGGATCCCATTTACAGTCCTCTCGTCACCCATGTCATTGTATTGGCTCCCGTTGTGTACTTCTCAGTGTCTTTGGCGATGAGCGTTGATGTGAGTTCCACCTGACCTGTCCCAGGTGTTGCGCATGTGCCTCAAAGCTCAAACTAACATCCAGTTCACTACTTTTTAGCCTACTTTGGCCCTCATAGTACTCGCTGCCAATGCGCTACAGCTCCGTCCGCTATTAATGTTGTTATTCAGTGCAATATCCTTAGAAGCCTCCAACAATGTTGTCGTGCGTAAAACTGCAATTATAGCTATAACATCATCCAATTAACAGATCTATTCATCCAGTTCACTGTATTGGGATGTGTATGCCTTGCTGTATATGGTGGGATTAAAGTTTATGTGGGCAGACATAGCGCCCACCCGAATGCCCTAAACACTCAATCCACAGTGGCCTTGAGTGTGATCCCCCTAGTCTTTGTTGCCCTTTTAAGTCTCAGTCCAGCCCTGCGATCACCGACGCTTGTGGATTCCATTATCACACCATACAACAGTCCAACATATCCCCTCCGTATCCTGAATTCAACTCAGTCCAAGACTGGTGTGGTGGTAGTTGGCGAGATATTACCTCCGGTAGACAGGAGCTCGACTCCTCTTCACTCTATCCGTTACCTTCGAGTATCTCACTCTTTACTGGGAGGCGTATGGATCGGGGACGAAGTGGCCTCACTCGACAGTTCTCCTCCGTTGACCGACCAAGATGGTACTCCTTTAGGAGATTCAATCTACAGCGCATTCGTTCTTCAGGAGGCGGTGCGGCTTGTCAATAGCACTCCGCAAGGAAGGAAGGGAGAGTACAAGCATGCGCTCATAATGTAGGTGGTGACCCTGTTAATGCCTTAGCATGAGTGACAGCTTTGACGTACAGCGGTCTTGGCACCGGGATCTCCGCAAATGCATTCGCCCGACATGGTATAGCAACAACTATCGTTGAAATCGATCCTGCCGTGTACGATGCTGCACGCCAGTATTTTGGCCTATCGGATCCTGGTAACAATAATGTGTTTTTGCAGGATGCAAGAGGGTGGGTCAGAAGCAGGAGAGCTATGGTGGAAGCTGAAGACCCCTCCTCAATCAAGTATGATGTTGTCGTCCACGATTGCTTCTCTGGAGGGGGAGTGCCTGAGCACCTCTTCTCCATTGAGTTTTGGAATGATCTCAAGACCATCATGAGTCCAGAAGGTGTCATTGCAGTGGTAAGCAGTTTCAGACATTACATTTGCTCGTATCACTTATCTTATGTTGTTCGGACAGAACTTTGCTGGGAAAATTGCATCCAACTCATCTCAAGCGATACTGGCCACTTTGCTGCAAGCCTTTGGGCAATGCAGAGCCTTCCATGACCATGTTGAGCCCATCCCCCAGGAACAGCTTCACTCAACTTTTGTCAATATTGTGAGTTCCCTTTGATTCAAAACTCTGGGTCCAAACGCATTATTGGAGCTTTAACCATGTCTGACGATCACGTGATAGGTCTTCTTTTGCTCTCCATCTTCAACGCCACTCACATTTCGACCTGCAATCGAAGAGGACTACCTTCACTCATATCTTCGCCGCCACATTTTATCCAGTCTTGTTAAACGGGAAATCAATCACATCCAAATTGGCGACAGCTCTATCTGGTCCGCGACCACGGAAGAAAAAATCATTTTAACCGATGCGCATAACACGCTGAACACGTGGCAGGAAAGAGAAGCGCTTGACCATTGGAAACGTGAGTTGCATTCATTGTCGATGGCGTATCTCTGATGTGTCGTGTAGTTATGAGGGAGATGATACCAGATGTGGTATGGGAGACTTATTGAGGGCGGTGACATAATGTTATTGCTGTATCCTTTACGAAAATTGCTGGTGCTGGTTGCCCTATCTCTTGATGCTTGGAACACCTTTCAGTTTGACCTGACAACAGGCGGAGAACGAGCGTCATGAGTGTCAGGATCAAGAACGCTTCACAGCTTATCGTGCAACCCTATGCAAACACCGAGGATCGAAAATGAAGCTGGCTGCTGGACCCAAGTTAATCACCTGATTGATTAGCTTGGACGTGCACAGCGTGGTTCCACTTAGAAGATCGGAAGAAGTTTGGACACAATTGATGTGCACGTATGCGGCAGCCACAGCCACAATCCTGTGCAAGCACCACATGTGAGCCTTTTGCGTTGCCCATTTTGGCTCATTAATACCAAGATCAGTATGCAACTTTGGCTAAAGTAGGCTACAAGAAATTGAGGTGCGCAACATTCATAATAACCAGTGCTTGTGTGTGTTGCATGTGTGATCATGCTTCAGATACTTATAGGTTCGTCTGACGTGTTTACCGACAACAGACGGTAAAGGCTTAGTCTCCCCTAGGCGAACTACAATAGAGAAAGACGTTCCTACTCAACTCTCGATTGGGTTCGGCATTTTTCCGTCATACGATGCCAAGCATGCCATTGTAACGGCCTCACTTATAAGTGTTTGAGTCTCCCAGGTTATAAGGACCGGACTTTTGCCTCCAGAAGCAAGTGTCTACGTATTTCTCTTTCCTGGGTCAAGGGTGTGTGTATCACGATGCCAGTTCCCCCTCCCCTTCCCCCTGGTCTCAACTATCTTGCGGTAATCCAACCTGCACTGATCGACATCATGATCGGGCATACTTTTATAGTGATACTCGTGCCCCTCCTCATCGCAATGTTCTACTTCTCGAACGAGCGTTCGCGGCGACAGCCTATATTTATCCTCAACGTTTTGAATTTGTGCCTCGCATTTTCTGTCGGCATAATGGGAGACAGTAGAGCTGTAAGTATCTTTTTAAGTCCCTCGCCATGTTGGAAATCGAGATCTCCGGTCAGGTTAATACCATGTTATCACCGACACATCCATACCCTGTTTCCTATGACATAATCATGGGTGCCCTCGGGGCGGTCCAAACCATCCTTGTTGACACCATCCTACTTTTTCGTGTTTGTTCCGTTTATCCGCCAAGATACCTCACATGGCAACGCTTTGTGGCGTTGGTTTCACTGCCCGTACTACTCAAAGTTGCCCGCGTCATCAATCTCTTTCTCTTCGTAGCAGTTCTAACAAGAGCGGCCAAAGGATCCAATGCGGAAGCAGTTTTGGCAGCCCTGTGGGTAACAACTCCGTATCTCAAGATTGAGTGGTTCGCGCAGCTAGTGGATAACATGTGAAGTAGATGTCTCTCGTCTTTTATTGGAGCTCATCTATAAATTCTTCTAGATATGCGTCCTCTGTATTCCTCTGGACACTCTGGTCAAAGCGGAAAAATAAGCATGGTTCCGTCACGAGCAGTGTCAAGCGTAAGCTTCAATTGCATCTTCGTAGATCTCGACTTATCCCACTCTTACGAGTTTCGTTCAGAATGAGACTCCAGACGCTATTTTGGATTGCGCTTTCAAACTTCACCATTCCAGCGCTCTTTTCGGTTGCCCAGATCATTGTTATTTACCGCGAAGTAAACCCAGTGATCATCAATCAGATAATTCTGGCGAACACGTCAATTGCGGTTATCGGCGTCGTCCTCGCAACAGTCTGGGCGGGCTCAGTTACCAGGCAGATTAGTCAATCGGATTTGGATCCCAAACCAGCTGCGGATGTCGATAATTCTGGCATGAAAGGAGGTGTAATGCATTTTGCCACTCGTCGTACATATGCAACTCACGACGAAATACATACGACCTATCAACTTCCGGCACTATCTGGTCGTCAGGATTCCGTCGATGATGAATTTGGAAAAAGTGACTCGGAGAGATATGGTTCGCCTAAATCTCCTTAACTTTGGGTCTTTACTGAAATTATGTTGACAGATTCTTCGTTGAATTAAAAGATATTCGAGCTATGGACCTTTGTGGTGCGCCTAGCTCCATTGACGTCCTTCCAATGCATAATTGCATCAGCCAGTTAGCTGGATTGCATGCCTAAACAGCGAGGATCTGGTTATAACAGCATGAAGTCATTTGGATGTGCGCTGCAGCCTGAATGGTCGATCACCATACCCATCCGTGTCGGGGGCAATGAAGTTTTCGTTTTCCTTATGTTATAATTCTGTCACGATACTGCTATAACCATGTAATAATGGCAGGTTTCCAATTGAAAGGATTATGACAGTGATGACAACCCATTCATATCCTGACTTGTACAAAATCACCCTCTAGCACTGGCATATACATAGGATCCTTCGCATAAGCATCAGGAAAACCCCCTGGCGATTTCCATCGGTTACGACAGAAGTCATAGAAAGTACTGAGGCAAGATCGGGCAATTAACCAGTTCGGTTGTTGCGATGATGGTGTTCCTCATCATGTGGCCGTTGAAACACGGATTGCGGCGAATGCGGAGTCGATAGCACAAGACCAGCAGCTTGAGAGGTCAAAAGTTGTCAACGGTGTCCACTGTCGGGCGAGGACGATGACTAAGCGCGTTACCCCACACGGAACCAAGTCCGACCCGCCACCCGTGCGTGCAATGTTGCAGTGGTCACTGACTCCACATAGCCAATTTGAAGTTGTCTCTCTGCCCAATCTCTGCCTTTGCATCAGTACCGGTAATATCCGCCAATCAAATGCTTGTCCTACTAAGGCCGTTCATGCGCCAAGTCGTGTTCCGTGCAGCCCGTCCGCATTCCATCGCTGCAACCAGATATCGTAGTACACTTGCCGAGGTTGCTTGCATTTCCCCCGCGGTTTAGGTATAATGCTCAAATTAGCAACTTGCAGGATGTTCGCTCGGATTCAACTTTCAGGATACCCCTCATTGACTTTGCAGCTTATAAACAAGCCACCTCTTTGGCTGAGAAGCGTTGTATCGCGGATGACATTGTAAACGGATTCAAAGAAGTTGGCTTTGTGTATTTAACAGGTCATGTCATTGAACCTGAGACGGTCAACCGCGTATTCCAGAAGGCTAGTATTCGCATTTTATGTTCGGTGAGTAGGATGCACTTCCATAGCTAATTGTGTATCCAGAGTGCAGAATTCTTCCAATTACCCCAAGAGACCAAGGCAGGGCTAGCATGGGACGACCCTAAGGCTAACCGTGGTTATGTTCAAGTTGGTCGTGAGCGTGTCACTACTTCATTGGATGCGGCGGAGATCGCTGCACTACGTGCAAAGGCTCCAGATACGAAGGAATCCATGGAAATTGGGCGTGAAAATCATCCGGTGTTCAATAACAAGTGGCCTCAGGAAACTAATGCACCTGGGTTTAAGCAGACGATGCTCCACTTTTTCCAGGTGCGTGCACGCTGAATGTGTCACGTATAGTAACACAGTGATTTGACCGTGGGTCTCTGTCACTGTAGACTTGCCACGAAGTGCATACTATGGTCATGAAATCGATTGCGTTAGGCCTTGACCTTCCTGAGGATTTCTTCGACAATAAGATTGATCGTCAGGACCATAATTTACGGCTTCTGTCCTATCCTCCCATTCGAACATCTTTACTTTTAGGCGATGGTCAAGCTAGGGCTGGTGCTCACACAGGCGAGTTCGTTCCTTTTAAATGACACTCGTCAAATTTAACTCATTTCGCTCTCAGACTATGGAACTTTGACTCTCTTGTTCCAGGATTCCATTGGTGGTTTAGAGGTCCAGAACCCTCATACTAAGCATTATCAACCTGCTTCACCCATTGTTCGTGTTCTTCCGCTCAGCTTGCTCTTCGAGTCTTTGACCTTCTATCCCGATAGCCCGGAACGATTGTCGTCAACGCTGGGGACCTTTTGGCGCGCTGGAGCAATGATGTCTTCCGCTCAACTCTTCATCGTGTAGTTGCCCCGCCTGCAATAAAGATCAACGCTACCGAAGGCATGACACCTGCGCGGCAGTCGATTGCATTCTTCTGCAACCCCAATTTCGATGCCATCATCGAGAGTTTGCCGAGTTGCACAAGCACATCTAATCCAAGCAAGTATCCTCCGCTCACTACAGAGCAATATATTGTAGGACGCTTAGCAGCTACTTACTCGTGAAACACCCCATTTCCAAATTTTGAGAATATTGTATATTATTTATAGTGCAGGCAATGACATAGAATACGATACGTATGCAGGGTGATGTCTAAATGGCCGAGTATGTATGCAAGAAAGCATTCGTTCGGTCCACAGTTCATGGATATGAGCATGTGTACACAAAGAAGTGGGTGAAATGCAATATGGTGCAATCGATAGTTGATATCTGGATGACAGCCGAACCATATTAGGTCTTCTTTCTGAACATCCCAAGAGTGTGCTGGCCACCGCAGGCAACGCTCACTGCCTTCCATGCGCCACCATCCTTGCGCACCACCACCGTTGGGGTCTTGGCCTCCTTTTCGCCGACACCCAACTCTCCTTGAGACTCTTCTCCCCATGCGTAAAGCGCGCCTGCAAGAGAGATAGCCATGTTATTGTGTGTGCCAGCCGAAATGAACACGATAGGATCGTCCGGGTCTGGGAACGGAACCAACATAGGTTCTGGCACGAAGTCAGGGTTCTTGCGTGAAGCATATGTCTCAACCTCATCGCTGATACCGAGCTGGCCACCGTCACACCGACCACACGCATACACCTTGCCAGTTGAAGTCAGGAAAAGGGTGTGATGTTCACCACCTGCGATCTGCACGATCGAATCATCAAGGGTCCTCCGGCACAGAGACCGGATGATTCTTGGTGACCGCACTTCGTCGGACATCGATTTCGGTTCTGCGACGCCAGTACCTGTTTGACCCATCGTATTCAAGCCCCAACCCCAGACATCACCCTCTTCATCGATGGCAAACGAGTGATAGTTTCCTGCGCCAACCAATACTGCACGGTTATGGCGGGTACCAAGGGTGATTTTTTCGGGGACTGTGCCGTGGATCTTACGACGCTCGAGAATCTTGCGACCGAGCTGGCCCTGCTCTCCAGCACCCCAGGCGTAAACGTTGCCATGCGTAGTTAACACGAGAAGATGGTTGTTGCCTGACACGACGGAGACAGCCTTCTCAGCATCGCCTGCTTTTGTGGGCAAATCTAATATCGCTTTGGGAAGGAATTCTAATCGCACGTCGCCAGAGAAGCCAAGGGAGCCTTCTGCAGCCTGAGGGAATCTTAACTTAGTAAACATGTGAGGAGATGAAAATGGGAACCTACGCGGAAAGAACCCCACACTCGAAGTTCGCCGTCATCGCTTATCGCAGCGGAAATACTATCACCAGCAGCAATTCTGACTGCGCGGAATCCCTCATCAACGAGCGACTGAAGAGGATACGGGACAGCGGTAAGCTCGTCAATGTGGATAAACTTTCCAGGATTATCTGGATCTGGAACATCCTTGGTGACACGCCCTAGTGCTGCGTCATCATTCACACCGCATGACCACACCTAATCAAAAATCATGTCAACGGAAATCGACCACGGCACGGAAATTGAACTCACAGTTCCTTTCTCATCAATGAATAGGGTATGGAGACCACCTGCAGCAATAGCCTCGAGGCCAGCACCTTCTCCACCGAAGACACCTTCTTCCATCTTTTTCTCGAAATATGTATTGCGCTTGGGCGAAACGAATTCACCAAGTTGGTCGGCACCCCATCCAAACTGGCCAAAGTTCCCTGCACCCCAAACAAAGAGCTGATTAGCAGGTCGAGGGTGGTTATTAGCCATTGGCAAGGGGTTGAAATGGGGCTTCGGCTCTTGAACCGGCGTGAGACCATTTACAGTCGGTTGTTTGGTAACTTTTTTGGGCGCAGCCGTGGCTGTGGCTTTCTTGGGGGGAACCTTTTTAGCATCCTCTACATCGGATACGCCGGCCTTGGGACGAGAGCGCTTGGTGGGCGGCGGAGACACTTCCGGGGAGGCAGCACGCTTCTTGGAGCGACTGGGTGTGCGCGCAACAGGTCGGGTTGGTTTTTCGGCTTTAGGAGCTATTGTCTTTGCAACAGCGGCCTTAATAGCTGCTGCTTTGGGTTCCTCAGGTTTTTGTGAGGCTGCGCGAGTCGATCTGCGGAGAGGTGGGTTGGACATTGGGATTACAGATAGCTAAGGATATGTAAATCGTAAAAGTATATGTGAGATTAAATATCTGGTTCTATGGCGATTAAAGGGCCACAGATGAACAATGGTGGTCGTGGTCGTGGTGGTTTAGATGGAAGCAGGACCGACCACAACTTGACTTCGTGGAATGGTATGTAATGGCTCGGCTTTTCAACAGCAAAATTAGGTCACATCACGTGAATTTGACGCGTTAGTGGCGCTCGAATGTTTGTTCTGGCTTAGTAATAGTAGTTGAGCTCTTCCGAGTCAAAGTACTTACCATGCGCGTAGTACCAGCAGATGGAATCAAAGTATCCCTGCAACGCAAAGGTCTCCTCTTTCAGGATCACTACCGGCGACCTTCCTTTGTTCAATGGAAAGACAAATCTTCCTCAGCAACCAGGGATCCAGAGAAAATTGTCGTGACCAACCCTGCTAACGGGAAACAGTTGTGCACGTATGTTGTTCCTAAGTAATGATAGTGCGTGCTCAAGAGCGCAGTGTTGACGCAGCATCCTTTGAAGAGGTTGAATGGGCGGTGTCTCATGCCCAAACCACGTTTGACTCTGGGATATGGTCAAAGGCATCGTTAATACATCGCTCGTCTGTCCTGTCACGGCTAGCGGACTCTCTTCAGCGGCGCATACCTGAAATGGCCCGAATAGATACTCTGCAAACAGGAAGGCCTATCCGGGAAATGAACGCACAAATGGCTCGTCTTCCTGACTGGCTGTCGGTGCTTATCTTGCAAATTATGGCGATGATCTAACACGCTGAGTAGAAGTTATTATGCGGCACTTCTACGCACAAATCAAGGATTCGTTGCCCCTACTCAAGGGAAGTTGCTTAATTACATTCAACGCATTCCCCTGGGAGTCGTGGCACAGATTACTGTGCGTTTCGTTCCATCTCTGACTTATCACCTCACCGAGGTTTGGTATAGCCTTTCAATCATCCTCTCTTCATTGCCATCAAGAAGATCGCTCCGGCTCTCGCCGCTGGCAACAGTGTCATTGTCAAACCATCTGAGGTTTATGAATTGTGCTATCTTTTGTTGACATAGCCCTCACCCAAAACCAGCTCACCCCCATATCCCTGTTGGAGTTTGCAAGCCTAACTCAGGAAGCTGGTCGTAAGTACAACCACTGATGAATTGCTTATAGGTAGTCTTGCTTGTACATAAGTGCTGAAATGTTAACCAAGTTCCTGACGGAGTTTTGACTATCCTCCCTGGCTATGGCCACATCACGGGGAAGCAACTCGCAACTCATTCCCTCGTTCGAAAGGTTGACATCACAGTGCGTTCTTGCTCTTATCTACCGTCCTCGGCTCACCGTAGATCTAGGCTGGTACCCGGACTGGTCGGGCGCTGGGAGCCATCGTTGGATCGAACCTCGCGGCCTTCACAGCTGAGCTGGGAGGAAAGGTCAGCACTACACAGTCTATTGTCAAACTGGAGAATTTGCTCATACCTCCAAAAGGCCCCGATACTTATCTTCGATGATGCAGATCTTGTTTCTGCTGTCAATGGGGTCGCATTTGCCGCATTCGTTGCGTCCGGCCAAACATGTATCTCTGGAACCCGCATCATCATACAGGAAAATATCTATGAATCTTTCATGGCGGAATTCTTGAAGAAAGTCGAAAGTATCACACAAGGAATGGGTGACCGTGAGTCATACAATATCCCTTCGGTACTCATGACTGATGTCTCTCGAAGCTATGGACGAAAGATGTTCTATGGGATCTATTATATCTCCCCACCATCTGAATAGAGTCGATGACATGGTAGCACGACGACAATCAGGCACAGTTTTAACGGGTGGAAAGCGAATGATGGGGAAGTCACTCCTCGACAATTTCGATTTCTCTCACGGGAGCTTCTACCCTCCTACCGTGATCTCTGATGTTGACGTCAGTCATGAATTATGGCAAGAGGAAATTTTCGGCCCTGTGGTGGTCGTGAAAAAGTTCTCTGTAAGTTGCACCATGATGCAAGTAGGGTTCTTCAACGCTGAGTTCACTCTCAGACTGAATATGAGGGAGTCAGATTTGCTAATGCTTCCAAGTACGGACTGGGAGCGGGAGTCTGGACTCAGGATCTATCAAGAGCACATCGAGTTGCTGCTGGTATTGACGCTGGTCTTGTTTGGGTGAACACGCATCACCGCAATGACCCAAGCTCGCCATGGTGAGTGACTAAGCCCAACGATTATAATTGCACGATCTCATGGTGGCATGTAAGGGGTGGTATGAAGGAGAGTGGCATAGGGCGAGAAAATGGCATCGAGGCATTGGAAGCTTGTGAGTCTTACTAGTTCGAATAATAGATAATTGACCCAACATGTTGTACAGACTCTCAGAGCAAATCGATCATCGTTAATGTGGCGTCAGCTGACGAGTCTCGACAAACCGATGACTGGTTTAGCGGAGAACAGAAGAGATACGGCTAATGCGATGTTCGTGGAGGAACGTATTATCTTGACATTCTATGAAGTGGTGGTATGCGTAGGATCTACTAGTGTACAATATTACCGCAGGATACATGTTTGCTCGTCTTCAAGGACAGGCACAATACAAACTTCGAGAGCCCATCATGTTGTCTTAACGGCCTCCTTCGTGATTGACTATTGGACCAAATTGAGTTAAGTAGGTCAATGAATTGATCATTGGACGCACCTCGCTTATCTCTACAGGAGCCTCATCAACGAAGTCTGGGATTTTGTTGAGGTCTGAAAGATATGAGGGACCTTCCTCCTCTTCCTCAAGCTGTAAGGCATCCAATTCTACGATAACCATGATGAAAACCGAAATGAAAAGCCATGTGTGTACGCACCAGCCTCAAGATCTGCCTCGTCAATCTCATCTGGAACGGCATATGACCGACCCAGTGACTCTTGTATCTCGTTCGCCTGCTCCAGAAGCTCTTCCATATCATAATGCATATTCTAATAGTAATAAATAAGTCACTGAACGACAGCATAGAACATGAGACACACCTCAATCTTGTCGATATCAATCTTTCCGTACTGTTTACGCATCTCCTTGTTCGCCAGTTTCATGGCATCCACAGTGGCCATCGTATTCCGTAGGTTATCAGTGGTGAGAGCAGCAGATTCCATATTAAATGTCTGCTGCTGGAGTTGGTTCAGTTGCCCTTCATACAGCTTCTTCTGCTGTAGTACTCTTAAAGCTCGCTGTTGGATCGCATTCTGTGTCGTGCACACGTATGACACAATTGATTAGCAAGCGCAGCACCAGGCGAGGTGTTCGCGCACTTTACCAGGTCCACTGCGCAATTTACTCATTTGTTCCTTATAGCGGAAGAGCTCTCCGTCTAACTTCTTGATCTTTACTTCTACGGAGGCAACGCGCGCATCTGTCTGATGTCAGTGAGTTAGCCTGACTCGGAGTTCGATTTTGACGGCAGCCTACTCACCGCATTGATAGCATCCTGGAGCGTCGGTTTTGGCTTCTTGCTTGAAGAAGAACCAAATATGCGATTCATGATTAAAACTATGTACAGGTGGTAAAAGTATAATGGAAAGAGATCGCTAGTACTGCGTAGTGTGGTTCCGAGTCCGAGTTGGCTGA
This sequence comes from Suillus luteus UH-Slu-Lm8-n1, assembly GCA_000827255.1. Classification (NCBI taxonomy): domain Eukaryota; kingdom Fungi; phylum Basidiomycota; class Agaricomycetes; order Boletales; family Suillaceae; genus Suillus; species Suillus luteus. The sequence goes on from KN835156.1 coordinate 54,350, forward strand.
AGGTAGAGTAATATCCAAAAGCGGTATGTGGAAATTCATCGTACAGAGTTTCTGGGGTCGTTGCGAACACCTGGAGCGTCTACAAGTGTCCACAACTATCTGAGGCTACAGGGCTTTAGACCATTAATGTACCAATCTTGTCTACCTCTTCTATCTCTGGCAAAGACACCAGTATTTGCTCGCCTGCGTGCAAAATAATCTTTACTGAAGTGGATACATGATTCTGTGAGGAGCCTGAGATATCCGACATAATACAACCCATTGACCGTCGTTCACAATACAATTTAACAGAAGACATTCCATGCCAGCTTCGAGATCACGTTTCATGATCTACCCATTCCAAGCAAAATTCCAAGAGGGCTCGCAGAAAGGAGGGGAATAAGCAGTTCTCCAGGTGCAGGTGCAGTAATGGGTTCGTCTGCCAACCCATTGGCATGGGATAGAGCCTGCCGCTGCCGAGTGTACTCCACTCCCACCTCGAACGGGAATTCGATGTCCGGACGCCAAAATTCCCAGTACTTCTTGAGGTCCACCAAATTGGCTTCAATGTTCCGACTGTACATCCAATGCGCGCTGACACATCCCTCGAACCACCGCTCGGTACGTCCATATACGTGCGAAATGATCCACTCCCGGGAACTTTCGATCCTACTGGGCTCATTCATCATGTCGTAGATGATAACACGCAATTGTCTTTGGCGTTCCCAAGAAATGGGCTCGTTCAAGATTGGCCGACTAATGAGCCAGAGTGGCATGCGCGCGCATGACCAAAGTGGCGCACGGAATGAGTGTTCCCATCCCGTGCAAAGCACAAGCTCGACATCTGAGCGAAGCACCCCATCTTTATTTGGCAGGAAGCGGACGAGGAAACGATCCATCTGCATGTCCCCGTGACAGATGCCGAATTTCTTGTTTTGCAGAATCGAATAGGCCTCTTCCCTTGCTGCGCGAGAAAGTGTTCCTGGGATGTAGAATCCCCCGATATGATGTGGAATCATAATGGTCAGCCGTCTGAAGGTTTCCCTGGCTTGCACCATGTCTTCTATTGTTAGTAGCGGATTATCTGCAAATCCTGTGTCGCGGGCTCGAGCGATGATATCCTCAATGCTACCACAAAGGCGTTTAATGCGCCAGCACAGTGCTGTTAGATAGTCAGCGTTAGTGCATAGTGCATATTGTGGAATCATTGTATCCAGCGGTGGCTCGTTAAACGGGCGCGATAAAATCAACGGCGAGACCTTGTCAGGGTTCTGGCGTTGCTGTCCTTCCGGTAGGATGGCACTGAATACGGAGGTGTCGATGCCTGTACCGAGAAGGTCGGTACAAATCAAGCTTCCGCGGGTGTTGAACAACTTCAACAGCAGGTCGGCCAGCTTGCTACAGACTTTGAGCTCCTCGTCGGGAGTAAGGGTGGGCCAGACATCCTGAAGATTCTCCCCGGGTATCTGTGCGCAATGAAGTGTGACAATGTCAACGTAGCAGAACTACTGTCGAGCAGTCGGCAAACGCTACCTTTTCCATGAGGACTACCTCAGCTCCGATGTCATTGGGTAGGAGGTCATGGTACCCATAGATTTTAGGTACCTCGATCTTCGAGGACGAATTCCTGACAGCGGCCATCATGCCTAACTATTAGGAGTGTAGTAAGTATGGGCGGCCCATTAATGGGCGCTTTTGTATGGCGCACCACAGCCTGCGTTGTTAGCTTCTCGCGTCCGCGAGGAAAATACGCCATCATGGTGTATGGCCCAAGAGGCAAGGAGGTGCGTTCGAACGTAATCTGAATCATCTATACACCATCCAGAGCAATGGTAAGGTTCGGATAATTATTTGGAAATAATCAATCTGACCTTTTCTCCAGCCCATCTGATGTCTTCGACGCTCGCCACTACTGGGGTTGGTACCTTCGGGTGCCGTCTACCCGTCACTTTAACAGGATGCTGATTCGCTGCAGCTGTGGCGGCGAATTTCTTCAGCGCAGGGATGTTGACTTGGGGGAAAAAGGTGGACATTGCGGTGAGGGAAGCCAACTGGACAAGTATTTTATACCGCTGGACAACACGAGGTGGGTCAGTCAGTTAATTAATTTTTTTTCCGCCAACATGCTGGTACGTCGCAAAGGGAATCAAATAACGCGTTTTGTCGAGAAAGGCTGACGCCCAATGTTTCGTTGTCGGAGGCCGCGTAACGCTGGGAGTATATGTGGCAGGCGTGGCTTTCCTCCTGTGCTAACTTGGTTTATTTACGGCTTCCATATGGTAAAACAAATTGCTTCAAGCTTCGCAACTTTGAACCCTTTGCCAGTTGTCCGATGGCTTGTCAGCTATTCCACCCAGAAAATTGAAGCACCAAATATACCTTATTTTAAACTCCATGGACCCCCCGGTATTCCGACAATTACCACAAGGCGAGCGGTGTTGTGACAATAAGTTCCTTACCTCTCGATCTGCTGGTGTTCGCCGCACTCCGATCACAATGATGCGTGCCTAAGACAAAGGGGACCCAGAGAGAAGAGGAAATTGTAGCACCATCCAACGCCTCACCTCTTATCTTCTAATTCTTCTCCACAATCGTCAACGGACGTAAACCGAAATGCTTCCGCTTTCGCTTAGCGTCTGCATGTTTCCGAGCCTTGCCTCCACACGGACGAGCTCACCACGACTTTTATACAATAAGTCCTCTGTTTACACTATTTTATGGCACTCAACCGATGCGCCACGCAAGCCCCTCAATTTTCTGCCTACACAAACTTAACTTTGTTTCCTCCTCAAAAAGTTCATATCCAATTTGCTTGTATTTTGATGCTCCGAAAATTAGGCAAAACCTTCGGTTGCCATGCTCTGATTAGCCTCATAAAGTGTGTAGGCTGTGCAGACAAACCGGGGGGTTAATATTATTCTACTCCCAAACATGAATTATTTTACGATTCCCACCGTGCGCCCACAGTCGCCACCTTCAAAGTTAAACTTTATCCCGAGATCGACAAGGAGCGGACCCGGCCATCGCTCTACTAAGATGACTCAGATTGTCTTGCAGTATGGAGCACTACGACACTTGCATCTGGGCATCATCGAGCCACCGAAGGCCAACGTACGATCAGCGCCACAACATGCCAGCATTCCATACTGATGCTTAGGTCCATGGTCAATACAATATTTAAGTTAGGTGTGGAGCCGTGAGTATTAGAAGTCGAAGAAGACGATGGTATTGATTCATAACCCGAATATTAAGAAAGCTAGTAGGACTGACATAAGTATTCCCTGAGGACTCTAGAACTGCTTAGCAAGTACCATCAGCTCACGAACGTTGCGCCGATCAAACGGCGCGATACGAAAACATCGGTGACTATGGCGAAATAACATCTCGGGGACGATGTCAGGATAGGAACCCCCTCACTGCCCCTTCAACGTTCAATACGTCGAGTCTGTGGGTAAAAAAATACAGAAAATCAGCAAACCAGTCTAACAGAAACACGACGTTGAGAAAATGAAATGATGAGTGGACTCAATAGGCGATAACACTGCAATTGGCCCCGCAAAGCGGTGCACGAAGCACCATAAGGGTTAGAACTCTGATTAGGGAGGCTATGCAAGCCCACAGCAGATGCGGCCATACCACGGCCATTCAATCAAGCCAATTTAAAAGGTGAAGAGTCGCACTCACAAAAAGGTATCATGTCCCCAGACACCACCGAGCTCAAAGTAGCTGACTTGTGTGCTACCAGCCATACGTAGTGCATCAACGAGCTCACGCTGCTGCTCGACAGGGAAAAGGATATCGCTCTGGACCCCAAGTACCAGAGTGGGTATCAATTTGAGTGGCTCAAGGCCAGCAGCAAGCTCAGGAAAGTGAGGTGCATAATGCAATGGGGGCGGATGAGATTTCGATGGCACTGGAGATTGCCGAGAAGATGACGTTGACGGAGATGGCGGAGCATGTGTTGCGGGGGTCATTGCGAGCTCTTGAAGCGCAGGGAGGGTAAGGTCAAAGAGATCCATTGCCTTGGAGATGTAAAGGAGTGAATTGGCATCATATTTCAGGCAGAATTGCTCTCCCTAAGTAATATCTTTCGGTGAGTTTAACTGGAAGGTGATCGAGATGGGTAGGCACTGACCTGATGGTCCAGATATGATTCAATGAGGAAGTCAGGACAAAGCGTCGGTAACCGCCGCGACGGAGACGGGCTCTGTCCATCTTTTGATTCCCGAAGTTTCCTTCCAAATCGTTGGTCCCATTCAGGGCCTGAGCGATATGTGATAGTCGCTATTTCTGCACGACCGATTTGTGATGACAAACGTAAGACTGAATGGAAACTTACGACGAGCTAATTTCATCCCTGTATGTGGCGGTAGTTGATCGTAATAAAAGCCATTGTTCCAATTTGGATCGGCCATGAGAACTAGTATGACATTCAGCAAAAAAAATTATCGCAAGATGTCCGAAAAACAAACCACTTCGTTGAGCATGACGCATTGCAATGCTACCTGGACTGCTCCTGGCGGTACCGCTAATGCTCACTATCTTGCCGACACGGTCTGGAAAGAGCCATCCTGCAGCAAGACTTTGCATCCCGCCCATGGATGAACCAACACTGGCATACAACTTCTGCACGCCCAGATGATCAAGTAGCTTGAATTGGGCCTGCACCATGTCAAAGATAGATAGAATTGGGAATCGAGTTGCATATCGTTGACCTTCTGGATCAATCGAGGAAGGACCTGTGGAGCCGTAACACCCTCCCAACACGTTTGTGCATATTATAAAAAACTGATTGGTGTCGAGTGCACGACCTGGGCCAATGAATTTTTCCCACCAGCCCTCCGTCGGATTAAGCTCCGTAGAGGCGGCATGCGAAGATGCAGAGAGACCAGTATGGAGTAAAATCACGTTGTCATGAGATGGAGAAAGTGTGCCCCATGTTTCATATGCGATGTCGAATGACGGTAGCGTGGACCCATATGTCAATTCAAGCGGATACTGATGGTGGTACGTATTATATGACAGTGGATTAGGGCGAGCATAGGGAGGTTCCGGACCACTGTCACTTGATGATGCTGGTGTGCCTATCTGTGAATAACGATGGAATGAGGAAGCCAATATCTTGGATTCACGAGCTGCATGAGCGTCGACGCAAGGAAAAGATGGTGTTGCTGTGGTTGCGCATGTTGCTTGATGTCGCATAGAATTAAGACTGCTCAGATGGTACGGAAGTGCTCTGAGTCTGAATGAATTTCTGGCTATCAAATTCATAGTAGTCGGACGTGCGAAGTAAACATGAAAGTGCTATGCGATGCTCATGGACTGCTCGAGGAGCTGTCAGCTGAGCGCTCAGCCGTGACTTCCATGATGACATCGATGAGAAACAATCGCGCAACATTCACGTGCACGTGCTCCTAACCCTAGGCTAGGGTCTGTCCTAATTTGGTTGCTTGCAAAACTGCACGTCTCTTTGAAACCCTCCAAGTCCAAGACCTTGACCTGTCTTGAATTTTTGCGGTGGTCCGACGGTGTGTGTGTGTGTGTCTTGGGCAAGCAAGCAGGAGACTGGTCGAGACAACGTGTAGCTGTCTTCTTTTCCGGGTCGCCGTAAGTAATAGTCTCGTCCCGTTTCAATCCGTTCTGGCCTTGCTCGAAACACGTGTCTGACTTGTCTTTAGCTCGTCCGTCCTCACTCCGCGACTAGGTTACTTACTAACCAAAAGTTCTCAGACTCGGTCCCTCCAATCCAGGTCAAAGTCAAAGGCATCTTGTATGTTGTCCCCTGATTTAATGTCCATTTTTCAGAATTGATGCCTGCACAGCTTAACCCAAAACGAGGCCCCACTTCCGTTTCCTGGGGTTGCGGTAGCTGATGCTGGTTTCTACCATTAAACGCACAAAGAAAAGCTTGCGCAATTTTTCACTATGACCGCTCTTGCCCTTGCCTCATCGTCTCTTGAGCCTGGAGTCAGTCGTCCTGCGCGCAAGGAAAACAGGGTGCGTTCGCTTATTTCAGTCTTGCGCACATGAGCTTACGCACGGTATCGTCAGATCGTTGCCTTCTTTCGCTCTCGCTCTCGTTCTCGTTCCAGACCCCGCGCCAAATCGATTGTCAGTTCAAGTGCTGCGCAGTCCACGACGAATATGCCAACTCTGCCTATGGTGCCTGCCTCCAAACTTCGCATCAGTCATGTGCGTTCTACCAGTCTGGCGTACGAACCAGGGCATGCAGCCCACGCTAGTTCGGCTGCTTCAGCAAGCCAGTCAAATTCTAAGCCAGGCACGCGTGTTTCGACACGCCCGATATCATCCACGACCACTGCCACACACTCCACGATCACCCCTCTTCCTTCCGACTCTATCAGAAGAAGACAAAGAATGTCGCGTCATGTTTACTCGCACGATTATACTCAAGGAGAAGAAGATCCCGATCACCAGGCCAATAGAGATCAGGCCACATCTCAGGAGGATCACGATCGCGCATATCGTTCAAACACCCCCTCTTCTCTCAATCAGCGCCGGAAGCTAGAGCTGCGCTCCATTTTTGGCATTGCCCTGTCACGGAAATCATCGCTGTCCAACCCGTCTCGAAAACCATCACCAGGATCCTCTGACCGCAAAATATCGTCTTCATCCCTCTCTCAAAAGGAAGCTGAGAATATGCCCTCTCGTAAACGATCATTCAGGCTCAACTCTAGACCAAACACTCCAAAGTCTACTGACGAGTCGCGCGTTACGAAAACGTCTACCAGCACAATACCCACTCCCTCCAATCCCCTCCCACTGTCTGCTTCTCCCCGCAGACTTTCATTTGGATTGACCTCAAGTTCTCGTGCGCATACGCCAATGACATCATCGGGCCACCTTCCCCTGGCTCCCCCGTCACGTCACAAACGACACTCTGTCGGATCTCATGACACTGCTCATGACAGTGCCGTTGCGTTACCTGATGACCATTCGGATAGCGCTCTCACTTCGTCAAGTCGTATAGACACTAGGTCTAATTCAAAGACCAGTACATCTACCCTTAGCCGCTTCGGAAAATCCCGCAAAGGCAAAGAACAAGAACGTGATATCAGCAGCTCGAAATCGCGGTCACAAACACGAAAGACACCTTGCATGGATGATTCGCGCCCTGGTGTATTTGGCTCACTTTCGGAGGAGACATCTCCCATCATCAACTTATCCCCGCCGCCGCAAAACGACTCACGCGGCAAGTATGACCTTGGTGGTCTCGTGGTGTCACTGTTGCCAACGGTCGAGTCCATGCTTGAAGAAGATGCAATAGAACAGCCTCTCATTCGTGCACCGCAAGCAAGACCAGCCATACCACAAATCATTCATACCCCACCGACTCCACAAAGAACAGCAGAATTAGATTCCCCAGTGCGACCCGCTACCACACCACCAATGTTGAGCGGAGGACAGGGGAAGCTGCGCGAAGTCCTGCTCAGCAAGGATCCGATCACTGTTCACAGCGGGCTTCCAAAGTTGCATGCACGGACAGCTTTGAGCACAGGTTCCGAGGGAGATCTTGCGTACAACCGCATGCGTAGCAGATTCTCACCCCGGTTGTTCGGGGGCAAAGATTTATCCAGAGAAAGCAAGAAGCAGAAACCCGGTGGTCGGCATGATCCTCCTGGGGGCGTCGTTCCTCCGCGAAATATGACCAATCGTCGCATCAAACATGGAAGCTTTGATTTTGAGAGACCGGTATCTGGTCTAAACAGGAGCAGCTCAACAGTCAATGCTTCGCTAGTGAAAGGCGAAGGCATAATACAATCTAGTAAAACTAGCGCCGCAACTCATCGACCGTCAGCCTTAGAACGAACGCCATCATCATCATCTGATCGCACAGGGAAGTCGCGAAAATTTGCCTACCATCCCACCCGAGCCGACTCTCCCATTCTTGCCCAGCTCTCTGCCAGCCATACGGGCGAAACCTCAGTTGTTTCCTTCTCATCCGCGTCCGCCTCTGCGCAGTCGAAGTCGACGGGAAAGTCTGCCCCTGGTCCCAGTCAATCATCCAGTTGGGGACGCGCATCAGGTAGACGAACTCAACGCACGTCACACGGACCATTCCCTTTCGAACCGGCTTCATCGGTTACAAGTTCTCCTTTACCGACCTCCTCTGCATTGCCCCCCTATCCGCCATCCCCCAATCGACAAGAGTTTGACATTCCAGAAGGGCCCGCTTCATTTTCCCCAAGTTCTCCTCTACGGAGTGAGTTGGGGTTTAGAGGAGGTTCTATACGCGACAATGGCCAGGGTGCTCGTAGCCGCGAGCAAGGCGGTGAGAAGAAGGGAAAAGGCCGCTCACTCGATCTTAAACTTGGTTTATCATGGGCACCTAATCGCGTCCGCCAAGAAGCTATTATTCATGGATCTCTCCTTTCGCAAAAGCAAGAGGAGGAGCGTAATCGGGGGAAGGATGTCACGAAAGTCTTTGAGAACGTACTTTCCGAATCTGGATTCGAAACATTCAAAAAGTGTTAGTATTACTACGCCTCTATATGTTATCTTGTTACTTTGGACCATTTTGTCTGACCGCGATGTTGTCTCCCTATGCAGATGTTCACCGATTTGACGCGCATCTGATACCCCTAGAAGGGCCTCGGGGACTCCTAGCGCGCGTTGAAAAATTACTCATTGCCTCGTCGGTATCACAGACAGAAAAGGTGGAACTGCTGGACCAGTTCGCTCGATTCGTAGAGGGGCATAGCGAAGTCTAACAGATGATGTTACGTCATGTCATATAGGGATTTGTGGGTTCTGAGATGAGTAACTTTTTTCACAGCACACATACAAGTTTTCGTCACGGCTTCACGTTTCACATACGACGCATCGCCTTTATTATCCTGCATCCCGGGCTATGCCCTTTTTATTTTTTTAAATTTCACGCATTCAACTTACGCAGGTGTTTATGTCTTTCGTCACGATCTACACGCATTTTCTGTATCGATTCCTTGCCATATGTTTTCATGTTATGATCCTATTTGCAGTGATTGAGTTACATCCTACTTGCTTAGTTTAATGGAAGTTTTCAAGTTATCGTACCCCCTGCTATGGGCCCTTCGCGCGTATTTTTAATGTAGGCCACCCACCAGTAGGTTCAAGTTCAAGTTCAGAAATCACACCGGGACAGATGATTATCAAAAGTCAAGTTAAGTACACATGTGTATATTCTTTGTAGATATCACCCCACAGCATCCACGTAGGGGAGCTCATTCAGGTAAACTCCGCAGCGAGGGAGAAACAATCCTAATGGTCTAGATTCTACATGTTCTTGATCTGCGGTTGCTTCGAGGCCTTCATGCTCGAGTGGAGCATCTTCACTCTTGTTACCAGCACCGCGGTAAGGGGGCAGCTGTGCCGAAATCTGAACTTCTTACATCGTTTCCCCCCTGTAGCTGCCTCATAATTTGGCAGCTCATCTTCCGATTTGTCGTGAGCTGGGACTACAACAAGGTCACTCGCGCTCCCTTTATGCTGTGCAAATTGAGCTTGAATTTCTGCAAGTTTTAATTGTGACCAGAATACTCACATCCAGATCCAGGGATCCAGCCGTCAGAGTCCTCTCTGAAGCTATGGTTTCTTTGTCGAACTCTATAAGCGCCAGTGAGTTCAGACTCGAGTCGACATCAGAATAGGAGCATGCCTGTAAACATCTTTGAGCAGAATTCTGGTTCGGGATGATTATCCAGAGGTGTTTAAAAAGAATCTGGCTCAAGTGTTGCCATAGTAATGTCTGAGCTTGTTTGAAAAACAACGGTCCACTGGCACCATGATGTCCGCAGTACTACTAGCAGGGATCCTAGTGGAATGTCATAGGTCTCATTAAAACCTTCCTTTCAGAATGTGTCAACATAGGCGAAGGCTGTGACAAGTTACAACGTACGTATGCCTAAAATGCGCTGCAGATTCCGCAGCAGCCTCCAATATTTGAAATTGTTGATATCACCTGAGAAAGGTATGAGTTCGAATCTACGAGGGAGTACCTCGACAGTCAATGCGGTTTTTACGGGTTGATGTGACTCCGAATCTAGACCCACACCTTGTATATGGATCCACGGAAGAAGTTCCCAGTTCTAGCTTGAGTGCAGACACACCGAACTGAACTCGCCTGCAACTGGGTTCCTGGGGTAAATTGGCTAGATCTCGTTCAAACATCAGAGCTGTGCTTTGGTGAGGACTCCTGACAATAATGGGTCGGATCACACAGCAATCAAGGTGTGGTCCAGGGGCATCCTTGGCGTGCCAACGCACAATAGCAGACCGCAACCCCGTTCAGCAAGGCATATCACAGTAGCCATGGCGGTTCCTGTGGAGTCGCGCGAATTGGGCCCGCAAAAAAAAAAGCGCCGTTCCTGTAAAACCACAGCTGGAAAGGATTGATTGACGCGCACCGGGAAATAAGCTCTTCTGGTGCTGCATGGCTCAACCAATAATCCGCTTCAATGTCCGCATCCCATAGCTATAAACACACCGATGATTTATAGAAATCGAAAGTCGAAGATTTATTGCATTCCTCATCACTTTTCAACGGCTTTCAGTTTCCGCGACGACGATTTGTACGCGGATCCAAATGATTTGCGCTACACTGCAATTTTTACAGTGAGAAATCGATACGATGGATATACAACACTCAGTATTTCCACCAGCAAAAGAATAAAAACAAAGTCCAACAAATTAACCAATTAAGAATATCCGCCCGTATTGTCCACGCCCGAAAGAGACTGGAGTATCGGTGTAAGTCTAGGTGTGCAAGCGGTCCACTTTTGTTGTCAACACCTCCAACCTTGCCCGGATTTCTTTCATCTCCTTGACAATCGTAGCTTCCATCGACTGTAGAGACGTTAGTGGACAGCGTAGAGAAAGCCGGAAAAACTGACTTGTTCTGTATTGGGGAACCTCTTGACAAGCTCATCAAAGGGAACCTTACTGATCTCAAAGCCTTGGTCTGCATCAGGCCCCTCGACCACGGGATCCAGAACAACGGGGTTGTCAGTGTCCACATCCTCATCTGAGCGGAGCCAGTGAATCATCCACGACTTCGTCATATTTGATGTCTCAAAGAGTGCAATGAGAGTCAACGGAACGAAGAAAATTATACCCATAACGATCCGATTGAGCTGCAAAGAGGTCAAGGATACGGATCATAAATTAAAGAGTCATCCCGCACTTTTGCATATGACTGGTGTTTCAGGGCAAATATCCTCAAAAAGAAGTTAATAACTGCGAAGGGCCACAATGATGGAAAACGTACTCAAAAGGCGCTACGAAGAAAACCTCTACTAGGTTGAATGGCGCAGGATAGACATATGAATCAGGAGCGCGGATCATGGAAACAGTTTTTCCTGCATAGAATGTCATATACTCTGCTTCAGCGTCATCGACGACCTGATCATTCGTTGAGCCCATGAAACCTCAAAAAAGACGAAATACCGACATCAGCATACGCTGAAGAGAACAAAGAGATGAGGACATTGAGCAGGATGATCACTGTTGTGACATTCCAGCTGAATTAGAGCTTGTGGATCAGCAAGCTCGCAGAGTCATCAGACGGGAACTAACAGATAGTATAATGTAAGTCCAACGGGGCTGCAAACATTGTTCAGATATTTTCCAAAATATGAATAACATACTTTACCTGTCCGAGAACTTATCGTAGTTGGGAGATCTAAAAAAAATTCAGCAGGTGCTCAAATTCAGAAAAAAGCACCAATCTGACTGAAGTAAGCCTTGAACAAGGACATTAACGACCTGATCGAAATTAGATAGGGATAATGAGAGGAAAGGTCGGACATACGACTGATGGATCTTCGCTTGAACCGTCAGCAGCATCTAGAGCATATAGACCCTGCAAGAATCCAATCCCGAGGACCGACAACAGCTGCATAGATGTGAAGGAGCGGGAAGTCCATGTTCTAAAAGGGGACAAACCGCGAAGAAGATGCCCGACTCTTGTAACATGCGAGCCACGCAAATTTGCATCGTTCCAACATACCTGCGAAATCATCAACATCTTTTATGTGAGTACGACACAATATGTGCTTACTGGTAACCATCAAAGATTGTAATGAGCTCTGAAACGAAAAAAAAAACATGAGTTAATGGAACACCAACAAATATGTGGAGCTCAACTGATCCTGAAACATTTGGACATTTGGTTAAATGTTTTACCTCATGGACATTCGAGGATTGGCTAACCATATGAACGGGGCAACGAAACTCAAGACTTGAAAGCTCCTTAAGCGTAGAGTGTTGGAGTGATCTCCAGTGGCGCAAAGACCAGCAATGCGAAGCAAGCAAGCAGCCAGCAGTAAGGAATCCGTTATGAAAGCGACGGCGTTCCAAAATCCAAAGGCGCGGTAGGTTGCATATTTGAATAGTTTGTAAAACTATATGAGCTGTAAGACGTTGCGGCAGATCAAGACGGAAGAAGTTACCCTGACTATGTCTGGAAGATAACTTAGTCTGCCGTTCAAACAACAGAGGAATACCCTCACCTTCGAGCGAGAACGCCAGCGCCATGATATAGAGTATAATTTCCCAGACATCAAGCACCGTATGGTTGGGGTCAAGTCGGTCCAGCGGTTCACGGACTTTGAATTGGTAAGGGAATGACTAACGCCCGTGATGAAATTAACCTCTCACCGGCTTGAGAGTACACAGCGAGAAAGAAAAACCAAATCTATGTGATCATATCAAGCCAATGGTTGTTTACCCAATATACGACGCACCACGATGCGGAGGAAGTTCTGATACCTGTACCCGAATAAGAATAATCTACAATGCAGTTGAAGTAACTCATACCGGGGAACGGAAATGCGTGAAGGATCCATGTGACCCCAAAGTCCAGCTCGCCGCGATTTGTGGTAGGATACATCTGTTGATCCTTGAGTATGGAGTATAAACGACCATCAACTGTCTCACACTGAATATCGTCCTGATCTGTTAGGGTCTGGACAAGCTCTCCATTCCACAAAGCCCTGACAACTGGGACAACAATCAGCTTACCCGTCTCATAAGTTACTTCGGAGACAACTCACCACTCTGCGCTTCGGTAGATGACAAAAATATAGTGCTACATAACAGCACGTAAGAGAATTGTATATATCCCTACGAAGAACCGACCAATGGGTGTCAATGGCAATTTCAAGAGCACTCGAGGCCTCGCTGATATCACCATCAAGTTCACGATGCCTATACCGAGTAGACATGAGATATTTTATTTTCTCAGATGGACTCTGATGAACAATGCGACGAGCCAGCACTTCACATGCCACAGCTGCCAGAGTGATGTTCATGAGGGCTCGTCTTCAACCAAGTAAAATGACATAAGAACTTCTTACCTCTTCCTCGGTTTTCGCCAAAATCGGCAGGGTTGAGATAAGCCTCTCGCATAAAACTAGCGCGAGCACAAAGCAAAGAGTACGGAAGCTTTTGGCACAATGAGCACATCGAGAACTTCAGCACAATTGTAAGCCGCTCACCGCTTCGCCAAAATCACCTGCTGCGTCCGAGAAAGCAGATATGACGCTGGGAGTGATAATTCTGCTTGTGGGATCATTTATGCTTGCCTCATCAACTTCTACCGGAAGCAGCTTTGTTGCTAGTGCCCTGAGACGCTTCACCAGTTCTATATAACAGTTAGGGAAAGACATGAATACAAGAGTGTGTATAGCATACTCGTTAATGTATCCGGAGAGGGTTTCGTCGATAAAAGAGAGGCTTGTTCAGAGTTATCAGTTTCACCATTTTGGTACATGGTTTACGAAGTCGCTGTTTTTCAAGTCGAACAACGTTGCATGAGCGTTGCACACAAAATCCTCCTTTCAGTTGATATTCCTTACTGAAAAGGAAAGTAACTCCGTTAACGTTTAGTGGCTGTGTAGCCCCAACTTCTCACCGCTACGCCATGCCTGTGAGCGAATCCTCTGGAGGAGTTTAGAAGAGCAATGCTAACGACGAACAACGAAAATCTATAGGCATACCACTCTGCTTTCAACGAATTCTCTGATGCAATGCAAGCTGGCAATATGTCCATCTTGCCAATCAGAACCAAAATCCGTGGTCCTGCTCCCCTTGGTATGTCTTCTTGAATATGCAGTCGCCACCGCCATTATGTTGACTATCGCGCATGTAGCCGATCCAGAGCAAGGAGACATCATAGACGAGACCCTTGACCTTTTTCGTGCCAATTCGCTCTTCCGCAACTTTGAGATCAAAGGACCTGCGGACCGACTGCTAATCATCTTGATTCTCTATATCTCTGATTGCTTGGCGAAGATCGGTTCTGCCCGCACAGTGCCGACGCAGATTGAAGCATCAAAGATGTTGAACACGTTATCCGTAGACAATTTCGCCATTCCAGGTGATGCTGGCTTCCCCCTCAACGCCCATTATGCCCCGCCTCAGAGCAGAGCAGATGCAGGTACGTTCGGTTGGATTGTTTCGCACGAGTGGATAACGGATATATCATGACAGAGTATCTGCGGACATACTTGACGCAGGTTCGCCAGGAACTGGCTATTCGTCTTGTGGAACGCCTGTACGCTGACGGGACGGGCAAGCCGAGTAAATGGTGGATGGCGTTTCAAAAAAGAAGGTTTATGAACCGCAGCCTGGGCTCGTAAATCAGAAGAGCAGATGTATATCCCGTCCCAATTAACTGGGTAATGTACTTTTTAGCAGTGAGCATCTATAATATCACTTCCATTTCTTCCTTTCGTTGGGGTTCTTCCTCCCATACCCTATTTTCGGCATGTCTCCGCCAGTGTGCGATGACCGCCCTTGTCCTCCAGTTCCAACACTCAATATTCCTGGCATCCAATCCGGATCTGACCAGTTACCAACACTAACACCACCCTCCCCACCCTTATCAACTAGGCCCTTGATCATTCGCTGCTCCTCCCGGTCCCGTTTACCGTCTGCACGCCTTTTAGCTCGCATGTATTCTAGTTGATCCTCGCGTAATACTAGACCTTCTCCAGGGCCTGTCTTGGCCGACCCAGGCTTGGGTGCTGGGATTGAATATTTCGTTCCCCTTACTTTATACTGGAAGTTTTTCTTCAGGTGGACTTGCATTGCAGGAGCGTCTGGTGATGCATCAGGGGATGCAACAGTGACCGACGCCCGCAATAATGTAGGGTTACCGCAAGACGGGCAAAATTGTTTTGAGTTGTCTTTGCAGATCCTAGTCATGGTATAAGAACAGGGAACAAATCAGTAAGACCCGGCACTCACTTAAAGCAAGCGTGGCACCGAAGAACCCAGCTCTTCACTTTCTGTATCCGCTTGCCTTCAGTCCCGACCAATGTCAGACCCATCTGCAGCAAGACGTTCTGAACTGCAAAATCTCCAGTCATGCAACCTGTTGGTACAAATTCATCCTCCTTTCGTCCCCGCCCTTTCTTACTAGCACTACTGCCAGAAGGCAATAGCTGCAGCGCCTGTGATTTGTGTAGTGCGACATTTTGAGGTGTAACCCATTCGCCTTCGCCATCGTCCTCATCAGAGGGGTCCTCATATAGCGGCTGATCTGATGGTCGAGCCTCGTCACTTGAAAGATGATGCGTTTCTTCCGCTAAATCTTCGCCGCCTTCTCGAAGAATTTCAATATCTAGTGGTTCCCTCTCTTCACTTTCGTCGTTCTCGCTCTGGATATCATCTGATGGATCCGAAGGGGAAGCTGGGGGACTTTGGACGTTATCGTCAATTTCATTGGTAACACTCTACTGGCTAAATGTTAGATCGAAGCTGTGATACTAGACTCATCAGATCTTGCCTCTTTGGGGTTATTCTCTAACGATGCCTGCTCGCGAACATGAAGCGAGTGGGTCAACGCCAATACGCAGATATCTGCATGAGACAAGACAGCGTAATCTCCCGTCTTCTTCGCAAATTGTACCACTAGAGAACAATAGGTGTGTAAGGAACCAACAAAATAGAGACCTGTGCTAACCATGAGCAAGCGACGCAGCATCAGGGTTGCGTACATCCACTTGGACACCCGCAGATAGCCCCAATCGTTCAAAGTGTTCCCGGGCGCGTTTGTCCTTGAGCTCGTCTAGAACTTGAGGTACAGTTAGGTAGATTTCTGCCAGGCCCCTTAGTGGCGAAAGCGACAGCAATGGACCAGCATCTAAAACCAGATTTTTACAACGGGGCTTTGATTCTGCCATCGAGGTGAAGTTTTGAAGAAAGTTAGTGACTCTAGGGCTACTGCTAACAGCCCTGCTAACATGATGCGCTGATTAGAATAAACGTGAGAAGATCCACCCTTATGCAGGTCATGCGATGATCACTTCAAGAAAGTCACGCCCGATGAATGATCACCTCGGCCGATAACGCGGGGCAGAGGCGGGCAGCCGATTGTAACAACAATGTTAAAAAGGACTTGAACTCAATTAATATCGACCATCTTCCCCTTCTCAATCTTTCAAATGTCTCCAAAGTCGTCAGTCCGCTGATCCCCATATGTGATCATCACTGACTTCTATGTGTAGGTACCGCATCGTCGTTCTGCCAGGGGATGGTATTGGTATGTCATTCCGTTGATCTAATTAATCAAGCCGTGGAGCTTAAACGCCGCATAGGACCAGATGTTATTGCACAAGCAACGCGAGTGCTAGAACTCGTCAGTGAGACATCTACATCGGTCAAGCTCAACCTCGAGTCTCATGACTTTGGTGGATGCGCCATTGACAACCACGGCGAACCCCTGCCCGCATCCACCCTAGAAGCATGCCAGCAGGCGGATGCCATCCTTCTGGGTGAGCAAAAATCCTGGCCAACTTTGCTACCATGGAACTGATTGGGATTCAGGCTCTGTGGGTGGCCCTAAGTGGGGCCCCGAGGCAAAAGTCCGTCCTGAGCAAGGCCTTCTAGGCATCCGCAAAGCTCTGGGTTTATACGCAAACGTTCGCCCAGCGAACTTTGCGTCCGACTCCTTACTTTCATACACTCCTCTGAGGCCCGAGATCGCCAGGGGTGTTGACATGATTGTCATCCGTGAGCTGATCGGTGGTCTATACTTTGGTCCTCGTCAGGAACAAGGCGATGGCGACACCGCATATGATACCATGGTTTACAGCGTTGCTGAGGTTGAAAGAATTACCAGGGTTGCAGCACAAATTGCTCTTGCTGCCAATCCACCCCTCCCCATCCACTCTATCGACAAGGCAAACGTGCTTGCCAGTTCGAGATTATGGAGAAGAGTTGTCACCGAGACGCTGGCAAAGGAATACCCTCAGCTGACCGTTGACCACTATCTCGTTGACTCCGCTGCAATGATAATCGTGGCTAACCCCAAAAAGTTGAATGGTGTAGTCTTGACCGAGAACATGTTCGGCGACATGTAAGTCTCGTCTAGTTGGTTGCCAGTGATGATACTCAATGGTTTGATTTCAGCCTGTCAGATGAGACGAGTGTTATCCCTGGTTCTTTGGGACTGCTGCCATCAGCATCCCTTGCTGGCGCACCTGCACTGGTTTCAGACCCCTCTTTCAAGCCTACTTCAGGCATATACGAGCCTATTCACGGCTCTGCCCCCGATATTGCTGGCAAGGGCATTGCCAACCCAATCGGTACCATTCTCAGCGCAGCCATGCTCCTGCGGTACTCCCTCGGTCTCGAGAAGGAGGCCCAGGCTGTTGAGGCTGCTGTTCGCAAGGTGTTGGATGAGCCAAGTGCTGGTGGATTTGGCATCAGGACAGCTGATTTGCAAGGGAAGGCAACTACTGTCGAGGTCGGTGACAAGGTTGTCGAGGTGCTCAAGTCCCTGTTGTAGATGGATGTGATGACCGACGGAAATATGCGACTATGGCAGCATCGACGAAAGTGTACATGTATTCCACTACTCAAACTTAACTGAGTATCTGCGCTCTCGAAGATCGAAGACCAGCCAGTCAGTCTGACAGACGAATAGCAATAATCCATTGAGCAGTATCAGACGACAATATGTGAAAGCATGGTCCATCCTCTATCAGAGCGACTAGAACATATTAGCGAGCTTACTCGCTGCGACCCGCGCATCCAAGCGCGGGCGCGACGGGTGTACCCGCATTGACTGTGACATGTTCGTCGGGGCGAACATTCCCAGGGGGTCCACTGTCTGTTGTGCGCTTGCGGAGCGAACAGGAGCGTTAGAGGCCAATGGGGATTGAGCGAAACCTGCAAGAGGATGGGTGGCAGAGGATGGAACAGGAGAATGAATGTTTCCCCCAAGAGGGCCTTGGGGCAAAGAAGGCGAAGAGGCGGAAGTAGCTACTGGAGGGCCCAACGGTGATGCTGATGAGGCGTTAACAAACATCGACTGGGTCCCGTCCACAAAGCGGCCGCCCAAGGGCGGGGCAGTCTCCCGAGGCTGCGGAGATGCATGCGAGTGTGCGAAGGAGTTCCGCTGAGGTGTCGAGGGACCCGCACCAGGCGATTGAGGAGGAAGGGGATTATGTCTGAACGAGGGCTGAGTGGGCGAAGGAGCGGCTGGCAGCATCCGATTTGGAGGCGTGGCCCTGGTATGCGTGGGCGGCATATCGTCTTCTAGAGGTAAGATAACAGACGGCTTGGGGATGCCATTCGGGTTTGGAGGTGCTACTTTCTGGTTGGCGTTATTGACATCTGTGCGAAGCGCCTCCAGTTCTCTGAGTAGCTGCCTCTCGTACATGATCGATGAGCGGGCGTGCTCGATTAAAGCAGCAGTGATATCATCTGCAACAGTACGCTTGTGTGTATCCATTGCACGATGAAGATTTTGGGATATGTTGTTAGCTCGTTGAGCAAGCACTTGCTCGTATTTGTTGGCCTGTTACAAAAATGCAGAGATCAGCGCTCACACCGAGATGCTACCAAGCGGATTGCACTTACCTCCTCTATGTCCTCCAGTGCTTCATCCACTCGCTCAGGCCTAATGCTAGAACTTGCCTTCAACCGCTCTATATTCCTCCGCTTAGATATCGTCGACTTTACCGCAGCCTGATATTCCTCCAGGACACCGGCTCGTTGTAACAATGCTTCCTTTGCAGAACGGGCGTTTAAACCTTGATACCCAAGGGTGTCCCCGATGACAACACATTCACTAATTGCCTGCGCTTGATCCAGATCCGTAAGAGTATGCCATGCTCTTCCGAGCTTCTGTAACGCATGTCCAAGAGGGGGATGTGACTCCGTGGTAGCAACATTAATGAATTTGTTGCCCATTTCCGCATGCGCAGCAGCCAGAGCTACAACTCATATCAGCAATTGGAAAAGCCAGATAATCACCATGCCACTCACATTTGCGTGTGATCGCAAGTTTGTCGATAGCTTTAGCAGCATCGAAAAATTGCGTTTCTAGCTTTGTTAATTCAAATCGTGCACGTTGCAGCACCTCGTCTTCATCAGGTATACCCCGGCGTATCAATCCGAACCCTGAGCCCGTCTTACGCCGAGGACGTGGCGTTGGCTGATAACCAAAGTCACTCTCGATAAATGAGCGCAGTTCCTCGTCGTGAATAACAATTGGGTCCTCGCATATCCGCGTCAACCACCTCTGCAGCATTATTCGCACAAGACGATCATCTTCCTCGTCTGTAGGCGCCGATGTTTGGGCAAGAGGTAGTGCAGGGATGATGGTATGAGGACAATTGTTGATAAGCGCTTCATAGAACTGCTGAAACTCGAGGTATGAGCGGGATACGTTGCGGTATGTAGTCCCCGTAAAATTAGACAGTGTTGTCTGCGAGCGCAAGTGTGATTATCGTGCAGATGGTACATTACAGCTAGCTTACCTGGGCATCAAGCTTGAAGAGTATATCTCGCCTATTCCTGTCTATTCCAGTGATTCGCACACGTAGATATGGCTCCATCTTCTCGTATTTTGTGCCGTTTGAGCCTACTGTTGTCTGCGGAGAGACAAGACCAGGTTCAGGCTGGCCGTAAATTTTTGGTTCTCTACCGTACAGCCCGTCTGTCTCTGTTTTCTGGACACTCACTGGTGAAGGTAAAGACGGAGAAGCGCGACGCAAATGTGGTATTGGAGAATTTGGCTCGTGCGGTGTTGTTGGCCATGGCGGTGACATGTCGGTGTTTCCATTGGCAAAAATGGAGCTAGTAGAGCTAAGAGGGTCAAACATGACAGCACCGTATAAGTAGAGGGACACTGTTGGAGGAAGTTCTAGTGTACGTAGTATGCACGAAGGACCACCGCATCGCCCCGATTTGATGTGATAATAGATCACATAAGCAACTACATGGTGACTTGAAAGTTAAGTCCTCGAATTCAGTACTGCAGGTTTACCGGTACAATTAGGGAGTGCGCTCTATCTAAGGACACCAAAAAAATACACAGGGTAAATAGATAATAATGATAATCGTGTCAAATCCCCTGCATATTATCTTCTATTATCTGTGCGAAGGAGCGACGTGGAGTTGTGTCCAAGTTGTGTCATGACGCGGCTTGCCCGCCTGCCAAATAGAGCGGCAACATATGCCCCATGCGGAGGATTTTGGTGCGGAGGTACTTGTCCAAGTCCTCCCCGTTGACCGCTTCTCCGCCGATCATAGTCACACCCGCGGTTTTACCCAGTTCAACGGCCACACCCGCATCCACTTGTGAGTGAGAGCGATGTCTCCAGCTTCTAGGCACCATCGGCACCCGCTCTACAACCCTCAGGCCCTCCTTCTCAAGAGCTTGAACTTTGTCCGGGTTGTTCGTCAATAGCCGAACACCCTCGCCAAGCTCTGAACCAAGCCCAAGGTCACGCAAAATGGCGACCGCAATTTCGTACCCACGTTCATCGGCCTGATGCCCGAGCATCAAATTGGCTGTGACCGTGTCGTGGCCTAAATCCTGCAAATTATAGGCGCGTATTTTGGACAGGAGGCCGATACCACGACCTTCCTGTTTCAAGTAAATAACGGCTCCCCGGCCGGGCATCGTCCTTAAATTTGATGATGCGTTGTCGGGAAGTGGTATTGGTTGAGAAATGAGATGAATGGCTTCGTCCAGCTGTTCACCACAGTCGCAACGCATGCTGCCCACTGTCTCACCAGTGAAACACTCGGAATGAATACGAACAAGGGGAGACGGAATGAAGGACATGGAAGATGGTTGCTGCAGTGAAGGACGGGATGGGTGTTGGGATGTAGCAGATAGTTTTCCTACATATGCCCCACGTATGATGCGGTCCATATCTGTTTCTTCATCACTCCAAACTGCGTCTAAAGAACGGCTGCGGATTGGCGGTGCTAGAGCAGTACCATCGTCCGAGTATTGTGCCGGGTCTACGACTATAGCAAGATGCTCCTTGTTGTCACGATTATTGTGGTAGAGGTGTAGGAAGGCTGGACCGTGTGGTGTGGGTATGCGGGTACGAGCCATACATTTAACTTCTATAGAGGATATGGGTGATGGTTCGACCAACGAAATGACTTGAGAGGCTATAGCTGGTTGCGGAGAAATGACGGGCTGCAAGCGCAGTCTTCGAGGGCCTTGCCTACTCACATATGACATACGCTTGCGCTCCTGAGCTTTGTTTGTGTCCTCGGCAGCCCGCTTAACCCGCAAGGCGGCATCAGCTTGGGCGCCGGGAAAGAAATCATGATGATAATGATTTCGGGTGGTGTGAGTAGTTGCAGACGCTGCTACTGCAAGCAATAATGGGTCTAAAGCAGCATCCCTTCTCGAGAATTTCTGCATGCCTTGCCATCGAGGGCTGGTGAGAACGTCTAGGAGAGCTGTGTTAGATTCTGCTAACAACGGGGTAGAGATGTTCGGATAGAACGATTCTGTCAAGGCCATTTGAATGGAGCTTTCAGCACAGGGTTTGGTGGGTAACGAGTTGTAGAAGCGGACGCCGGATTACACGCATCTGATTCTGAACGCCTTGCTTATAAGTTTGATGCAAGTATGATAAATAATAGGTGACGTGACCCATCTACGTGACCAGCATCACTCACATGAGGACCATAAAGGTCGAAGAAATTCTTGGTCAGGTACTCTCACTAGTTCAGGTTTTCCGAGTCCCAGATGGACCCTGGATCGCATTGCTCGATTCTGTGACGCCTCAGTGTTAGAATTTGTAGAAGGCAGGTAAGTATACACGCTATTGTCATCTTTGGGTTGTTTTTTTCACGGTCGTGGGCAGTTGCTTACTATGATACACCGGAATTTTCTAGACGGGTTTGTCATTGTCGATTAAATATGCTTGGAGCATTACTTTCGGACTCCTCCGTGTCAAGCGCATTTTGGGCGCTCAAATGATGGAGGATGTCAATGAGAAGGGAATTTCAAGACATTCGTCATCTCACGTCCGGTGTCGTCGCAAGTCTTACTACCTGACAGCTAAATGATCATTCAATTGGGTCATCATTAACATTGGTCGATGCTCAGCATTTGTTTCGAATTTGCGGATTGGCCATAGCCCGTGGGTGTTTGAAGGTTCCTGGGTACGTATGTGCTGGATTATCTTATTGAATTTTCTCAAGGTGGATTGCAACGTTTTGATATCAGATAAACCGGCTGTAACTTCCAGCGATTTCCCACCACGCCCCCATAAGCGACTCAAACTTCCCATAGTCTCCCGCGCTCAAACAGGCTCGAAGGAACATAATTCCAATAATAAATTTTCATCGTCATTTGCGGGGGATATCGGTACCATACTGACATCATCCCTTGGCCGTCATGACAACTTTGAAAGTACAGACACCCGCACCATGATTCATGTTTGGTCGAGGACATTGGCTATGCTGATGCCCCTTCCTCCGATTCAGCGACTTTACTGAGTTGACACTCTTCACGTTCGAGCAACTGCCAGGCGCGGCATCGAATCCCATGTGATCATGGTCACTCACCTCCATCAGGATCTGATGACTGCGATGTACGATCACAATGAGAACTCGGACACAAGTGAATATTTTTGGACGATACATTTATTTGTATCAGTGTCACTACCCTCCTGCATACTCGCGTGCTTTTAGTACTCGCATTTATCTTTCTCAATCCCTTCTCTTCCATTGGACATAGGTTCTGACCTCGCATTTCTCCCCCCGACTCGAGGAGGGTCGAAGTAATTTGGTCACAGCGAGGAGCAGCTATGTGGAAGTCGGCGGTGACAAAACGATAGGGGACGCGCAAAAAACCCGGTGGCATATCCTCCGGCAGGCACGCATGATGGGAATATCAATGAATTTCGAAACTAACAACGGCAAGAACTTTATAAAAACTAGAAATTAATTTCTTAGAGAACGTACGTCGACTCCAGGGCCGAACACGTAAGCAAGTGTTTTGGATACCACGATATGTTGACAAGATCAGCTCCAGACATGCACAACGGTTAGTTTTTCGGGACTGACTTAATCTGCTGATGCATCATCATGGGTGACCACAATGCATGAAATGGAAATATTTTGATCGTCCTATTTAACATTTAGTGCTCCTGCACAATTATTTGCTGTTGTAGGTCAAGCCAAGCGGCACACCGGCATCCGCCAAATTTCAAACTCCTCGCTCTCATAGACTGTCATGTCAGACTGAATCATTCTGCATATGTAACGTGCACCCTTTGGTCATCCTAATCCTGGCCTCAACTCTGTCAATTCCTTGACTTCTGCGTCGAAATGGAGAGTGCAGCCCTTCGTGATTGTGTTTTGGGTGATTGTGAGTGCGGATAGAATGAAATTGTAGACTGCACAGGCGTCGTAGCATCGCCATCATGCTTTTTGATGCAATTCTCGAACTGCTGATACGCTTATGACAGACATATCTTCGTTTTCGACGAACTTAACCGCTTTGAATTATGGACTACAGATAGTGGGTCACTCCTTGACAGTCGGAACTACTGAAGTCCTTTTGTGAAGGTCTTTCGTATTCTGGTCTGCAGTATACTTGGGCAGCTCAAAAGTATATCGCGCTGCCGACCAGTGTGTTGGTCAC
Source organism: Suillus luteus UH-Slu-Lm8-n1 (assembly GCA_000827255.1). Classification (NCBI taxonomy): domain Eukaryota; kingdom Fungi; phylum Basidiomycota; class Agaricomycetes; order Boletales; family Suillaceae; genus Suillus; species Suillus luteus. The sequence continues at coordinate 78,246 of KN835156.1, forward strand.
GGCGTTGTAGGGGCGGCTACCGTAAAAATACCGACACATACGACTGGGAGATTGTATCCGCCGTGACATTGTCCATCCATTGCGATCGATTGTGTCCGCTCATCGGGAGTACTTCTGGAACCAATCGTTCTCTATCTGCGTTTTCTTTCGTACAAACCTTGATCAACGCAAGGGTATTTTTTTTTTTTTTGCTTCTTCGTGTTTTTTGTTGAGCATAACTCATAATGAAGGAGAACCAGGATTCAGGATCCACCAAGAGGCCTACCAGAATGCTCGGACCGTGTTTGATGATGGTAAGATAGAAGTTGGGCCGGTTGAAGTAGTTGCTAAGTAGTTTTATCGTTATCAAACGCGTTGCAGCCTCGCTGCTTTCCAATACTATGACTCCGACAACGGTTCTACCGTACAAAGAACCTGCTATACAAATAGGCAGGATCATTTGCCACTTGCTGCACTTCGTAAATCGCGTCCGCAACAAGCTCTAATAACGCCCACGGATCAAACAAAACGTTAAACCCTGACCTAAGTCAATTTCGACTGAAAATCTCCGCCTACAAATTGAGAACTTTGAAGTACTCGGAAGTTTTCCCCCATTTCTCTTTCCCTCACGAGAAATTCATACATTGCATACCGGCTGTTGGATGTCGACATGTCACCTCCTGATGCCCGTGTCGAGGCTCACCCCGAAGGGTAAGCCTTGTTCGCTCTCCTCCTATCTGCTTCTAACTCGCTTAACAGCAACGCAAATCAAGATGACAGACTACGCTCCAAGATCGTCGAGATACTTGCATCCACCACCAATGGTTGCATAGAAGAGCTGGGCTGCCACCCAGCCATGATTGAGAAGTTGCAACAAACCACACAACTCGCTCAATCACTCCAAGAAGAAAATGGGAAACTCTATCAAGACAACTGCCAGCTCGCCACTTCCTTTTCGATGTTGAAAGAGCGCGCCACATATCTCTTGGCTACCCCGGACACTCGGCTACAACAATTCTCTTTCATGCAAGAGAGAATCCGTACTCTTGAGAGCGAACGCATCACTCTCGCTCGGCAAAACCAGGAGATCCTTATCAGTGCCAACAAAGGCACCTCACACCAACATCTCATCGAAGAACTCGAACGATTGAGGGCATATGCTAATCGCGTTAGCAAAGACATGCAAATCCTCCAGGAAAAATACACTATGGCTACACAACGTTCTCCAGGTGTATTATCTCCCTCAAGTGGGCTTTTTCTGTTCACTATACCATAGCTTTTCTGATTGCGCACTGCAGACTCTGTCCCTCACATCCCTCAGCCCAGAATCCCTACCCCTAGCGATGTCGGTGCTTTCTGTCTTATCTCAGAAGCACAAATAACAGTATCTTTACATTCAACAGCGACGAGTGTCTGTCGAAGGTGCCCCCCGGCTCCAGCCTTCTTGTTTACCGCAGCAACAATTTCAGCAGGAAGCACAACATTCACGACAAATACGACCACATGTTCAACTGCCCATACCATTTCATCAATTGCAACATGCCCATCAAGCACACACTCAAAGGAAGGTTTCTGGGGGGGTTCAAAATGTACGTCCATTCTCACTGGTTCTGGGCCTTAATGTAACTCTCGTATCAGCCTTATCCACCTCAGCGACCATTGCCCTTGTCGCAGAGATACAATTTCCCGCCACCTGCATCCGCACCCCCGATACTTGGAGCCAGATTTCCCGCAGAATATGCACGCACCCAACCGCGTATACACACGTCGCAAACTGTTTCTCAAGATATATCAGCACCGCTCGTGCCTTTTACACTACATCCCAAGCCACACACTGCGACGTCACGTCCTACTCTATGTGTAGATCTGACTGGGGAAGACGAAAGGATGACAGAGCAAGTTAGAGATGGACGGGCTGAGAAGCCGGACGGTTTAAAACGCACGATTTCTGCCGTGGATAGTTCAATAGCGCAGGACACCGAGTTGTCCAAGAGACAAAGGACCGCAGAACCCACTCAGTTGCCTCAGGATGCAATCGTCAACCTGAATACTGAGCCCGCGGCCTCTCCGGACACTGCTGTTGCCTCAAAACTAACCTCGCCAGTCTCACCCTCGCTTCCCCTGCCACTTGCTCAAGAAACAATGAACGCGGCCTCAGCAGGCCAAGTGAACGTGACAAAAGACGAGGTTGTGACTGCAGTCACGCCTTCAGACACTGCAGTTGGTTCCAACCCAACTTCACCAAGTTCCGTCACGCCGTCACCTGCTCAAGCGAAGACATCTGGTCCGTCGAGTGGGGATAATTTGCGGCCCGTCGAAGCCTGTGTCTACATGATCTATGAGCAAGATGCTGAAGTAGCTGATGGATATTTCTGTGGCAGATGCCTGTAAGTTAGCTCTCGTTCTGCATGCCCGTGGTCCTCATCGGTTCTCCCAGTGATCGCTTTGAAATGAAGATGATACCCGAACAACCGGATGTGTTAGTGAACCCAAAGATTGAAGACCTCTTGATGCATTGTATGCAAGAACACCCCACGGTTTGGGAGGACCTCCGTCATAAGAGAGACCTTGAGGCACTAGCACAACCACCACCCTCGTGACTCTCCTTCCTTCACATTTCATGTTCCTACGCTAGTACGTCTTGCGCATATTATTATCTTATGTCCACTAGAATCGTGATAATTTTATGCTACACACATCGTGAAATGTCAGCCATACCATCGATGCATACACGTTGAGCTGTCTCAGCCTTGATTTGAATTCTAACCGCCCATGACATGAAACAGTTCCGTAGCTCTTCCATTTCACGCATCGACGACGTTATGTTCAACGCGAGCCACCCGACCATCGACATTGTAGCCGATCGGACCACACACGCCATCAGGGAGCCACCCGGCGCGATCCTCATCAGCGTATTTATGCAGTTTTTCTTCCAGGGTATCATCGTCATCGAAGCTGGGCAATACTACGAGGTGTGTTATGAAGATTCCTGGGGTCGTAATCTTTTCGTAGCTTTTGTTACGTTGCTTTCTCTGTGAGTGCTTGCTTGGCTTGGTTGTTGTGCATGCTTAGTGTTTGATGAATGGGAAGCGCACAGACAGCGTTCGAAGGATACATAGCTTGGAAGGCTAATGTGGATCGTAGGACGCTGGTATGTCGACGTACCCTCATTTGATCCCTAATTTGACTTATTGGCATTAGTTGATGATTCCACGAGCATGGTTCGCGCTTTTCCTGAACGGCTTCATCGGCGGAATAAACAAACTTTTCCTCCTCCGACGCTGTTGGCGGGTATGCATTCCAAGTACTAGCTCTAGCACAAATTTAATTTTTGGTTTTGGTTTTGCTAGGTTACGAAAGGGAGCTGGTGGATAGCCGGGTTGTATGCCCTCACGATAACCACATATGTCGCAAATATCTTAATCGTGCACGATTTATCTTTTGTTGTTTGAATCTGACATTGATCTGACATGATCAGGCAGTATCTTTTTCGCGTCTGGCCGTCAGCAATCCCAAGCCCAAGGATGTCATCGTACGTGAACACTTGATTGGCCTTGCATGTATCCTCATTTGCATTCTAGCTGAGCGTCGTCGCACTTTCGTATTGGACCACAGCGGTGCTCGGTAGGTCGCTTTGAATGACCTTAGGTGCAGAGCTGATGTTAAGTTTTTGAAGTGCTCGATGTTATTCTCTCTGTCATCCGTGAGCCATTTTGCGCTAGGCAAGACCTCATTTGATTGATGTGATCCAACAGTCGCATATTTCTTGTGGAAAAACAAAACCGGCGAACACCACCTCGACAGAGCACTCTTGCGGTTTTGCGCTGTCGCCACAGAATCTGCGATCTGGCCATCGCTCTGCGTTGTCGTTTCTGCAGGACTCTTCTTCTCGCATAATGTGGGTGCAAGTTCTTCACATACCAACAAGGCTGACAATGTTACAATCTACCCAGGAAAACGCCAACCGCCTCGTTTTCTTGTTCCTGCTTCAAACAGGCAAGCTCTACACCTTGTCGAACCTCCGCACCTTGAACGCAAAAGTCAAACTACGAGAAAGAATGAAATCAGACGACTTTGCGCGAGGCTCGTTAGGAAACTGGTCTTGGCGACAAGCTGACTCGGGAGTGGACCATGAAATGTCTATGTCTGCAACGGTGAGTGAGCTACAATTTGGAGTGTGCATATGTGTGTAAATGTCTGCGTTTAGCATGAGCAATCTTCGTTCCAGGCGGCAACAAGTGGACGCCTGTTGTCGATCTCGATTGGGCCGTCGGAGAGGAGTATCGTGGATAGTCAAGTGTCTGTGCTTGATCGGCAACTTCAGCCGCCGATGCCAATTAATTCGAACTCGCTTGGCTCACGTTCGGCTCAGTGATTTCAGAAAGGCTGCTGGCAGATCTAGCCTGTTTTTAGAAAATGGTTGCTCTTTGCGTTTAGGGAAAATGTGTAGGTACCACTCAGCTTGATACATGAGTTGCTCTTAACGACACCCATCACACCTGGCCCTCAAAGCTAATGGCCGTGTTGTCAATGTTCTAGCTGCACAGGTTCAAATGTGAGGTTTACAGTTGTCTTTCATCACAGAGGGGAAGTAGACGCATTAGTGAAATACATATTGACAAGACTATGTTTCTCGCAAGAAGTTCATTGTAAGATCAGGAGACAAGCTGTCCAGTTTCTACTTCACATGATTATGATGTATCTCGTAGACCTATGGCACAAGACAGAGGACCTAACCACGATTCATGATAGTCGCTTGCCTAAATATAGACATCATTTAATCGATAGGCATTGAGAACAATGATGGACTCACCACCATGTCATGTCAAATTTGCTGCGCAGGCCGATATACGACCACAACAGCATCAAGCCTGCGCTGCATTTCAAAAATTTCTTAACAACCTTGATCCGCCTTGCCCATAGCCATTTCTCGCCGCCGACTGCTATATAATGATCCCAATTCGGTCTACGAAGGAACCACCAAAAAACTGACGCAGGCCAAGGAAACGGATAGTATACCTTGTCTGTACCGTTCGTACGCGCCGAAGAGTAGCAGTGTACGTGTACTGAGCGAGAGAGCTGTTCTTGTAACTTGGCGTTGTATGTATCTGTGGAAGTGGCTTTGATGGTGAAAGACGAGGCAGAACCGGTAAGGACCGGCTCTATGAGTTGAAGGATGTATGCAACCTTGCGATGAACTTAAGGAGAGAAATATAAAAATCAGGGTGTACTTACTTGCACTTCTGCAATAAATATCGCCGATGTTCGTGTTCCAGTATTTGGTCCTGTAATTATTACCTCAGGTGACAGTTAATGACGCCACGCTCCCCTCTGAGCTCACCATTGATCAAGTAAAAGTTTGGTGTGTCTGGAACTGCAGTCCCGATGTATGCGGTAGGGCCACCTTGCGCATCATAATAGCCTTGGACAGTGGTTCCATTCAAGCCACGAACGTGTACCGGGTATCGCTCCTGTTTCTGCAGTTGGCATCAACTGGAATGTTGGATCATGTATAGCAACTCACGCCGTTGAATCCCGTCGCGTACACAATGACATCAAATGGTAACATTTTACCTGAAGTGATGTGAGGAAAGTGATGTTGTCATTGACGGCCCACACACACCAGTTTTTGTGATGATGCCATTCTCCACTATCTCGGCAATTCCGTCAAAGTTCAGTGTCACGTTAGAGCGGTAGAGACTTTGCAGGAAACCACTGTCTGCGACTGCATCGAATGAAATGAGAAAGAGAATACCACATAAGTTTGAGAACCTCCGACGAACCAGTGCGCTTGCAACCTGGAGCTATAGAACATGTGAGCACAAATAAGATTCCTTGACTAGACACGCACGATGATCGGGTATCATATGAGAATGGTATCTATCAGGTGTGTTATCGAGGATGTATTTCGCCATCGCCTAAGTAGAAGTATTAGACTGAATACTCAGTATCGCGACCTGCTCACGTTGCGTTGTTTCTGAAGAGCTTTATCACCCTTGGGTAAGTGAAGAGGAGCGACGAACTGTAACAAATGTCAGCAAGCTGAAATCCTGTAATGCATGAGGCCTGACCCGAAACACGGTCCAAGCTCGGTACAGTCGCATCAACAGGGGGATGTTAGCAAACATCCATTTCGCAATGTCCGAGAACGGAATGTGTGGCTTAGATGTTACGGTTTTTAGTAGTTAAATCAGTGATTGCAGTTTTTAAATTCTCACCACAGTCATGAACCAGGTAGGGGTGCGGATAAAGTTTACTACTTCAACGGACGAATCTTCAGATATAGATGGTACGAATTGTGCTCTTGTCATGTGTGAAATCACCACATAGAGAATGCGCAGAAATTGTGTAACTCACCCTGAAGAGGCATTTCCAATCACTGCAACACGCTTATTCCGCAGATCTATTGAGCCTGGCCAGTGTGCAGAGTGAAATGAAGTCCCCTGAAACTTCCGAACTCCAGGAATCTCGTATGGCAGATTTGGGGCTTCCAAAATACCAAGGGCAGATATTATGACGTGAGCCACACTCGTCGTCCTCTTGCCCGACAAGATATCTTCCGCGACTATGGTGTATTGTTGTTTGGCATCATCCCATTCGGCAGATAACACTTTCGTGTTGAATGCGATGTGTGGGTACAGACTATATTTTTTTGAGAGCTCAATCCAGTAGGCTTGAATCTCCGGTTGAAGGCCATGCGACTTGTTCCAGTATGGGTAAAGGTCTGTTGATAAGCTGTACCAATGAATGTCGAGATCTGACGAGCATCCCTAAAAGAATGTTCGAGGGTGAGTTATGTATTCCAGTTTCAGTCATTGATAACAATATGTACAGGATACGTGTTGGCCTGTGGAAAGGATGTCAGGAAAACCTTTGATGCACAACAAGAACGTACCCGCCACACTCCACCGACTTCAGACCCTTTCTCAAATATCTACCGAGTTACTACTCAGCGAACATACCACTCGATGCATGGGTGCACCCACTGTAAAATTGTGAAACCCAAGCTTGGTTTTAAGAGCAATAGCTTGGGCCAACCCAGCAACACTAGGTGATGTTCAATTGGTGTAGAATCAACTGAAAAGCGATAGTTACCCAGCGCCAATGATGGCGACTCTCCGCTGAATCTCGCTCATGTCAAAAGTGATTACTCTCAAGAGTCTAGGCTGAGGCTTCCTTTAATACTCACTCATCTAGTACGTTAGGTGATAGCGGACGAGGTCATATGCCCTGTCAAGCCTTATCGCGTGAAGCCTTATCCTACTAACTATAACTCTTGTGAGATATCTTGGTTTGTATCATGACGGTCAAATTAAGGGAAGCTTGTTTGGCTACAACTTCAGAAACAAACAAACATCAGTGCACTCAGTGTTATGGAACCAGATCAGAAAGCTGAGGCTTCAACTCAAGCTTTCTCAAGCGCAACCGACAAACAACCGGTGGATGCGGTACCAGAAAATAAATCTGATCAAACCTCGCAACCGTCCGTCAACCGCTCAGAACTCATAGCAAAAGCTCGCACTTTCCTATCAACCCCCCATATCCGCTCACAGGACGACACTTCAAAACATGCGTTCCTCGTCGAGAAGGGTCTTACGCAAGACGAGATCCATTCGCTACTCCGTGAAATTGTAGGTGATCAAGCTAGTGTGTATTAAAGTCGCTCACGAGCAGCACTTAGCCTCCACCAATACCACCACGGACGTATCCCCAGCCCCCTCCATCCAATCTCCCAAACATGCTCATTGGAATTGCGCGTATATTCACATGGCTTACCGGCACCTCTGCATTAGTCCTCTTCATTTACTACGTAAGTGTACTCGTTCCATCCTAAATCACAGCTGACCTTCGTTCGAAGCGGTTCTTGTTACCAAGAATCTCCCAAACCTACTACGCTCGTCATGCACTCCGCGCGCACCAGTCCGGGCTCATGCTCCGTCTCAATGAATCCCTCGCTGCATTCAAGGAGAAGCAAGCGGAATGTTTTGTCAACTTACCACAACCCATGATATATAAAGAGGAGCCAGAGTACGCAGACTGCCATTCGCTAGATGATATTCTTGCATGTCGCCACAAGGCAGACATCGATGACGAGGATGTTGGTGACACCCCAAATGCCTCAATTTTGCGCTCTGCTATTGAGGAACTGGGTCGTTCGAAGGAACTCACCGAGGGAATAAGCACAGGGGATCTATTTAGCCATCTGGAAGCTAAGCTTCCGTGGTTGAAGGGAGAACAAGGTGCTGAGTGTCAGGTCCGTACTCTAACTGCCTTCAACGTCATAAACTAATATGCTCACACAGAATGACCTCTGGCAAACACTCAACGAATCCCCTCTATTCACTTCCACCTCGCCACAAACCTCCTCTTCCTCCTCTACCCCAGAACATCCCCATCCCTCTCGTCTCCTCTGGACATATGTTCCTCCACCAATATCACCCCCTCCGCCCATGATCGTCGCTCTCGACACTTTACAAGCAGTACTTCCCCGTCACGCATCAGTCCCTCCGATCTCCAAAACTGAAACAGTCCCTCTCCGCCCTGCACAACGAACCCTTCAAGCACTCGCAGACTTTACTGGATACATTGCCACCCAAACATATTCACTCGGGGTCCACATGCGCGGCATTGGTGGATCGCCTGTGACAAATAACACCGAAGTGGACGAAATACGACGCGAGATACGCGCACTCAAAGGTCTCGTTCTCAACAGACGCTCATTTCTTCCCGGCATGGGGATACCGCGCACTTCAAGCGAGCCAGCATCGCTGGCTGGCGTATGAATTGTCGTATTTCTTGTACAGACGGTGTGCTATTTCGATTGATATATATATATAGGTTTGTTACTCAGTACGAATAAAGAAGCAGTGAGTGAATTCTGTATATTCGCGTGGAGTGTGATTGTAGGGCGAATAAATGAGGAGCGATAATCTAGTCATGGGGCAAAGGAGGGCAGATGTATGATGGAGGGCGGGCGAAAAGCGACATGCAGACAGGGTATAAATGATTATGGTGATGATGGGGAAGGGGAGCGTGTTAAAGTCAGGTGCAGTTGTACCGATACAGCGAATGGGTAAGAGAAGCAACGTCGCAGACGTGATGACGGGATGACAAGTTACAAAAAAAACTAGCACTGGCCTAGGAAAGAGTTCTTGGGGAAAGGTTGTTGAAAGTCGTTCTTCCACGTGGTAAGGTTTGGATTAGTATATGCCTCAATGTACCTGACAGATATGAGATTCGCTTCGTAAGCTCGAGTGGGCAGGAAACATACGTGTTAATATAATCTGCTGTTGGGAAGTTTTTCGGGTCACACCCGACGTTCCGTGCGTTTGATGGCTGGTATACACGAATGTAGTCCACACGCATGTGTGCAGGGAAGGGCAGGTGCTCCAGATCGACAGGACCAAAATTAGTAGACATGCCCAAATTCATAATAATGTACTGCGGAAAAAAAGTGAGCCCGTGACGATTTTGAAATGTAAAAGGACAGACCATTGGCTCCTGCGGTATGGGCCGAGCGGAGATGCCGACAGTAGGATCCGGTCCCATGCCGGCAACATTCAGTGTCCATGCAACTTCATTGTTGGCTATCCACGTTATGTACTGTGGAGCAATCAACATTAACTTCTGATGTGCTGAAATCCATGGGAAACACCAACCGCGTTATCAAAGCCAGGAACGTACTAAAGGATAATCAACCAATGAACGAACAAATGTCGTGACATGAACGAACCTCGAAACCATACACTGCAAAGCACCCTGTCTCACCCTCATAGCAACCTTGATTCGTGGTTGTCACGCCGGAGGTAGCCTGCTGCTCCACCCCACCAATGTAGCTGTTTAGAACCGTGACCGATGGATTTGGTATTATTTCGTTATCGCTCGTGTTTTTCCAGATGTAACCAGCGTTGAAAGGCTGAGGGAAAATAAGAGATGCGTGAGCTCGGCTTAGGTCATAATATATCGCACACATACACCCCATTGTGCTGACTGTGAAACCTGACCTGTAAGAGGATCACCCGTGATCTGGAGTTTGTTAGATCCTTAGTTTAATTAATGAATAAACCATACCATACCTGCGCCTCGAACATGTCAATCTCAGGAGCGGCGCGCCCAACATATGTCCCGTCTGAGTGCATAGGACCTGGGTGAGACTCGCCTTTACAAGTGCACCGCGAGAGCCGCTGGCCAGGGAGGAAAGACAAGACACCGTTTTGACTTGAGTCCCCACCTTGAGTAGCTGCGAGCGGAAGGCCGTTAAAGGTTTGATTTGGTGCAGTGCCGACGTCACAGGCATCATAGGTATATGGCCACTATAAGCCATGGTCGAACCGATGAGTGAGAGCGGAGAGAGGAAGGATAAATCACAAACCATTCCTTCCAAGCTTGCGCCATAGCCGGCTCGACCAAGGTTTCCGAGTGTCCAGATGGCGGGCCATAATCCTGTGGTACACGTTGATTATGCATGGTTTTCTTTATGACACGCACTCTTACCAACTATGTTGTTTACACCAGGTAATGAGACGGAGGCTTCAATGTATCCACCGGTGAAACAGAATTTGTTCCTGTATACGAATGAGGCGGATCACCAAATGCCGGCCAGATGAATACTTGCCATGTTGTTATCATACCTATTAAGAACAGGTATGAGCAACTTAGGACAACGAACGAGGATTTTTAAAAAAGCTCAGAAACATCGTTGATCATCAAGTACTCACCGCCCTGATAGTTCAGGCCATGCGTATCCTTTTGAGACAATGTTATTACAAGGTAACCATCTTGCGTAGTAATCGCCTCGGGGTCATACCACTCCAGGTTGTTCGTTTGCTGGGACGACTATCAGCACCACAGCATGAGCAATGTCGAAGTAAGTTACCCAGTAATGTAGATTGACCGCTTCCCAGTATGGATCGTCGCCTGGCCAGAATGTTCTTCCTGGAGTGTTGAATTCGTCGGAGAAGACGAGCTCCAAGTCCGGCCCACCGTTCCAGGAGGGCTTGGTAAACACGTTACTAGGGGTGTCGGTGTCGATAAGACCCAAATTTCCAGGAATTTTTGGTATCTGACGAGCGAAATGCCGTTGAGTTGCTGAAGTTCGAAGACAATAAAAATACTTACTTGTCCACTTGCATTTATTCCTCCTAGGTTGAACCCGCCTTGGTTTGATAGTGCAGTCCGGGTGAAATATGTTATTATTGGATATCCAGCGCTGTAAACATCCAAGTTCAATCGAATGCAAAACGGTCGAATAACCGAGAACGCTCACAAAAGTGTGATAAGCCCGACGCCCAAGACCAGCAGGCACCCAATATTTGCTAGACCACGATCCGGGCCCCAAGTGTTGAGATCCCTGACATTAGGATTGTGAAGGTCGTCGTCGGGCTCCTTGCAATCATTATATAAACTCAAGCCCCAGTCACGAGGGTCTGGTGATAAGTGAAACTGCAGAGTAAACGGTCAGCCGATTTGGGCGGGTATAGTCGATCCAGTAGAGCTCCACGTACACGGTCTGATATTGTAGCCAGCCTAGAGCCTGCTCCAGCAGTGTACGGTGACTCTGTCTGTAAATGTGCTTAAAGGCGGTTATGGACCCCAATGAGAAGAAGCTTACCGTTATACTTGCAAAACTTTGTACTCTGTCTGACTGTGAAAGAGTGTTTCTATTACGAGGCAACAAGCTCGCCTTGGACTCTGGAGAAAGGGTGAGGTCTCCGCTGCCTGCTGCATACACCATGGTTGTTGGGAGTAGAAAAAAGGGTGGCGTAACCACGCGCTGAATCTATAGTAACCTGTAGGTGAGATTAATGGAGCACATACGAACTTTATTCGTTCATCACGATTCGATGCGAAACCGAAGAGGCAAACGGAGAGCTCTAAAATTACGAACGACTCGTTCTATTACGGTTTAAGTTGTTATGGGAAATCTCATACTACTGGAAGATCCCTTGCAGGCACTGAGACGGCATTTTCGAACAAGAGCACAATGGCAGAATCGAATAGTCCATTCTTCGATGAACAAAAGGTGAGGCAGACGAGGCAATACTTCATTTCCAAATTGGGATATACTTAATCTCCGGAAATAGTAGACTTTCTGAAATTGTTCTGAAACAGGTGCAGTTCACACATGATATACAACACACCTCTGCGCCATCTGACAACGGTTTCTGAAACTGCTCAAACATCACCAGCTGTGCAGTTCATCAAAATGATTGATTGAAGCGAATTTCCCCCCGTGCGCGAGAAAGAACATGACATTACCAGCGTCAATCAACCAGTGGAGCTCGGTCATCGTAACTAAGACCTATCTATGTATAGCGCGTCCACTGAGCATACAGACCGCTGACACTCCTATATCCTCCACCTCCGCGGGGCGACCTCAAACCATGTGAACGAACCGAGCGCGCCAAGTCATTCCGTACGACGGTGTCCTCCATTGTCATAGCATCTGACTGCCTTCGCACGCCATTGGAGCTGCTGTCCACACGGCCAGGTGGTTTGCCATTCCCGAGCGCGGCCAAAGTATCCTTCCTCGAAGAGATGTCCACACCCATCGCCTGCATTACGCGCACGAGATCTAATGACTGATTGGTGCTAGTACCGGGATTGATCGCGCCGCGCTCGTGGAACGCCTTTTCGTCAGAAGCTTGCCACGGTCCGATGGGCTGCAGCACCTGGGCCGACTTGGGTGACGGCACAGTAAGCCCAGTGTTGCTGATCGGCAGATCACGCTCTCTTGAAAGAAGTCGTTCTAAATGACGGATGCGTTCACTTCTTTCCAGCAACTCAATTGCGCGCGGAGAAGGCGGCGCGCAAGGGCTCGAATGCCTATTCAGTGAGGAAGCGTGGTAGATAGGTGGCTTCTGCGTAATTATCGCATTGTAGTTGTTTTCATTAAGTCGCTGATGAGGAGGCCTGTAGTTCTGGGTTATAGTGCGATCTTCCGTCATCCGTGCTGCTATGGGCAAGTGACTCTGGCGTAAAGTGTAATCTTCTTCCGTCCGTGCTGCTGGGGGCATGTGACTCTGGCGTAAAGCGTGATCTTCTTGCGTCCGCGCACCCAGGGGTTTGTAACTCTGGTGTGCAATCTGGTCTCCTTCCATTGGCGCTATTGGGGACTTGTATGTAGGGTTATGAGAGGTCTTCATCGGAGGCGTCGATGGGGCTGGCAGTTTGACCCGAGGGGAGTCTCCTTCCATGATCTTCTCCGCCTGATTCACTGGGCGCGCAGTCTCTGTTACGAGTGTCTTGATACGGTCCGGTCCTTCAGTTTGAGATTTCCTAAGAGGAATGTGCTCGGGGTGGCGAAACTTCGTCGCAGAGGGGCTGCTTGTCTCCATCGCCTTGCGAAATAGTTCCGTAAGCAACATATCTGCGTTGATAGAACGTCGCCCCATAGAAGTAGTCGCCAAATCCGTAGCCTCAGGAGCACCAGCACGCTCTTCGCGCATTAAAAGCATGGCGCCATGCTGTTCTTGAACACAAGCTCGCTTTGGTGTTGCAAGCCTCTTAGGAGGTGGAGTCGAAGCCTGAATTTCGGCTGTGGGAGCGCCCCAGTTCGCGTCGCCAGTCTCTCCTTGATAGTTGCGCGTTCTCTCTTGTGGCGTCGCTAGAGCTATATGCCGATTGGTCTGGAGCGACGGGACACGTTCCACACATAGATTTGGCGTAGGCGGCGCAGAATCGACTAACCAATCCGGCTGCCGTAAATTACATGCGGAGTGGAATCCGAAGGTCGCTTTCGGATCGACCAGTCCAGAAGTAGAACTCGGATCCTTGTGGCGGGATGGAGAAGTATCAAGTCCCGGGGTCCGCAAGGATCCTCGACTTTGTTGTTGTAATTCTTCTTGATTGTCCCGAGAACGTTTACCCTTGTGCCTGCGAGGACGGCGAGGCCTGCGCTTGCTTGGCGGGCCCTCCTCGATCAAATCCTGTTCGGCTGTCAGGGCAATTTCCTGACGTGCGGCGCGCTTTCGTAGTGGGGAAACAAGGATCTGAGAGGCTAGGTCTGGATATCGTGCGGCTAGCTATAATTGTATTTTTATTGTGAAACCCAGGATGGATGGAAACATCAAGCAGTAAGATAACAACTTACGTTTGTGGCGTCTGCATATGTAACAGCAACAGGCACCTCTGTACCTTCTGTCTTGATAGGAGTAGTTGCATGGATCCTGCCGGTATTCTCGATGCTGTATTCAGCGGCGGGTTTAAGAACAGAAGAAATGACATTTGTAAATGCTATATCGGATATCTGAAGTTCGGAGGTTTAGAATATCAGAAACCCCGGTAACTAGGAACACTCACGATAATGCTGTTCTTGCGAGGAGACAAACTACTTTCTATGGATGCTGTGGTGATATGTCGTTGAGATTGAATATTTGCGAATGGCTGTACGCAACCAAGAGACAGTGAGTCTGATGCTTCAAATGATTCGGGAATGATTGCAGATGAAATTGAGTCTAGGGAATTATTGGCCGGCTGAAGAAAATGTTAGCATCGTAGATACCAACTGGTTCAATATCACGAACGTGTTCGACAGGCGCGGATTCCTCTTTGGATACGACAGATAATTTTCTTTCGATTAACAGCGGTCGATTAACATTCTGCAAAGATTAGACTTTGTAAGATAGGATGAACGGTGACAATTCCTCACCCCTGGTGCGCCAGAGCCTGTGGCAACGACAGCTTCATTCCCCGGTGTACACGGAGGTCCCTGTAGTACGAAGACCGGGACAATAAAGTCTCGGTTGCATTTTGTCTGTGAGAATGTGGCGTCGAAAGCAGTTCCGCGGCGACCGTGAGCAAAACTAACCTCTTGGCAGGTGACCGGTGCACAGTCAAGCTCGAGGCCAAGTGTCTATGATATGTTAGATATCCAAATTACGAAGACTTCAAATGTTCTAAAAACCCCTACCTCTATGCTAGTGGCCGCAGCCTTGTCAAACTTAAGATGCAGTAATTCAGGGTGAAATGTAGAAAAGGCACTCACGGCTTCTACCGCGTTAGACGCATGAAACTTAACATTGTCTCGCATAGGCGCAATTACAGCAGCTGTGTCTACCTGCATGATAGCCTTGAGGATCATGCTGACTAAGTCATCTCAAAGTCAAAGTGTCAAAATATCCGACCTTGTTCCTAAACGCAGTTGCATCGGCTCCCTGTGCACGTTATCAGGACCCGCCATAAGTACGTGCCGAAGTGGCGAGCGACTTACGGAATTCGCTTTAATATGGCCCGGTATGATCTCATCACTGGAGGCCGCGCTCACAGCAGTTACGGTTGCGCACGGAGCGTGAGCGGTATTTGCGACCTTAGTCGCTGACTTTTCTGATGAGCCAACGGGAGCAGTAGCCGGAGGGCGACTTGCTTCAACCCCCATCTGTTGTGCAAGTATAAATAAAGCTGATTCGTTCTGACCAGATGAGGAAATATGACAGGATCCTGGTTTCTGAGGAGAATGCGAACGCACTGTGTCCCTGGATGAATATGCCCCAGCGCTAGGTTGATATAATGGCTGGCGGGCACTTCTGTGATGAATGACTATAAGCGCGGGGATGGAGGTAAAGAGCAGAAATGTTCAAGTTGAGCGAACTGCAAAGTAGACCAAACAGCGCAGTATACCAAACGTTATTTCGACTCCAACCGTATGCCAGTGGATACATGTTGGAACGCGTGAAGAAACATGGGGATGGTTTGCAAAAGTCTTGGAGTTTGTATGGGGTAGTAGTAGTGGCAGAACCATGGAGCCTGCATCATATTGGCGCGCTCGAAGATCAGAAACCTGTCAGATCAATGTTCAGCCGGACCTCCGAGCCGGATGAGCTAGAAACGGTCGACTATCCTCCACTCGCGTGTCGTTTCAAGCTTTGCAACCTATGGCTGTGGTCTAGTACAACAGTGAATCAGTGATGGACTGATGAACAAGTAACAAAACATCTCACGGGTGGCCCTCTTAGCACCCACAGCGGAGTCTCATTCACCGTCTCCTGCTATCGGCTGTGCCGTCTAATAGTTCTTCAAGTTCTTTCTTCTTGTTTTATCTGCTTACTGTATTATCGAGTTTCTTATTAACTTAAATATGAACGCACCATCCAGTTACGACCCTGCACCAATCTACGACAGCGTAGATATCGACATGGCCGTCAAAGTCCTGTCACAGACAGCTTTCAGTTCGTGCACTTGTCATCCCTGTCTAAGTGGTTAAACACTAATATGCTGTTTATCCACAGGTCCCTTTTTTACATGTTTCATACCCATATTCTACGTGTTCCAAGGTTACGAATTCATGGATCCAGTAGTGCTCGTTCCATCCATATATTGCGTGGCTGTTTCTGCTTTCTGTGCGTCCTTAAAATATACGAGCGCTTCGGATACTAACATATAGCCAGGGCTCTTGAAGTGGATCTCACAGTTGTACCGCAATCAAGGGAGCTTCTTTTTCAAGCCCGAACCCTTAGATTGGAGCGAACAGATCGTAGTCATCACCGGAGGTACGACCCTTATCAGTTGTATTGGGCGCTTCCACGACTTAAGACGAATATAGGCGCTTCAGGAGTAGGAGAATTACTGGCAAATACACTCGCTGTCCGCAATGTCACAGTTGTTGTGCTTGATATCAAACCAATAGTGACTGAAAACTGTGCGTCACCCTTTCCCATATACTTTTCTATTCAATGCGAATCTTGTCACCAGACAACATCGCTTATTACCAATGTGACGTTTCGAAGTGGGAGGAAGTTGAGGCCGTTTCAAAGAAGATCATCGAGGAGGTATATTTTCTTGCATCCTTTATTGACATATATTCAAATTTGCATTATAGATTGGTCAACCCACTATGCTTGTCAACAACGCTGGCGTTGTGCAAGGAAAACTCATCATCGATCTCAAACCTGAGGATATATTCCAGTATGTCGCATTGCATCTCATTTTGAGTACTGGAAGCTTAAACACAACTTTCAGGACATTTGGTGTCAATACCCTGGCACATTTCTGGACTTTGAAGGCGTTCCTACCGGGGATGATCAAAAACAAAATTGGCCATATTGTGAGTTTCTTTATGCTTCAGGGTGAAGCGCTATGAATTGCCGCCTCAGGTGACGATGTCTTCTATCATGGGCTTCGTTGGCTGTGTCCAGATGGGTAAGCTTTAATATGCTTTATCAAATACTGCCCCTCACACAAACCTACAGCCGATTATAGCGCATCAAAGGCGGCTCTGCTGACCATGAACGAGTCTCTGCGTTACGAGCTTGACAAAGTGTATGTATATGAATCACATACAATACTGCGCCATGCTAACGTCGCTCTTAGGTATGGCGCGCCAGGGATTCGTACCACCATCGTTTGTACAGGACACATCTTAACCCCCCTGTTCTCCACCATCCAATTGCCATCCAACCCCTTCTTCAAGTTCTTCGCACCATCCATCGCGCCAGTGACAGTAGTAAAGGTGATCATCACTGCACTGGATGCACAGCAGTCCCGAACTATTTATTTGCCGTTCTACGCGAATTTGTCACCGGTGGTTAGGATGATACCCAGTTACCTTAGGGATATTTGCCAGATGGTTTGTTATCTTATCATTTATGAGCATTGATTTATTGATTGACGACGAACCAGTTCTCCGGAGCTGATCACTCGATGAAGAATTTTACAAAGGTGACAGCACGCAGGCCGGATGAAGAAGATCTTCCCGTTACTAACGGTAAAGACTGAGGGTATTATACCAACGTTGTCGATGTCGCTGTACACTATGTAAACAAAACCGGACTGTCATTTTCCTGGAAAGTTCTAGCATTGCTTTTGCAGCTTTGGCTATGTAGTGGTAATATAATTGGCATTTCCCCGATGAGTTGTCTGGTCAGGGGCCGAAACTTCGAAGCTTAACTGAACAAGTAGTAGAAGACTACTTGTATGTGCAACCGGCTGTGTTTTGCTCGTTTGATATCGATCGATCCCTGGATGTTATATTCCTACAAGAATATCATAAATGCCCTATTGTGGAAAAAGAGCTGGCTCGCTGCCGCCATTTAACAGACTGCAAGCGTCGGGGAGGTGGCAAAAAAGCTCAGCCTTCAAATCAGGCGGAGCAAAGGCAACTCCGACCCACTGGTTGATATTGCTGTAGACGTCCGAATTCCAATAGGCTGTCAGGCGCTAAGATAGGTATCCTAGACCAGAGCATGCTGCAGCCTCTACGACGCGTGAGGCCACCAAGATGGGTTCCAATTATATGTATCAACCGAACAAAAAAACTCACAGGACTAAAGATGCACAGTTGGACACAAAGGGTGCGGTGTGCTCGAGACGAGTGGCGTGTAGAATTGTGGACTTCCACAGTTACAACAAAGGTCTAAGAAACTCCGCTTGTCCACAGCAAAGCGTTTTGGGCTTCCTATACTTAAGCATGATCGCGACCTTAGTTCAGTCATCTCTATTTTCAAAACGCGTCAGACTGCAACCCCCAACGAATACTCCAATACGCGTCATACCAATTTTGCCTGGACCATATAACGCGCCACCATGCAAATGATAGATCCGCCCACACTCATGAGTAACTTTATGGTACTCGCACTCACCATCTTACAGTCGATGCTGGCTGTCCCAGAGTCAATGATAGATGCATTCCCATATGACGCGATCAAGGAGGGAAGATGGAATGAGGCGTGGGAGCGTTTGCTAAAGGCGCTCGCGACCTTCAATGAGCCGTATTTGGATGCAGTCTACTCCGAACCTCTTCTACATGACATCAAACCAGCCAACGATGGCACAAGCAAAGTAAGTCGAAGCTCCATGGTCAGCTCTTAGTCTTATAAACGCATTGCATTAGGATGATGCACCTATTACCCAAAACTGCATGCCAGAGTCGGACCACCAGGAATTCACAGCGCTCTCGGTACCGCATGTGATTTCTGACGTCCAGAATGCAAACACATTGCCAGACGCCAGCTGCGCCTCTGCCTCGCCTTCGGACGCAGACGAGCGTCTTGCCTTTCTCTCTTCACCAGAAACCTCAACCACCTTACAGCCGCTTTCTCGCACAAATGACATGGTATGCTACGCACTTTTTATCACACTGTCCCAGCTTGTTGAGAATATACTTTCCAGACTGGTGGCCCGGAAGCTAAACCCATCCAATCCTTCCCTGAGCAACTTTGTGTGGACTCCCACATCGTTTGCGAAGAAGACTCAGAGACAGTAGGTTCTCACCCTTTCGTGTGCTCCTGCTTCATCTGTGAAGAGGACAGAGAGAATGTGAGTATTCTCCCTCTCTTTCTCTACGCATTCCAATGTCACTCTTCCAGGACGTCCTCCTCGACTTTCGCCTGGACGGCCGCAACATCGTGCTTGACTCATTGTATCCTGACATCGCACCCCATATAGTCATAACTCCCCCTGTCTCTTGCGCAGACGACTTTTACACACCGCTCCAAAACCGGGTCGATCCTCAATGGCCATGTTTTCTCAACGTGCCCCGTTTATCCCCTCGCACGTTCCACCATCACTGTCCTCTGCAATCATCCCACGATGAATCCGCTGGTTGTGATTCAAAAGAATTCCATTCACAGTCCGTAGCCTCATCAGATGACCTTGGTGTTATTCGGCCGAAAAGCCCCCCTTGCGTGTTCAGTCACAAGAGACTTCTTCTCGCTGTAAGCCGGCTTATTTGGTTTATGTCACCCATCTCATCCACTCATTCTCTATTAGGTAGAGGCTTCTTCAATTGAAAGACTCGTATTCCGCGAGATAGTTGACGGAGTATTCCGACATCGCCGTAAAGCTGTGGTGAGCCATCTTATAAATCCCTCACTTGAACCAATCACCTGAATGTTTGCGTTCCCTCTCAGGCATTCGAAGCATCCCTCGCGGCATCCGCGGTTTGCGCGCGATTCAATGAATCAGTTGCTGCGTCACAGTTGGAACGGCCCTTCGTGTGGACTGATCCTGCTCAGGTACGCACATGCATATTATCGGGCATGAACTTCTAGACCTGACATCGAAACTTCTTCAGCCTATTCTCCTCTCCGCGAGAAACTTCTTGGGCGTCTCTATCATAGAGTCCGACTGTCCGTTTAGAGCACCCCATATCATCATCATTACGGCGGAGCCGCACGACCCGTGGATCTCATGGAGCAACAGGGTTGAAGACCAAGATCACGAGTACCTCCCTGTCTATCCCAAGCGCATTTTGACACCTCCGATCAATTCTACTCCCCTCGCCACCGTCTCCGTTCCTGGTCCGCACCATCAAAGCGACCCTGATGTCAATGGCTTCAATCAGCCCCACTCTGACCACTCGCGGGAGTGTCATTTGATCGACTTACCTTCGTCCCTTGACGAATCCGGATGTTCTCTCACACTACAAGAAAAGGGCCATATGACTTGTACCGATCACCCGCATTCTACCCCAGACGTCAGTGAGTTTACGGATTCAGAAAAACTGACTCTTGGCCTCTCTATCATTCGGTGCGGGACGCCCACGCCGGATTCCGACGATGAAGACGACCTCCCTCCATTTGACGATTGGTACCTGTCTGTTATCGAACGTTCTAAAGCTATTGGCGCCTAATATGAAACGCGCTTCTTTCGTTCATATACTTTCCGACAAGTGTTGGTACCTGCCCCGCATGCAGTAACGTTACATATATATACCCGCAATGCTTCCTTGTATTTTTACATACTCTTCTTCACACTCCTGCATTATCATGGACCATATTGAAATTATTGGTCGCCTTAATGGCAACTCCGTCCCAAAGCCACTCCTCTGACGTGGGCATGAGGCACCCTCGCCGCGGTAACAATACAAGATGCGACATACTACAGATTATCCCTGAAAGTATGTATGGTTGGATGTATAAAAGAACATTGAGTGAGTAGATGAGATGAAATAACAAGCAAATGACGATGAGTGCGAACATACGCTACAACGTGCAAAATGAGTGTTAAAGACCAAAACATGAAACATGAAACCCATAATGATATAGAAACGGGGGTATCGTTCGTCATAAACGCTAAACGAAAAGCGGGGCTTGCGGAAATATAGATTTTGTAAAGTACTTCTAAATTCCCTGGGCAAGGGATTGAACGTGTGTGAGATGTAGGCGGCACCGGGCGTTGCCTGGATCATTTTGGTGGTGGCCATAGATGCGATTGCTAATGGAGATGTAATTTAGCAAGCCTTCAGTAAGGCTCGGGCACGATTAGCATGCGCTTTAGAAACCTAGAAAACAAGGTTCGTCACAACAAAGCAATTATTAAGGAACTGATGTGCGCACAAGTAGATTAGCCGTCTTATAGGTTGAGCTATACATGTGGTTGATGCCATTTTGTTCCAAGACTCGCGAAAAGCGGTTCACCAAGCCGTGTTTATCTACGTGGGACAGAAGCACAGGTGTCAGGGAAGCCTTCCCTTCCGGAATACAGCGAAAGAATGGCGTACCAAGTCCGAATCTGCGCAGATCGATCTGCAAGCATTTAAGGGCACCACCTGACGAAAGCGTGTCCTCGTCGTCCTCGGAGTCTGAATCTGTGCTCGAACTTTGTGCATCAAGAGCATCAAGTTCGCCAGCACAAATCATCATGTGCCGCTCATTCGGAGGAAACAGGGCAGCCAGAAGAGAAACATCAGTCGTCAAGGAAGTGCCTTCTTGCGTACGGGTGAAGCTAAAAAATGGAACCATGCCACGTGTGATCTCATCTACGGGCTTCTTGACGGTAACTGATGCGTCCATATGATGAAAAGTGGGTTTACGATGTGATGCTGGCTTTGATTCAAGAGGAGAAAGTGGTGCAAGTGGTGCAACGATGTGTTTTGTAGAAGGTTTGAAAAGCCCCGTTTGAGAAGGGACATAAACAGATAGATCTGGGAAGGACCGGGAAGCGGCAGAAGACTGCAGTGAAGTGGATGACAAGTTACCGAGAGGAGAGTGAGAAAAGTAGCCTTCTTCTTCGTCATCACTCGAGGAGGAAAATGAATCTGATGAATCTGAATGTGTGTTTCGACTTGACGACGATAGCGGAACTCCGTCAGTAGGGTGGGGGTTGCGAGACTGTGACTTGCGTGATGGTGAGGGCTGTTCCTTGACAGGGATCAACTCGGGGAACGCCACCAGCTTTACGATCTTGAGTCCCCATGTGTCAACACTGTCATCAGAAAGGCCGACACAAGCGAGGTTAGGGGTCAATAAGCGCACTTCCCCCGAGGTCGGGGAGTGAGATTTGTGACGTGATGGAGGTTTTTGATGAGTCGGACTGCTTGGTGGTGAGTCATTAGGTGATGTGGTAAGATTGATGTGTTGCAAGGTGATGGCAGCAGCAGAAACGGCGTCAAGACTATTCCTTGTGCGAGTCAGAATGGCACCAGATTCTACCGTGATATCTTGGGCGAGGTCGGGAATGGAAGAGTCATCGGGGGAGATTGGGGAGAGCATTGGGGAGACTACTCTGGAAGTAAGTAGTTCAGGGTCGGAAGAATAGAGATCGAATCCGGTTGATCCCAGCAAAGACATGACCTCCTGGAGTCTTGATTCCTTTACCTGGTTGTTGCGATTTAAAATGACTGGGTATCTAATAATCCAACTTGGGACGCACAAATATAAAGTCGCTCAAATAAGAGGACTGATATAGGATAGAAATGCCAGCTGCAGCCAAGGGTGCGGACAGTTCATGTACGCGGGCTCCGGAGCTATCTGAAAATTTGTGAGTTGATAATAGGGGTCATATAGCCGAGTCACATACCGAGTTGATCAGAATGGGAATCAATTTGGAGAACATTCCACTTTTCGTAAGAGATTTCGAGGTGGTCTTGAGGTAATAAAGAGTGAGTACGCTTTGAACTGGAACCGGAACCAGAGCGAGAGCGCTGCCTTTGCCTGTCTCGTCTGGCGACGGGTTCGAAATCTGCTAGCATGTGAGATTCAGCGAAAAGACTAAGTTCGATCTCATTGCAGGTGACATTGATGAAAGTGGGGTTTGGCTGCAAGATCTGCCTTAGGACAGGATGTGATAACTGGGGTAGACGAGAACGAGGGATGTGTACTAGAGAGAGGGATACTGGGAGAAGGGATACAGTAACATTTGAGGAAGGTTCTGCCATGATGGAAGAGCAGAAGAAGGAAATCGGGGGATAGAAATATAGGGAGTCACGCGAATAAGGCGTGCGCTGTTTTTCTAGTGAAAACAAGGTTCATCGACTTATCTAGTTACTATTACATTTTGATTACCCAATTCACTTAGTAGCGGACCGAAGCGGCAGCGACCTCCCCAGTGATTGTATTTTGACGAGAAGTCTTATCTTTACGTCGAAAGTCCGTAGTCTCGTCTTTGACATGGACAGCTCAGTGGGAGTTGACTTCATTTTGATGGGCGCTCATCGGGATCTAATTGAACTTACTCAACACGGGTTCATGTCAATCAATAAAATGGACAGCCAACCCTTGGCCACCACTGCTGCGATGTTGGATTGCCATCATGCACCCGCTGCGGCAAAGATCTTCATGGTTGAGCCGACATCAAGTAAAACCATTAGATCCATCATGATCTGTCTTTTAACTGTATACAGCATGGGTTTCCCCAGACTCAGGTGACTCACAATTTGGGAATCGGCATTTCATTTCGGGACTAGTGTCAACCAGAAAGTCTTTACCATACAGAGTTATTCGCTCAGACAAGCCTGGATAGCAAGCAGTACATGTGATCAACTACTGGGATGTAAAACTACATGGAGTATCACTGCAGTCGGTATACTCCTCCAATGTATCTTGAAACAACAGCAATAAAAATAATTTAAACCCACCCTCAAACAAATCATCAACGCAATCCAATCATCTAATTTTCACCTCGTTAGCACAGGCCGCTGCAACCGTCTGCAGCGGGCTTGCTGAGAACCCTTCGGGCTTCCTTTCTTCGTGGGAGTGAGTGGATGGGGATACCGCGAACGTGTGGGAGCGTGAACGGACAATAACGATCGTCGACGGAGGAGGTAACGAGGGGACGTCTGAGTAGAAACTTTCGTCGTGGAAGCTTTCACCCCACGCTTGCCTTCTCGGCGCAAATTCGGTATTTCTGGAATAAGATGCGACGCCTCAAAGGTATCAACTGTTTCAGATGGCGGCGAAACGTGACCAGGGGCGACAGGAGACCGCATGGGAGTAGAAAGCGACGTGGCAGGTGGCGAAGACTGCGAGCAAAGACCTATCTGGGAATAACTTATTTCTTCTCGCACAAAATCCAACGATTCTGTGTCCATTTGCGAGGTGGGTATCAGGCTTGTGTCTTCGATATCCCAGGACGCGGGTCCAACAGGTGTCATCACTAACTCCGACTCTTGTGATGCCCCCTGACATGCCTCTTCAGATGGCGACCCGAACAGGGGGGTCGTCAGTGAAGTCGTGGAAGAGCTTCTCGGCGGAGTGCGGTGGACTCTAAGGGCGCGGCGAGGCGTACGGAACGGTAGTTGGCTTCCAAATAGAACATGTCTGCTCAAGTCTGCACATCCCATCGCACGCTTTGAGACGGGCGGAGAGTTAAACTCAAGTGGCTCAGTGGCTTTTCGCACAAGAGATTCGGGCTTGCTGCTTGCTTGCTTGCCAGCATTGGTGGCTTCGCGTCCAAATTGCGGACGTAAAATACGCGATGGTGCTCCATCCTCTTCCTCCCAGTCTCCTCTGGTACGTTTCATTGATCTCGCAGGCTGAATCTGCCGCGGAACTCGCGGAATAGGCGCGATGGGTGGCAAAGTACTTTCATACGCAAAATCTCGCACTTTAATGCCGAGCGACTGGAGCGTTTCTACAGTGGGTTGTTGAGAAGATGGTCTTAGAACTTGAGGTTGCACATCGCTTGAGGTCGTGAAGTTTGGTGGCTTGAGGAATGACATAACAGGACACACTTAAGGACTGATTGCGCGCGTCATCAGACATATCTTTTCACTTACATTCGTTACTTGGGAAGGGAGATCAAGCTCAGGATCATCATCATTGATGATCGCAAAATCGAACGTCTTCATCGTCGACAAGAAATCTCCCTCCTGTTCTGTTCCCACAGTTATCGATGATTGCATGGCTGCATCATTGTCGCCCAAACTAGTCATCCGAAAGAGCTGTTATAAAGAGATATGCAAGTTTGAATAGGATTGATTGGACTGGATGTATTGTTGGACAACAAAGGACCTTTGAAAGAGATAACTATGGCACAGCAGTACGTCGTGGTAGCAGTACAAGTTGGCGTTGTCCCAGCGCTGACAGCAGGCATGGGAAGACCAGTTGATTTTAATCTCCGACGTTGCGGCACGTGACTGGGCGCGCGTCAAGCCCCGAATTGGGACAAGCGTCGGCCAAGCGTCGGCTGACATTGTTCGGCGCAACATCGAGCAGAACGAAATACCTCGTTTGTAAGTATCTCTTGATTTTCACGCATTCGCTTTGCTTCTCACAATTATTGGGCAGTTCCTGTAACTTTTCAGGCTGTAGCAGCACTCACGCGGCAAAGCCAACACCAGACTTGCACTGTTGGTAGACTTGTGGTAGACTGTCTGCCTTTTTCAACGTACGTGACGCTGCGCACGTTGCGCCTCTCGTGGATCAGGCTTATAGATTACAGTTGAGACAACCCATTATCGCATTTCGGTCAACCGCTTCCAGGACTCTTGGGCATGCTTCGAAGGGCTTGGAAACCACTGGCTGCCACCACCGTTCTTATTGGCACACCCAGCTACCTCTACTATACTTTCACCAAGCAGCAGACATTTGATCTTGCCGTCAAAGTTCGCGGCGCGGACGGAATACCAATCATGGCTAACCGCACATTCTCCCTGTTGTCGCAGAACGCTGTTAAAGATCGTCTCATCGAGAACGCATCGTCTGACAGCTTTTCCAGGCCTGATAGCACAGTATGGCGATACGCCACGGCATCGGTCGCTGCTAATGACCCCCTGGAAGATGCACATGCAGACGCTATAATTGCCCGTGACCCATCTGACTCTTCTGCACCAGGTGACTGGTTGTTCTTCACCGTTATGGACGGCCACGGTGGTCCTCACACATCTCGCCTTCTTTCGAAGACCCTCATCAACGCCGTGGTCCTGGAATTATCGTCCCTGATTCACTCTTCAGACGTCCCGAAATCCGGACTTCTGGAAAAATTAAAGTTGGTATTTCGCACGTCTTCGCCCAAATCTCGCGAGGACCCTCAAAACCCAGAGAGAATCTCCCTTGCCATACGAAATGCTTTCACTAAGTTAGATCAGGAGCTCATTAATGCACCCCTTTCGGTTCTCGCTGCAAACTTGGATGCTGAATCGATAAAGAAGAACATTCTTCCCGATCTTAGCAAACATCCGCTGGCACTGCAGACAATGCTTCCTGCTGTATCTGGTACGGCCCAATATCTGTCAGTCTTTTTCAAATTAATCATGACGTGCTGTTCTATCTTCAGGCAGCTGCGCGCTGATGGCCGTCTTCGACACCACTCATCGGCATCTATATGTGGCTTGCTCAGGGGATAGTCGTGCTGTTGCCGGCATTTGGGAGGAAAACGAGCAAGGTCAGGGCTCGTGGCGCGTTGAGGTTCTCAGCGAAGACCAGACCGGTCGCAACCCAAATGAATTGAAAAGGTTTGCTAACACCATTAATTTCCGTCACAGCCTATGACAATTGATTGATTTTTAGAATTCAATCTGAACATCCTCCCGATGAGGCGGGTAGCGTCATACGAGCAGGTCGCGTGCTTGGTGGGCTTGAACCCAGTCGTGCATTCGGAGATGCCCGGTACAAATGGCCCCGCGATGTACAGGACGTGTACGTGATTCTAGATTTAGTTATGGCATAAATCAATAACGAACTGCGGTCCATTCAGACTAAACCGTGCCTTCCTTGTGGGCAACGATCAACCAATGCGCCCGCCCCCTTCGTCATTCAAGACTCCGCCATACGTTACTGCCACCCCAGTCGTAACCCACCGTAACTTTGACTTCGGCAGTGCTGCACGGCCGTCGCGATCGCCTGCATCCCGTTTCGTGGTTCTGGCAACCGACGGACTGTGGGATAAGCTTAGCTCAGAGGATGTCGTAGCTCTTGTCGGCGGACATTTAAGGGGTCTCAAAGGCGTGGTTTCTAAAACAGCCCTTCCAGAACTCGTGCCAACGACATCAGGGGCACCAACTGTGGAAGGCAAGGACAAGAAACGAAATAGCAGTAGTGGCTCCTGGTCATTTGAAGATGAGAACGTCAGCTCACATCTCATCCGAAATGCATTTGGCGGGGGCGACACTGAGGCTTTGAGGAAGTTGATGAGCATACCTGCTCCGATTGCCAGGAGTTATCGAGATGATACCACCGTGACTGTTGTGTGGTGGGAAGACGGACAAGAAGGTACTGCCAAGACTGTGACATTCTCATCTGATAATATAAGAGCAAAGCTGTAGTAGCGCGAGCTTCGTGACCTTTTAATACAGGATCGTGAACATATATGTGACTTGCAGCGTATACTCTAGAATTAATGCCAAGAACAACTGGTCTACATGATCATCCTTTTCTTCTTCTTACCATACTGCTGTGGAGGTCTTTGCCAGTTATCTGAACGGTGTTGGGACAATGTGTTACTTCCTGCTAGTCGGCTGTAAGGATTGACTGCACCACCGCCGAAGGATGACTTTCGACGACCATGTGACTGTTTGGAAGATTGGGTATGCAAGGGTACGCGGGCGAAATGCTTGCGAGGTGTCTGTTCGTCGTCGTCGTCGTAATCTGGCGATTTGCGCTTCTTGTCGTTATTCTTTGATGACGCATAGAAGCTGCTCGGTGAAATGCCTGATGAAGGGGTTGTGTTCAATTGTATGGAGGTAAGGGATGATGTGCTGGAAATAGGAGGAGAGGTAGGAGGACCGGGGGGAGGCGGTGAGGCGGTGTTGAGCGACTCAGTGGAGCTTGAAGGCGGCTTAAGGTCAACGGGAGTCGCAGCTGGCGATTCACTGTCATCGTCATCATCATTGTATTGCGAGAGGCTCGTGAGGGCAGTGCTGGGGCTGTGAACCTTCTTGATAGCCTCAATTTTCTTCTTGATACTCTCAGCCTGAGGGTCACTGTCGTCCGTTTTAGCCCTTTTATGTACCTCCGCATCATTAGCCATCGGAGAAGGAAGGAGAGGACCAATGAATGGTCGATCAGTTTTGACACCAAGATCGTCACCGCCATCGTCTTCAGAGTCTACAACTTTCCTCTTCTTCATTCCTGCGACAACATTTCGGGGGGTCATCGACGGGCGAGTAATAGCAGCCTCGAGAGATTGGCCTTTCTCCCTGATGTAAAACAAGATATATGCGTTCTTCAGAGGCCCAGGGGTATTTCGGTGCTGTGATACGCTGTCGTCATTCATCTCGTACCACGTGCCATTGGCACCTTTAACCGTGGCATAGTAGTGGCCTGAGTTTGGTCCTCCGCCTGCATGACAAATGACACCGTATAATGAGTATGTTGGGCCAAATTGACCCTCACTCATAAACGGTTTCAGCGTGATACGATCGTCATAATGGACAAAATGTCCAATCTTTCGACCAAGGGGCGAGAAGCGCTTGAGATGGATAGTCAACACTGCAGGTGCATCGTGAATGGTAAACCGCTTTTCAGCAACGACCGGCTTCTTGCACCTGGAAGAGTGCTGCGCATCAGATGTGAGCATGCCTACTAATAGAAATTGCTTACTTTTCACACTTATATTTGTCTGACCCTTTGAGATAGTCGACAGCGACAAACTTCCGAAAGGCGTCCCTCACGCTGTTTGAGCCATATATGTCTAAGCTCACGTCCAGCATGCTATCAAATGTGTCACTGTTGTGGTGGCACTCCTTGCATGTCACTCGTGACCGTAGCCGACCGCCGAATATCTTGTGAACCCAGGTAGTCTCCGCAAGTTTCGGATCAATTTTTCTTCTCAATGCTTGTTAACGGTCACACAGATGGGAAATTGACAAAACACTCACTGGGGGTATCCAGCTAGACATGATTTTTGTAAAGCGTCAATGGCATAGCGAAGGAACTCATGAGAATCCTCCTGCCTGCCCTTTCGCATGTGTTTTGCGATGACTGAAAAGCATAATCGGACACAGGTTTCAATAAGGGAAGCAATACGTACCATGCAACTTCGAAACAATGACGTACGGCGTGAAAGAATGCTTCTTCTGATGGGAGTCAAGCATCACAAGGCGAAGACAACATGACATGCAAAAGCCCCCCTTTACTCGACCTACATACCAGGTAAGATCAATTAATGGTCATCAAGGTTATCCTCACATGGGTCAGACTTTGAGTGCGCCATTAGCACATTGAGCAGAGGAGGCGTGTGGAGGAGGCATTGCAAAGCACTGTTCAAGAAGCAAGTATTCCCCGTATTAT
Organism: Suillus luteus UH-Slu-Lm8-n1; assembly: GCA_000827255.1. Taxonomy (NCBI): domain Eukaryota; kingdom Fungi; phylum Basidiomycota; class Agaricomycetes; order Boletales; family Suillaceae; genus Suillus; species Suillus luteus. The sequence continues at coordinate 107,609 of KN835156.1, forward strand.
GAAGGCCGTTACCGATATTGTGACCAGAGGGCCAAGGCCATGAAAATTCCAAGACTCCAGTGAATAACAAAGCTTGTTTTGTTGACGAAAGAGATATCGGTTGTTTTGAGGGCGACGCCAGGGATGCGGTGGATGCTCGAGGGTATTCACGAACCTGGGGAATGTCCACCAGGTGAGCAGCTTTTTGATAGAGTTGTTGCATGCACCTACATTGTTTTGTGACGCCTTTGGTGTGGCATTGATAGGCTCATACTTGCCTTCCGCGACTGCGAGGGCGCCAGAAGACGAGCCTTCTACGAATTCGATCGGGGGCGGAAGTAAGTTATTGAAGGCTTCAATGTCTCTGGCTGGGCGAAACTGAGAATGATCATCGGATGCAAGCTGAGGAGCAAAGGAAGATGTGGGATACAGCGGTGATGCCAACATGTTCCTTTTTGCAGAGCAAAAGCTACCAGCGCGACTTCGGGCACGAAAAAAGTTTCGCAGGGGAAGCCAGCGGTGGCCCGCGCCGCAGTATTGGGACAAGATGGACTAAGAAAATAAACACGATGGAAAGACGCCTTAGGGAGCGGGACCTTGAGAAATCCTTGAAGTGAGTATACTCGTTTAGCAGTTTGTGGGCGTTTTATTTACGTTTGTTGTCAATCTAGGTTATCTAACTCCAACTGTCACATCGGGTGTGTTGTCATTGGGAGCTCAAAAATACATTATATTAGTATTAAGTATTAAAAGCCGCTTGGTATCAGGGTAATAAGACATGAGCTCACAGAACAAACGGGGGGTGAAAGGTGAGAGGTATGTAGGGCTACAGTGCTGCGGTATAAATTATGAATAAAAAGTGGTCCTCGTGATAATCCTTGAATGTGTGTGAAGTGTAAGTATTAGTGGGGTGAATTAAATGGTGTCGAACAAAAGGTATGGGTCTAGTGCATTATGGTCCAAGGGAGCATAACCTAACTGATCATCCAGTGCAGAGTTAGAAGTGGCCGGTGAAGAGGACATCGATCGCATGCGGGACCCGAAACAGTCTACAAAACCGTCGAGAAGAGGATTTAAAGAGGGCGACACCGATGCATATGGAGAGGGCAACCTAGAGAGTGCGTCGTTAGGATGTAAGCAACCGGTGAATCTATCGTCGAAAAAGAATTTGTCAACATGCGTAGGAGGATACGTAGGTAACGCTGGCAATGGCGGGAACGAAGAACTAGATGGTCCAGTGCCATTTTGAGACGGCCAACTATAGTCGTGAATACCGTCAGTCGCGCCAGAGGCTTCACCATATTCAGGAACGGACATCTGGTAGTTGCTCGTCGGGATCAGGGCAGGGGAAGCCCAATGTGCTACACTGTCTTTGTTAACACTTGGAAGTGATGTCTCTAAAGGGGGACAGTAAGGAGCATCGGCGACCTGGGGAGGTAAGAAATGGAAGGTGGATTGTTGGGAAGTGTTTGTGTTTTTATCTGCCGACGCAGCCGCAATGGCATCTAAATCCTCATTTGTGAGATTGATTCCATGCTTCCTCATGTGTTCGCGAAAAGCAGCACGCCGTTTAATTCTAACAGACCATGAGCCCGACGAAATGATACCAATGGCGATAGTCAAAACCAACCTTGTGCCACATTCTGGTAGAATACACTGGTACGCGCCCTCGCTTCTGTGAGTTTCCTTTCGATGGCGGGTGCGGGACGAGGGATCACCAAATGCTTTCATACAACCGTTAAAGTCACACCGGTAAGGCTTGTCCTTGGTGCTATGGAACAGTCAGTATGATTCGAAATCCAAAAGTGAACAAGCGTACTGTGTGTTGCGGTGGGTGTTGAGGCCTGAACGCTGAGCAAAGCTTTTTGGACATGAATCGCACTTGTATGGCCTGGAAGTTAAGACTATCAGCTTGCGCAATGCTTCGATATGGCGAAGAGTTCACTTGATCCCGGTATGCAGTAGCTGGTGACGGGTAAGATCGCCCTTGCGAGAAAAGCTCTTGTGACATGATGAACATGGCCACTGTTGTCAGTATGATTCAGTAAGCCGATTTCCGAGTCTAAGCAATGCATCACTTACTGTCGACATTGTAGCAGGTATTAAATATTCACTAACTTAAGGAAGGTGGGCGACGTTGGCCAGCGACGTCGATTAAAAAAATATAAAGGCAATAAAATGTGCAGAAGTTCGGTCCACAGATTACCATGATTTAAAGGTAAAGAGGCCACCTGTCTCCGAGTTAGAAGAACAAGTTTCGCGGACTTTGACTTTGGTCAAAAATCCATTGTTGCAAAGCCGAAGCGATGTCAGCGCCCAATGTGGAAAGAAAATTAACATGTTCCTAAGTTGATCTATGACGAGGAAGGCATATGAAACCTTCGACGTCTGCTGTGTTGAGAATGACAAAAAACCAGCCTACCGTGCAGAAATTGACAATAAGAGAAATATAGCGACCGAAGTTACTGGTGCTGCCCGGAGCCTTGAGAACAAAGCGCCATGTCTCACCTTGGTCAGCAAAAACCACAAAGATCGCGGAGTGATATAGCTTTGCAAACAGTACAATGGAGCAACGAAGTTCAGGCGGAGAAGATTGGTTGATGGACGTGTTATATTCCGAGACCAGGACCGTCAATAATTTTGGTCACCCTCTCTTTCATCCATGGTGCTATTGTTAGTAGATCATGCCAGGTGAACGAGGCAAACTGATTCCAACCACCCACAAACTCAGACTCATCTTGCTCATATCCAACGATCGGCCTTGGTCTGATCAGCTGCACGATTACCCTGTTATATTCCCAATAAGCATCCAGAGTAGTAGCAAGGCACTTCAACGAACATTAAACCGCCCACCCACTGTTTCCCTTCCTTCTCAGGAGATCCCCATCGCCTATCTCCCCCGCCAGGGGTATATAACGGATAATTGCGATGGGATTCCGCAGGTAAGGGATGTGTAAGCTTGTTGTATGGACGCGGACCTGCTGAGAAATAATTTAACACAAATGGAGCAAGAATACGGCTCGATATTACCAGCTGACGGTCCATCGCACTCATCTCCATAAGTGGAGTCATGCAACGCCCTGCCATTTCGCTTGGAGTTCGCTCCAAGGGCATCAATCTCGATACCGGGAGGATGAAGTAAAGCATGCGCATTGCGGTTTACAAGCAACGGCGACTGAGGTATGTGAAGAACTCCGATCGCGATGACCCGCACGTCAGAAAATGTGGCGACCACCTGCTAGTACATTAGCAGTAATATGGCTACGCGGAGCACACAGCACTGACTCTTATTGTAGGTGACAGATGTGAAAGATTACTATAACTTTGTAAGCGTCAAGCGTGCAACGGATAATAACTGTTGATGAACAGCATGCTATGGGCTTACTGCGTTTGGGCAAAGATAGCCATGGGACTAAAGCCCCGCGAGGACGACTCCAGTTCGTTGACTGAACCATTGCGATTGAGCACGATATATCTAGGTCGCATCCTGCTTAGAAATGGCAATCCGCAAGCATGCACGCGATTTACTTAGTCCAAGCTTCATCCGTAGTGCAGGGCGAGTGAGTTCTGTGCCAGACACGATATAACGTTCTGCAACGGTGTCATTCACGCTCAAATGCCTGGGAGAACATGAGGTGTACACACTTGATATAAGACACCCTCCAAGTGTTATCCTTCTTCCACTTCAACCATCCAGGAATGAATCGTTTGCGGAAGCATTCTTCCCACTCGGAAGCCTTCAAGTTCGGAAGTGATGATTCAAAAAGTATGAAACCCGGCGGTGCAAGTGTAAGGATATCGATCCAATTACTTGCGGGTACGATTGAACGGAAACTGAAGTGATAGAAACTTCGTTCGTAGTGACCACTAGCCAGGTTTTGGGCAATTGGACGTCTCCAGGGGTTCAATGTCGAGTCTGAAGCAACATGTCTTAGTCTCCGAGACAAATTCGACACTTTGACAAGCGACTCGAGGTCTAAGTTGCTCAGGATCGTAGCGATAAGCTCAACTGGGAGGGACTCAAGTGTTGTTGGCAATGACATTGGATTATTGGTTAAAACAGTGTCGACGGGAAAGCAGCCTTGTGGTGGGTGTGGATTAGTGTAACCGTCACTCCTAGTATTTATGTAAGGTGGCGCTGGTGAGAGTGCTGGGCAAATATATCTCAGGGCCCCGTGCAGTGCAGAGCCCGCTACGTCACTAGCGATAGTCTAAGTGGAATAGAGATGCTTATGCAGCACGGACGATGTCCTTGAGACCTGCAACAGATAATGTCGACCACGAAGGACTTGACAGAAATATCTAACCAAAAAGTGTCTCGTTCCGAAAATCCCTGAGAAATGAACATGCGAACAGTACATGGCCATGGGAGCACGTTGCACAGTTCCTGCCTCAATGCAAACTCCTGAAAATAAAAGATGAAGAAGCTTCGCGTTCATTTCGTCTAGCAAAAACACTTTGCAGATCATGAATAATGATTGGACAGCAGAAGCGGAAGCACCGATATCGCGATGGCGACATCCGAGCATATCTTGAATCATGTCTTCTGCTCTGACACAGCGGTCTCAACAATGCTTGATATATGCACGGAATTTGCGATATCAGAAGTTCCCCTTTGCTCTCTTGAGAAACGGACGACAAAGACGGGTCTTTAGAAGATCTACCTAAAGGTAGAGGGAATTCGCAGCAACTTCACAGTGCAACGAACAACTCACCGCTACATCTACAAGTCAACACGTTACATTCTTCAATCTTGAATACAGATGACGCGATGCGAAATTACAAGACAAGCTCCAGCGTTAAATCATCTGCACTAGTTGACAACGCGGCTGCCTGGTATGGTTTGCAAGATGCGTCGTGGACCACAACATAACATAAATTCTAACCCAACGATTCGAACTTAGTGCAAACCGGCAGCTTGAACGATGTGCATCTGGGTCTCCGATTTCGCCGTGCATGCCAATGATGAGTTACTGCCGACTGCATCATCGGGTAAACTGGGGTAATCATTCAATAGCGCATGGTAAGCAGATAAAAACGAACACACATCCAAACACCATCGACACAACATCACGCCCTGCTGATTGGACGGGCATTATAATCGCGTTTAAAAGTCTCAAAGTCGCGTTCCTTCGCGGTGTATTGCTCAGTAAGATTGGCAATAACTTTTTTGATCTGAAGAGACGCAGGTATCAGACAACCAGTGACATGGTAGAAAAAGGGACGTACGCCTTCGCGATTTGTTTGCAGAGCAGGAACTACATCCTTGACTGTACGCTCAACTAGCACACCGCCGATCAAGCGGAAACACTTCCGGCCTGGTTCCACTTGAAGTGCTTCATTTAAAGTTGAAAGGACGAGTCTAATGGAAAGTTAGTTAAATGCGAGTATAGATATTTGAAAAAGAGCGTACCCATGCTCTTCTGCCTCTTGCTCCAACTCGCCGATCTTTCCAGCAAGGCTTTGAAGCTCATTTTGCAGACGGGAGTAAGTCTGCTGTATTTCTATCTGATCAAAGAAGCGATTAGAAGCGAAGATGGTAGGCAGAACGCATGCGTGCCCTGATCGCTCAATGGCTGAACTTTTGATTTTGCTTTCGAGGTCGACATGGAGAACAGCGAGGGCCTGGTTGACTTAATGAGGGATACGTGATTGGCTAGCGTTTAATTGTCACACGAGTGACATATGTCACACCAGATGTTCGGTGTAAAGCAGACCTCGCCCGACTTTGACCGCCATGTCTTTTGCCCGCCCGCGTCTTGCACTGGGCCTCGCGCCTAGGATACTGGCGACACAGCGCTCTGCTGCGCTGCGCTCGTCCATAGTGGCATACCGCAACATTCATAGCACCCACTGCTCGCACGCAGAACATATTGACAGCCGACTCGAAGGTCCAATAAGGTCACCGCCTCTAGGTGCAGGAAGTTTGACCGCAAAGGACGAGCCCGGAAAGGATATCGACCCTTACAAGGATGGCCAGAGTGCCATTGACAAGGCCGTCCATCTCTTCTTCTTCACCGAGATTATCCGAGGTATGCGTTTCGAAATCTAATTAATTCAAGTTTCTGCATGACTAGTTCAGGAATGTGGATTGTTCTGGAGAATTTCTTCAGGCAGCCTTACACTATAATGTACCCATATGAGAAAGGTCCTCTATCTCCTCGTTTCCGCGGAGAGCACGCTCTCCGACGGTATCCTAGTGGTGAGGAGCGGTGTATCGGTTCGTGAACACCTCCGACCTTGTGGACGCGGCTAAGAAGCATCTATGACTAGCTTGCAAACTTTGTGAGGCCATTTGCCCTGCTCAAGCGATTACCATCGAGAGTGAAGCTCGTGCGGATGGTTCAAGAAAAACAACTAAATACGGTAAGGCTTGTATCGTGGTGACGTGGAATGTTGCAACTTACACGGTCTTCTCAAAGATATCGATATGACGAAATGTATCTACTGCGGTTTCTGTCAAGAAGCTTGCCCAGTTGATGCGATCGTTGAAAGTACGTATTAAAAAAAGGGGGTATCACTGACACTAGAATATTGATGATATCCCTTTAGCGCAAAATCAGGAATTCTCCACGGAAACTCGCGAGGAGCTCCTGTATAATAAAGAGAAGTTGCTTGCAAATGGGGACCGGGCAGAGGCCGAAATTGCTGCTAACTTGCATTGTATGTATCCATTACATTTTGGGGGCTACACGTGTTGACTTGATATGCAGCGGACCATGTTTACCGGTGAAGTAGTAGTTTAGATGAGTCGTGGCAGGTCGTGTACTTATCTGGTGGCTCACTTCTGAATTTCTTCACCTGATGACATCAAGATTGAACAGTAAGCTTAAAGACAGGTGTCTTCTGAACACGTTGATCCGGCCGCCTCGTTGCAGTTACGATCCGAATGACTTGCGCGCGCTGTGTGTGTGAATGACGGAAATGTCTTCCATTTCATGCAAGCTGCATCAGATATGCAGGAAAGGGCACTTCTCAGTCACAATCTTGTGTCGTTAAGTTAGGTTATCGTACCATGTGCTACTGATCCTGAACCCTGATGTTCTGACATTTTTCCTGTGAGATTACCATTTCTTGAGATTCTTGGATTGATTGATTTTTCGACAGGTTGTGTTGGCCAGATCTATGGCTCCAATCACTGTGATCGAGGCCTGTCGGGTTTCAAACCAGACCACTGGATCGTTGCTGTAAATACCCACCTGCGAGTGATCTAGGATGAAACAGACTGATCTCCAATGGGAGGGCACGGATGAGATCGTGCTCAATCATGATGGAAACTCCTCTACTCCTCCCAGTAACCCGAGCGTCAAATCATGGCGTCCAACGGGGTAGCTCCGAACACATGTTTTCCAAGGAAATCACATGCACCCACAGCAGACAATAGGCGAGCCATCTAAATATATTGCCTTGTCGGAAACTAATCCTTGGGATCCTATCAAAGCGCGCAGCAAGTGGCCCCCCTCATTCCCCTGACACCCCAAGCCCAAACCATTGTCCTTCCCATTCCAGAACCCTGAAAGTCCAGCCCCACTCCGTAAAACCAATAAACCAACAAAATGGCACGATACCGCCTCCCTCAGACACCCGTCCCTCGCCTCCCATGTCCAATCGCACGCGGCGGCTCCTCTCGGAAGCGCAGAAGCTTGCAAAGCATGAGTCAGAACGCACAGGTCGCAATGTCACGGCGATGGACGTCATCCTGGAATCTACGCGGCTGGTGGCACCTGCACAACCTTATCGCTGCGCCGCCAAGACCCGCGTCCCTCGTTTGCAAAACCGAAAAAGTTGCGCGTCCGAATCTTGTCTTGGCGAAATGGAGCTGGTCAAACTTGAGCAGGTTGCTATAGCTGTTTTGACCGCTGCGTATGGCCGGAAGGTTTCTGCGGAAAGGTCTGAGCAGACAATGACAATGACAATGCCAATGCCAATGCACATGGCCGCCGAATCTTGATTTTTTTACTCATCACTTTTACTTTTGCACCGCTAGGTTTTTCTCGATCAGTGATAGATGCTTTTCCGTAAATGTCCCTTCGAATGACTCGGGGCCCTTGTTATTTCCCTTTGTGTTTAATGATGATATTTTTGGGAAACCCCTTGCTTTGCTGTGCAGAACAAAAGGGAAAGATTTACGCTTTGATCCGCCGGGCTGCGATTGCTCGTATGTGCTTCTCACGACAAACATAGAGTCTGCAAAGTCAGGCCATTGTGATGGAATTCGGGAGATAATCGACCCTCAGAGCACACGCACAGCAGGGGTATAACCAAGGATTACGAGCGCTAGCGATGTGTACAGACTTACTAAACAACATATACATACAGGCAATAAACCAGTACTCGGGCTCAAGAAGATCTAAAAGGAAACTCACCGTACCGCCGCCGCCAAAAAAAAAATAGATTTCAAGTATCTGAAGCCTCGTCCTCTTCTTCCTCTTCCCGCTCGTGGGAACGCACAGGTTCTTGATGAAGTCTCTTGGAGCCACGGTCATCGGCAAGATGACCGCCTGCGAACCTCGACGGTGCTTCTCCTCCGCCCCCTGAGCTACCCGCAGCGGGTGAATCATCGACGTCATCGATGGCATCTATCTCCATGTCTTTACGAGAGCGTTTCCTGGATGATTCCGCAGGGGGGCGATGCTGGTCTGGAAGCATGTAATGTCCGCCAGTTCTGTCACGGCTGTACGAACGGCCTTCTTCATATATGATATCTTGGTCTTCACTTGGATTGCGCGGAGGATTTGCCTGACGGGGTGCATAGGGTCCCCTGTCTCGGTCATAATATTGAGGGTGGGCTTCAGGTCGCGATAATACGTCCCCGCCACCATTGCCGGAACCAGATCCGGAGCCAGATCCTGATGTGTCAGAGCGAGATGAACGACCGTGCATACCAGGTCCGATGGGCTCGCGGGGGTATGGGTAATCTGCCCTGTCTACGTGAGGTCTGGGCCTTAGGTGGGAGGGAGGAGATGGATGAATCACGCCTGAAGACGCGTATTCTCGGGCGGATTCGCCTTCATGACGTGCCCATGCGCGTTCCCTCTCGAGATCGCGCTCGTATTCGGGGTCTGGGTGATTAATGACCGCTCCGGGACCGGGGCGTTGATGATTGTGGATACGTGATGCCCGAGTATTGGGGGATGCGATCGTGGAAGAATGGGACGAATGTTGTCGTGAGTGAGGATATGGATCGCCGTGGTAGCTACCACGGTCGAGGGTTTCGTGTCTTCTAGAAGAACGTTCCCTGTCAGTCGGGTGTGGCGGACTGTGATGCCCGTGTTGGACGGGTATGAGAGGATCCTGGGAGTACTGTTGAGGGTGGGGAACGCCCCCTGAGTGGTAACCTGGGGGAGGCGCCTGGGAAGATATCTGATGGCCGCGCGATCTGGAAGGTGAGGATTGTGAACGCGAAGAACCATTACTGTGAGGGTGAAGATGGGGGCTATGGGTTTGTGAATGTCCGTGCGCCCTCGGTGGTTCAAGGTGCTGTACAGGAGTCAACTGGGAGAGGGGTGGAAGCTGCCGGGAAGAGTCGTGACCTGAGGCGGAACCACCCCTCGACATATGGACAGCAGAAACTGCGTGGGAAGGCGCAACTCCAGGACCGATGGGCCCATCGGGAGCCTGAAGAGGGCGACCATCAGGAATGACGCGAAAAGAGGAGTGATTGTGCATGTATTCGACAGCATTGTGATCGTTGAGATCTACAGGTGGAAAGTCACGATGGTCACGGTACTGGTGGGCTATATCACGGGGATGTGGGGGAGGGACACCGGGACCGGTGTGAGATGGGGGAAGTGCATGGTTGTGAAGGTCTGGAGAAGGTGGCACAGCTGAGAGGCGTTCATACAAGACACTAGAGCGTATCAGATACATGTTTCATGGTGATGAAAAAATACTCACGCCCGTTCGAGTTTCATGCGTTGGATTGATTTTTTAGCCATGAGGACCTTGTACTGAAGTTTGTCATTGTCCTATAACGATTTTAGAGTGAATTGAGTGAAAGTGGTAGTTTGCGAACCGTTTCGATTTCCTTGACTTTTCTTTTTAGCTCCTTGTATTTTGTCTGATACTTTTCATCTTCGACACCAGCTGCTATACCTGTAGCATATGCTTTTGATTTCTGACGTGGCGCAGCCGCAGCAGAGATGGATTGTGCAGGCATCTGAAGATGAGGGAGAGTAGCAGGGGATGGGTGGGACATTAAGGCAGTGCTGTGAGGTGGCACCGTTGGACAGGTATTACTCATCTCAAAAGAAAGCGGCAGCGTACTAGTTTGTTCTTAATCACAAAGTCTACCTTACTGGTCACAGAATTTGAACAGCATGTGTTTAATTTGAATAAATAATTTTTCAATGAAGCAGGGCGCGAATGGTTTCGGCAGTGGTACGTTAGTTTGAGAGCTAGACCTGTCTGCGGTGCTCTCGACCCGAATCTTGTACAAGCCAATTGAGTTTTGTTATCGGAAGGCACCAGGACGGGCGCTGCACACCCAAAAGTCCGTTATGCACCCAGGCTAGGGTCCAATATGATTCGATGGAGGATTCTTGATAACACCGCATGGCGGCGGGTTTACATTCAGGGCAGGTCTCAGTGAAGTCACGTGATATTCATTTCGTCGTGAGTCCGAATGCCGCCTTGACCGTAGCGCTATCCTCCACGACGAGTCATTGAATTTCATTCACACAGGACAGGACGGCGCCATGTCTATACAGTACCGACAGTGAGTGTAATTATATATTATAGGAGTGAGCTGATGAATTTGCAGAGATATGCCCCCAGCTGGGGGGTTCGAGGCAGTCAAGTATAAACGAAACCTTCCATTCCGCGGTCCCAGTGGTCTAGTGATACTGGGAGCAGTGACAGCCGTGTGTGCATATGGGTTTTATCGCGTTGGGATGGGAAATCTAGAGAGAAGGTAAGTTTATCATCCGAAGTCCGATGTTAATGGGTCATGGCTGCGAAACGTGTATTTTCATGGCGCGCTCGCGATGAAACGTGCCCTTGTGAGGATCCGGCCGTTATCAGTACTTGCGCCCAATTTTACGGGCCGTACCATAAAAAGTCAACTAAGCTGATTTGGGCTGACAGGGAACTGCAAAGAGAGCAAGTTTGGTCCCGCATCCACCTTGTCCCGTTACTTGTGGCGGAGGGGGATCGAGATGCGTATCGTCGCCAACAAGCTGCAGTGGAGAGGGAGCGAGAGATTATGAAAGATGTCAAGGGATGGGAGGTGAGTTTGATAATTTGTGGATGACATGAAACTGACTTGTGTGCACAGGCAGGTAAAGGAGTTTACAACGATGGACGTTATCGTTCTACAGAATCGATTGTGGTACTATGAGTAGACGCGCCACACAGCATTCATTCATGTCCAATTTGAGAATTAGATCTGTTCCCGCCTTAGTACCTCCGGTGGCGGAATGGCTGGACAATAAGTGCCCATAGATTCGGTTCATAATTACCAAATATAGTAATCAATTTAGGGCAGGTCGCGCTTTAGTTTGAACAATTTGCCAAGTATTCAAAAGTCTTCATAGGTACTGCTATTGCGATTTCACAGGGATTAGCGTTCTTTCCAAACTCAGCTCGTCACACAGTCTCTTGGGATTTTCCTCCGAAGGTATGTATTATTGGTTGTTCCCCCTTTGCGGTATCCTAATCAGGCACCGACCCCGAAGCACCCCTCCGCTCTCAAATCTGATTCCATTCGAGTCAGGTTTATTATGGCATCTATCCTTAGGTTTCGAAGGTTAGCCCCTCTTAACCAGGCCCGATGGCGTTCGTACACATCCCACTATCCCGCTGACACCCCACTTCCTACAACTATTAAAGCAATCTCTTCCCCTTCTCTTTTCATTCCATATATCCCCCCAATGCCTATCGATTCCTATCCACCCCGCATCTCCCTTACAACTGACTCCGCCATGAAAGACAACTTCAACTTCACATCATACGATATGTTGTCTCCAGATGGCGATCAGCTCATCTTTGGTCCTTTGGAGTTTGACGAGGGTCCTTCCTCGATGCATCCTTCATGGGACGCTCTATCCTACCATCACTCCCTATCGCCTCCCACTTCAGACCACACACCTTCTCCACATCGCCTTTCAGATTTTGAAATACCAGATACTTCGCCAAATAGTTCATTTTACGATTCTGCTTTTGGACGCTTTGATGATATGCATTCCATGCTCGATCTAGATGGTGCCCACTTCTCGCATTGGTTAAACGAACCTGTACTCGACTCTCCCACTTCTCCCATTCCCATCCGTGGCGCTGGTCCAGATCCACAATCGCCCTCTCTCTTTTCCTACACTTTTACCCCCAGCGCGTCCTTCTCCCCGTCGGAATTCGCGGCCCCACATCAGCTACCGAGATCGTTATCGCCGGCCGACGGCTCAGATGGTTATCTTAGTTCTCCAGGCCTTCGCGTGGCTTCCATATCTCCTGCAGAGACTTCACTCAGACCCCCTCCATGGGCAACTCAATTGTGGGACTCGCCACAATACGAAGCTTCTTCATCAGCCCGTGTTCATCAACCCCTATCAGAGCACCCTTATGGAGTTAAACGCCAACGTTTTCAACCAAGACGAGACTTGAGTTTGGGTTTCCAGTCGTCCAGTGCACCCATCCAAACCGGCATGCCGTCAATGACACGGAACTATAGTTCCCGTCGTGGCGACTCTGTCAGCGTTGGCGATGATCGCGACGCAACCGTGCGACGCAAGAAGAGGCTATCCACCGAAGAACTTTCTAGAGAAGATAAATCTGACTTGCGTATGCAACTATCTCATCTCGTCAACGTTCGCTAATTCCGTTATAGCTCCTCTCAAGTCCATACTCAAGCAGCCCAAATTGGCACCGAGTGCTTGGCAGCTCTACTTTACCGACTGGATACAGCGGCACCAAGCAACCAGCACGAGAAAACTCAATGTTGCACAGGCTGCCAAGGAAGCTGGTCAGGAGTACGCTAGTTTGACTCCAGAAGAGAAGGAGGTCTGTTCTATTCCTTGTATCGAGTCTTCGTAAGCTGACGTGTCACAGCCTTACAAGCGACGGTCTGCAGTCCTGAAAGAGGCTCGAGAGCGCGAGAACGCAGCCTACATGAGAAGTCTCACCCCCGATGATATCAAGAAAGAGAACGCATTCCGTACTGCCCAGCGAAAGGCAGGCCGTTCTCGCAAGAGCAACATCAAGGATCCAAACGCGCCCAAGAAACCGCTTAGCGCCTACTTCATGTTCCTGCAGCGCATCCGGTCCGACCCTGCCCTTGTGAGGGAGATATTTGGTGATGAGCAAGAGACCACTAAGCAGAGCGTATTAGCCGCTGCCAAATGGCGATCGATGACTGATGATGAGCGCAAGGTATGACAAACATTTTAACAATTGCGTAATTGCCTGATCACTTTTTTAGCCTTTCCTTGCACAAGCTGAACAGGAGAAGCTCGAGTACGAGGCTGCACGAAGGCTGTACGAGGAAGGCACCACTGATGTTGGCACCAGTATCAATTTCAGCATTTTGCCAGGCAGCCCAAGCGGTGAGAGTCCATTCCGTGCCTTGCGAGCGATCAAGACGGAGTCGTTCAGTTCGGAAAGCGAGAGCGAGGGAGTCGCAACTGACGATAGTCTCAGCCGATATACCCGTATATGATACCACCACTTTTCGTTTATCTAGGTAACTTGCTATATGTTCTTTTGTCACATCGTGTTATGTTCGTTCGTTCACGACACAGGACTTGCTTGTTTACGACCCTTTTTCGCCTTCATGTATTGGTAGATCCCCCTAGTATAACATGTCCTATACCTTGCTTTCATCTTACTACAGGAGTACAAGAACAATGTAATCAGTTACCCTGCTAATGATAATCGTGCGACCATCTTCTGATGGGGTTCACCGTCTTCATCGAACAGATCGCCCTGATAAATTTTGATTGACAGATTAGTTGATCAACGTCATAGGGTCACAATTATTACCTCTTCCTCGTAACCAAACCTAAGAACAACCGGCGGTGAGCAATGTTTCCAAACAAGTCAGATAACGATATCATACTTGCGGTAGAAAGCAACAGCACCACCCGAGTCTTTACGAGCAGCTTGGGAGTGACAAACTATTTTGACAAAGTCATTCACCCCTGACTCTCTAGCGTGATTCTTGGCCCAATTATGCAACGCAAGGACAAGATTGGCACCGAGTTTGTAATGCCGGTATTCCTTCAGAATGACGAGCCTTGCGAGTTTGTAATACGACCCAGCTGCGCTCGCCACTTTGTGGGCACGGATTGTCCCTATAGGCTCAAGAGACGGTAAAAGTCTCAACAGCCAATGAGTCGCTATCGGATCATGTCTATGAAGCAAGTGGCGGATTATCGATTATCAAGAAGGGGGGTGGGGGAGCGATAACGTACTCATCTACTTCGACTTCCAAAGGAAATCCTTGTTCAGTGACGAAAACGGCGATCCTAACTTGGATGCACTGCTGAAGGAGGGCAAGGCGGCCTTGGTGCTCAGGAGGGGGAACAATGATAATCTCATGGGCAGGTGGGACCCGGATCGCAGCGTCATCTGTCATAGTGAGAAATGAAGGTACAAAAATGAAAAATGATTTATCGAAGAGTGATATGAGCTGTTTCGCGAAGGTGGTCAGATATAGGCTTGCCTCTCTTTTTTTGTGTGCGCGTGGAGATTGGATGAGAGACGAACGGGAATAACGTTAATAGACGCCTTGGTCACATGAGGGGATGAAAGCCTAGCTCTCGGCTCGGCGATAATCGATATGATGTTATTGGCAGGTTGTGCTATCATGGCAGGGATGATGATCATCGTTTAGTACTCGAAATGAACTTCACGGTGCCGGTAGCAGTTTAGCGAATCATGTGCATGGATGGGGCTCCAAGTGGCTTTGCCAGCACTCGAACATCCGAGAAAAGCTTTTCGGGCCGACGGTGGCTCCCATCAAAGTGAGAGTGCTCCGCGAGTGTAAACTCAGGCCTGTGAAAATGGCGGGGAAATGGGAATGAAAGAGAGCCATGCGCATGCTGCTCGTTCTCCTAAGTACTAAGATAGAACCGCACACTTCAGACGACCTAGCGCTTAGCGGTGAACTCGGGTTCGCACGAGCAAAAAATAGGCCAAACAAGGCCAAATACACCTGGTCATTTGGATCACCTCAGGCTAGTGAGGGAAGCCTACCAACTTATAACTGGTACTATTACTGGCGTCGTTGGTTTTGTTACGCGTGAGTTGGACAACATTGTTCAACTTCAAATCGGATGACTTAGTTTTTTTTTGCTTTTAGCTGGTTTCGAGTTTGAAGACTGCTTCGACGGCACTCTAGGTGCGGGTGCCCATGATCGAGCCTTTGGCAACAGCTGTAGTAAACAGTTTTTTACTGCGCGCACCCGCTGGACGTGCCTCTACACTCAGACCTTCTTTAGAACACATGGGTCGGTCCATAAGCCGTCCTCTCCTACGCGACTTTTTTACTCCGACCGCAAGGCGGTGGAAAGGCAAAGAGAAAGCAGTAGAACACGACATAGATTTCGCTCAGTGTACCGAATGTGCCGAATGGCTCTTGGGAGTAACACATGACTCGTGCTGCGTCATGAGGCACTCCATTTGGTGTCCAAGTACGTGTCGTTCCCTTGATGGTGGATTACAATGTTTTGACGGTGGAGCAGGACGAAATCGTGTGTCAATGATCAATGACGCGGTTCCCCGTAGACCGCAAACATTGAACCGTTCTGCGAGTCCTCCGAATGTCCGCCGATATTCCTCATCTCTTCCGTCATGTTCGAATTCTCATCTCTCGACGACTTTGTCCTCGCCTGCCCCTGAAACACCATCCTCTCCTTTGAACCACTTCCTGTCCCTCCTACAAGAAAACGATCCATTAAACTTGTATGATGCCTGGAATGCTTACCAGATGCTCGTCGACTCTGACGATCACCAACACCTGAAACCATCAGACGTCTTAATCTTTGCTCAAAAGCTCTCTGCTGCTACAGAGGCAAGTGAGAACAATGGTGGCGTTTCGTATTTTCAAGAGTGGGGCACGCGACTTGCATCGCTGAATGAGCGGCTAGAGTCCATATTCGAGAAGCATTCAAGCGAAGACGTCGCGAGGTTAAAACTCGTAGCGAGAGTCTCGGCATTTCTAGGAGATCTGGACCATGCAATCATTACCGCCCACGAACTATCGGATCTACTTGATGACGGACAAAGAGAGGAGTTATTGGACATTTATAGGACCCTTGTTCGGTCAATCGCGCTTTATCAAGACAGCGAACATGTCTTGGATTTTGTTCTTGCAGAATGGGCCAATATCGGGGTGCATCTCTTACCTCTCTCTACTCGTTCGTGGTATTGGGACATGGACGTCAAACCCTCGCCGTTCCAGAATACGATTTACTCGACTTTGGCCAATTTAC
Organism: Suillus luteus UH-Slu-Lm8-n1; assembly: GCA_000827255.1. NCBI lineage: Eukaryota > Fungi > Basidiomycota > Agaricomycetes > Boletales > Suillaceae > Suillus > Suillus luteus. Next base: position 124,012 of record KN835156.1, read on the forward strand.
CGGATGCCGCAACTCTACTGGAACAGCGAGGACACTCGAGTGTGGAGACGCGGCAGCGTATGGGAGTCTTGCTGCTGGACGTATTTTGCTGGGAAAACTTGGCAGAGGATGCATATGCATTGCTGAAAGAAATGCAAGCGCAGCTACTATCGGTACCACTTGACCTGCAATTACAAGTGGTCCGCTCGCTTGTACGCGCCGACTCTTTCATTCGCGCTAATGAAGTGTACAAATCCGTATGGGAGTCAACGGACACCCGGCATAAATTTTTGCTCGCTACTGGGATGTACCTCGCAGCGCATCAGGGCGACATTCACCGTACCGAGGAGTATTATTCCCAACTCTGCAAAGCGCGGTGGGCTACGACGCGTGATAGAGCCACTCTCATGCATGCATATGCCGTTGCTGGACAAGTAGACAAAGTGGTCAAACTATTTCACGAGTACTTCCCACCAAATTCGTCGTCCAAGCCTTCAATCGTTCATTTCACTATTGTGGTGTATGCACATGCAGAGCGCGCGGATTACGACGGGCTCAATTTTTGGCTCCAGGCCATGTCGAAAGCTGGACATGCTCCTGATATCTACGTCTACAGCATCATCCTCAAAAGCTTTGCTGCGCGTGGAGAAGTAGATTCCGTTGCCGCCGTGTTGGACCAGATGCGCGCTGCCAAAATCCAGCCCACCCGTGTCTTGTACACAACTGTCATATCTCTTCTCGCATATAGGAAGGACCCGGTATCTGCAGAAGCCATCTACAAACGTGCATTACGTGAAGGGATAACTCCTGACCGCAAGATGATCACTTCTCTCATGAACGCCCACGTAGAAGCTGGCTCTTGGGCGGGAGTAGTGCGCGTTTTTGACTACCTCAAATCATCTCGGATCCCTCGTCTTCGGCTATCAATAGAAGTCTACAATACTTTGTTGAAGGCTTACGTCCTTATCGGCGCCCCTTTTCATGTCGTCTCTACAATCTTTCGTAAGCTGGAGACTATGGGCGTACAGCCGAATGGGCGGATGTATACCCTCGTCATCCAGTCGGCCTGCGATGCAGGATACATGAACATCGCCAACAGGATTTTTGCCGAGATGGAAGCAGCTGAAAAAAGCTGGCAGACAACTTACCGTGTTGACGCCTTTGTGTTGACGATCATCATGGCTGGTCATTTGCGACTGGGTGACAAGCGTAGTGCAAAGGCTGTTTATGACAACATGTGCGAGCGAGGCATTCAACCTACATCCGTCACATTCTATCATATCCTCCGCGCTTATGGTAACGAGAAAACAGAAGAAAGCTTTCAAATTGCGGAGAACTTTCTGAAGACCATCATGGCTGGTGAGTCTTTGGCGTCGTGGATCCACCCTCAGACTCGCACAGCTGCGCTTGAGCGCGTCTATGGTCCTCTTATGCTCGCGTATACGAGAGCCGATAAGCCGGAGGAGGTGGAAAGGACGTTTCAAGCTATGTTGGATGCGGGTGGAGAACCTTCGTTGGGCAACTTGACGGTGCTCCTTGACGCTTACCGTCGCGCTGGTGACGTCGAAGCCATCCATGGGCTTTGGCCACAAATATGGCAACTCGCCTTACGTTTTTCGAAGACGGAACCTCTTTTCGAAGGAGATGACAGCCCTTCCGACCCCACGAAACGTCAAGGAAACATTCTTTGCGTCCCCCTATCGATCTATATCGATGCGCTTTCTGCGGCTGGGGAACACGTCGTGATTGCCGAGATGTGGGGGAAAGCGAGATCTCATGGCTTCAGCTTCGATTCACATAACTGGAACCATTTAGCGGTTGCTCTGGTCCGCGCGGGCGATCCGGAGCGGGCCTTTGAGATAGTCGAGCGAGTATTGCTGCCTTTTGAACGCCAGAGCAACGGTGCACCCCGCGACAGAAATCCATCTCCTAAAACCCCTCTCACTTTCGATGACACTCCCTCAGATGTGAACAAACCAGCTTCTCAATCACCGATGCATCGGAGTGAGCGTCGAGCTTATCAATCAAAAGTGGCTACCAAGAAATTCGGCGACAGGCTAGAAATGGATCCGACTTCGGATGATTTTGCCCATCCATTACACGTACTCCACCAGATATCCCCTTCCTGGAACGCTTGGCGCCCCCATTATACTGTACTTGACTTGTTGTCAGGAGTGCTGCGACATCTGGGATCTGGGATGCCTGTCCAACCGGTGGGAGGCCACAGCTCAGCGCCACAGGCACTAGACTCTGACTCCGACGATGCTTTCACTCGTGAAAATCTCGCGCGTGAAATGTTTAATCACATTCACCTCAAGTACCCTGACACAGTCGAAACTATTCGATTGTACGCACGGCGGAAGTCACGAAAATCTGCGTTGAAGAGACTGGACGATGGGTGGTAGATATATGGAGTACAAGTAGAGGAGGCATTAGTGATGCAGTGGGATTACATTCTCTGAACACAAAGATCAAAGGCCAAAGGCAGTACTATGTTACGTGGCTCCCATCAACTGTCTTCCGACTCATCAGAGGGGTCGGAATCACCATCTCGTCGTCGCCGCCCGTGTTTACTAGTGCCGTGGCGATTTCGCTACAATTGTGGCGAGTTCGTCAGCCCCCGGGCCAGACGGAGCATGGAAGGATCTTACCAACGGTAGCTTCTGACCTTGATTACCAAAAGCAATTGACAGCGCGGTCGTATCTGCGCGCAATAGGAGGTTATAATCTTTTTCTGTATCAAGTAAGGCCGGGAATCTAAAAACTTACCGGGAACTCCTGGGAAGCGCTTGGCTGAGAAAACGACGAAGGGTTCGGTGAATGTTTGCGCAAGGACCGGAGAAACATGAGTATGAACTCGGATTGCACCCGCTTCCGGTGCTGGCAGTCTGGAAACGGAATATCAACTGTTGTTGTTATCTCCCAGGCATAACACCACATTCTTACTCGCCAACGTTCATTAGACGTAAACGCAGTCGGAAGGTTCCTAAGGGCGTCAGATAGAAGAATGCCCTCGGCGGTAATGAAAGTCATACCTTCCGTCCGAACAGATAGATCTTGGAAAAGGAAGAATATTCCTGACTGCCGATGCTCATCCAGCAGTCGACATGCATTGGACGACAGCGGTCCTACCAAAGTCCGTGTGTATGAATGTCGGGGTAATGGAGGATGTGAGGCTGAAGGAGAAGACGAGGAGCTTTGAGCATATGTGCCCTGGTAATACGGTGGCTGAGATGGTGCACCATAAGCCTGGGGATGATCGTAACTAGTACTCCCTGTGCCTGGAAAAGGCTCCTGAACGAATCGTGGCGACGGGTCGCTTGCGACTGGTTGAGGCCAATTTGTTGTCTCAGATTGTTGAGTCGTATGTTCGGGATGTCTCATCGACGGGTCCACCTCTTGAGCAGCATACACACCCGTCTGTGAATTGACTATTACTGGATAAGATGGTTCCGTGGCTGGCCAATTGCGATAGTTGGCCGCCGGATCGGAATCTGTACGATACGATGATTGGGCTTGCCACGGTTCACCCGGCGCAGCCGCGGGTATGCCGTTGCGTATGCCGTTGCGGTTGTACGACGACGACAAAGATGGATGAGGATGATTGAAATTATGCGAGCGATCGAGGGGAGTTCCTGATGGAGCATATCCCCATGCGCTATTCGATTCGGATGGCGAGCTGTAGGAATCTTGGTCATCATATGTTATGTTATCTGGCATCTGCGCTTGCTGGGGATAAGGGTAGGTTTGATTAACGAACCCCGACGGCGGAGCGGGAACCATCGGGTTCATATTGGACTGTATTGACGTTCAAAGTCAGTGGAAAATAATGATAATGAGATATGAGGTGACATGCCACTGGTAGGCGTGGATGTTGGTGAACAGAATTCGGCGTGGAATGAGATGACGTGGGGCTATGTTGTTCATCGTGGGGAGATGATGGAGGATTGGTACTCCGAGGCTTCCTGGATTTTTGAGTGTTCGCTGCGACGTACCGGTCCGCAGATGATGAGGGATGTAAGACAAGATTCATCTCCCGTTTACCGTCAGCCGACCAAAGGTCGACCGTTACAAGAAAAAAAGAACAGTCAATGTCCCTGAAGGGAAGGTATTGAGCGGCGCAAAAGGCAATGGAGAGAATTCTGCTTACTCTACATCTACGATAGAGTTGTCTTCTCTTCGGACGACCATCTTTGCGACTGCGGCAGGCGCGAGTGGCCTGCGATCCTGATAATGAATGTTACAAGGAAGTTAGACAAAGGCGCGACGGCTCGCGCACTTTATCACCAAAACCGCACATACGGGCACGCATAGGGTGTTGTACTACTTCAAGGGAATAATGCCTGATAATCGTTGAATGCTAGGAAGGGCAACGGACGACTTGGGACGTAATTGACTGACTTTCGGCCCCACCATTGTCCCCATTGCTCGATGCCTGCATCAGAATCTTGGCGGGGTTGATGATCGATGTTGGAGTGGTGGCTTGGCTTTTGAATCATGAAAGTTTCGAGGACGTGAGGGTAAGAGGGTGGTGCGGTATAGGGGGAAGGGGAAGGGCAGTTGTATGAAAACGGTCTGGCTACGGACTCGGGTCGCGCTGCAGGTTATAGAGCGAGTAGTTGGGAATCAGATAAGATAGGTTCTCACGTCACGAAGGGTTGCGGGTGATGTTGAAGAAATGAGCCTGCGAGGTTCAGTAACAAGGCAAGCACTTTTGTGAGTGTGCGGTATGATATTAATAGGATGAAAGCGCACCTATTCGTTCTCAAATAGCTCTACCGAAATAAAAGGCTTATGGGTCGTCGTCTTATATGCCAGAATTGACTGACGCTACAATCCTGGCTGGCTTGAAGGTAGTATGAGGATAACGTTGCTGCCTTGATTAGCTTAGCTCGAGGCACGCGTTGCACAGGACGTAGATCTTCCAAAAATTTAGCTAAACTTATTGCACTCTTCATCAAATTTTAAGTACTTTCATGCAAAGCTATGCAACGCCGTAATAAACTCGATTCATTCCCAAGGTGCGTCCAACGTGCTGCGCAACGTTAAAACCCACAAATTAGTTATCAGATTACTATCAGATTTACTGCAGCAGATAACCTGTCTCTCATCACCCTGGGAATGCCGGAATTCCGTGGGTAACCAATTAATGGTGGTCAATCAAAAAAAAACATTTAAGCAAGTACAATGATTAACCGTGTCATGATCTGGTGAAAAGGCCTGGACACGCTTGAGTACTGCTTCGCGTGAGCATGCACTGTTGGGACGATGTCTTCAACCTGTAAATTGCTTTCAACGGAAATTACCACCTAAACTTGGAAATCCTTCTCACGCTACTTTGAGCACAACGAGCAACGACATGGATCAGGTCGCAGCGAAAAAGATCCTTCAAGAGCTCATCAAGCGTGAGGATCTCAAGAACAAGACATGCGTAGACTGTGGTAATCCAAATCCACAATGGGCTTCAGGTGAATACATGTGCTCCCTTTCTTTGCGTTCCTCAATCATTCCCCGAAAGTTAGTTTTGCGATATTTCTGTGCTTGCAATGCGCCGGTGTACACAGAGGCTTCGGAGTGCACATCAGGTGAATTCACCAACCTATGTGCACATTGTACAACCACCAAATCTCACGCGACAATAGCTTCGTGAGATCAATTTCAATGGATACTTGGCAGGCGGATCAGATCAAGCGTATGGAGGTGGGTAATTACATGCTGGCTTTACAGTCCTCACTCATTGTCCCAAGCTCGGCGGGAATGCTCCTTTCAGACAGTTCATCGAGTCATACACGCCAACAGATCAAGGCGGATATAAGCAAGGTACAAGTGTCTACGATACCTACTATTGTTGGGCAGCTTCGCAATATCGCGAGAAGGTATGCCGACTACCGTATCTTCGATTTCTGACTGAACTTTCTCCAGTTAGATGCGACCCTAGCCGACAAACCTTGGTCTCCATCCGCGCCACCAGCATTATCCAGCTCGGGGAGCGGAACGAACTCCCCAGCACGTCCATCTTCTGCGCAAGGCTTACGCAAGTCGCGTGCCTTGGCACGTAACCTTACATCTCCGGTGTCCTCCGCAAGTTCGCCGCAGCCCTCCTTGGATTCAACCTCCACGGATCAAAAATCTGCCAACGAGGCTTTTTTCTCATCCCTCGGTCAAGTAAATGCCACTCGCCCTGCAGATTTACCCCCCTCCCAAGGCGGTCGTTATCAAGGATTTGGAAACACCCCTTCACCTCCAACCTCTCAACACCCGTCATTCGGCCTTTCATCCACTTCAGCTCCTTCACTTCAAGACTTCCAGGATAATCCGGGAGCCGCTTTAAGCAAGGGCTGGTCCCTCGTCTCTGCAGTTGTCGCCGGTGCATCACGCGTTGTCAATGAAAATGTGATTCAGCCTGGGATGGAGCGTGCTCTGGATCCAAACCTGCATGCTACCGTTCGTGGGTACATGTCAGAGGCTCAACGCCGCGCACAAGATGCAGGCCGTTCGGCAAATGAATGGTCTAAAACCCAGTTGGGTGTTGATGTTGCTGATCAGGTCGGAGGCGTTGTGGGGACGGTGAAAGACAGGTTGGGAACAGGGCCGCAGAGTTCTGGGTATGGAGCCCTATCGATGCATAATGATGGGGAGACATCGGCTTTGTATCACGATGATACAGAGGATTTCTTTGGCGAGTATTCCGACGGCCGCACAAGCCTAGGTCAGCCGTCTGTCCACTCCACTTCAGGTACGTCGAACACGCCTACTTCGAAATCCAAGGACGACGATTGGGATGAGTGGAAGGATTTCTGATAGGCACTGTGGGGTTTGGTGGGTGCATGGTAATATAGATTTTGACCTGGAAGAATACCCTGTGCCATCTGTAGTAACTGTAATGCTAGTGTGTGTTTAGTGGACATTGGTGATCGACGTTGTCAAGCGGTGTAGCGAATAATTACATGAAAGTGTGTCCCCAAATAACGTGAATAGCGCTCTAGTTCCGGCCGCGCTGAACATCCATGAAGCGGCCGATGAGCGTTCTTACTCTTGTCTGCTATTATTCATTTATCGCTATCTCTCGAGGCTGAGTCGTTCACTCATCATGCAGTCTGTCCTTAAGCGTGCAACACGGTCATCAATCGTGTGTGTACGACGCTCCCGGAAGTATCATGCTTCGGTACTGCCTTCGCTGATTTCATCTACCTCGCCCGAGTTTCGGCAGAAAGCAGATGCCATGGACTTATTGGTTGCGGATTTGGAGGCCAGATTGGAGCACGCGAGACAGGGCGGAGGTCCAAAGGCTGCAGAGCGCATGCGGGGCAGGGGAAAGAAACTACCGAGGGAACGGTCAGTGAGCTCACTTCACAATATTAATTACATTGCCTGGACTCTGAGGCTCTCGGCAATCGTCGCTGAACTACCCCATTAGTTTGTCGTTGCTACTAGACCCACATACCCCGTTCTTGGAGCTGTCACCACTAGCAGCCCATGAAGTTTACCCAGAGCACATTCCTGGTGCTGGGATGATCACAGGTATCGGTAGGATATCAGGGCGGGAGTGCATGGTCGTCGTGAATGATGCGACAGTTAAAGGAGGGTCATACTATCCTCTGACTGTGAGCAGAAACTTGCCAAGTTACATGCAGATTCAAAAGTTGATGATTCTTCAGGTCAAGAAGCATTTACGAGCGCAGGAGATTGCACGGGAGCATGGTCTTCCATGTGTCTACGTTGGTACGTCGTACAGTTTTCTGCTACGCTACTTGCCAAACGCACTATTTTCTATTCAGTCGAATCGGGTGGTGCGGCGCTACCTCACCAAGCCAACGTAAGTCCCTATGAATCAGGGACCGACAAAGTTGTGACCAGCGCTCCAGGTGTTCCCCGATAAAGAGCACTTTGGCCGCATATTCTACAACATGGTAATATAGATCCGAAGCAAATGTGCGCAGAATACCATGTGATGCTCACTACGCTTCTTAGGCTCAAATGTCTGCTCTTGGCATTCCACAGATTGCACTAGTACATGGTATATCTGTCGCAGGTGCGTAATTACCTCAGAACACTTTGTTTATCTTATTTCCGGTCCAGGTGGAGCATATGTTCCCGCAATGGCCGATGAGAATGTCATCGTTGCGGAGCAAGGGCGTATTTTCCTCGCAGGACCACCATTGGTAAAGGCCGCTACAGGCGAAGAAGTCGACGAGGAGACTCTCGGTGGTGGACTTATGCACTCGAGCGAAAGCGGCGTGACTGATCATCTCGCGCGAGATGACGAGCATGCTATCGCACTAGCCAGGGGCATAATCGGCGACCTCGGCATTACCGGGTGGCAATCAACTGGTGTACGTTATGACGCAGGGTTACCTTTCCTTTTCATTAACGAGAAAGATTAGCCATCAGCAGTGCCAGAGGACCCTGTGTATCCTGCTTCGGAGCTTCATGGTATTGTTGGCACTGATTCGCGTCAGGCATTCGATATGAGAGATGTGATTGCTCGGATAGCAGATGGTAGCCGTTTCAGAGAATTCAAGAAGGAATATGGTACAACCATGATTACGGTAAGTTTTTTTTACATCTTCATTTTGCATTCCCTTATAGCGTGATCTAGGGTTTCGCTCATGTACATGGGTACCAAGTCGGTATCGTCGCGAACAATGGAATTCTATTCTCGCCATCGGCCCTAAAAGCCACACACTTTATCCAACTATGTTCACAACGTCAGATTCCGCTTTTGTTCTTGGTAAACGTCACTGGTGAGCGGTGCTATAAGTTCCAGCTGCCAGATCATCTGACCTATCCCATCTAGGCTACATGGTAGGTTCGAAGGCTGAGAGGGGAGGGATCGCGAAGGATGGTGCCAAGATGGTTCGAGCAGTTGCATGCGCTAATGTTCCGAAGTTAACCGTCATCGTCGGAGGGAGTTTTGGAGCCGGCAATTATGGTAATAAATGCTCCATTGAGGATCTTCTCTCGGATTAACAAATTTACTTCTTTAGGGATGGCTGGGCGCGCTGTAAGTCACCTCCGTTTAGACATGCTCATAGGTGGCTTCACGTTCGTACTTTGTAATCTAGTACTCACCACGGTTCTTATGGATGTGGCCCGTAAGTCCGGATTTTTTTTTCAAATACAGTTCCTTGTGATAACAATCATAACAGAATGCGAAGGTATCAGTTATGGGTTCTGGTCAGCTATCGCAAGTCATGGCTACGGTCTCCAAGTCAGTTATCTAACACAAATACGGACTACGGCTAAGCACCGCTTGCAGGGACCCAAGCCAGCATTCATCACTGAAAGCAGATATCGAAGCGCAGTCAACAGCGCTCTACTCTAGTGCTCGTTTATGGGACGATGGTATTATCAAGCCTACCGATACGCGGGATGTGGTTGGTCTTGGGCTCGCGCTGGCAGCAAGAGAGCGTCCGACGTCCCGCGGAAGGGGATCGGCTGGCTCTACTACGTGGGATGGCGACGGCAAAGGATTTGGGGTGTTCAGGATGTAAAGATAAATATTTTATCCAAATGGTCGGACGGTTGAACGTTGAGCCCCAATCTTCCTGCGGGCTTTGGGCTGCAATGGATGCTTGGCCGAGTACTCACCCGAGGCAATATTTATTAAACCTGCTATATATATTCGTTTATTTGTTTTTAAGGCTTTTGCCAAACAACGCACATTGTCATGTAATGATTTGGGCGCTGCTCCTCAATACACCAATGCGTCATTCATAAACATAAAAAAACTTTCTTGGTTCATCAGCTTCTTGTCATGTCATGCGAAACGTCTTTGAACCAGCTCTCTGTAGAGACCCGTGCAAAATTACGTTCTTCACAACTCCTTACTTCCCTACCACAAGTAGTTTCAGAGCTGCTGCAGAACTCCTTAGACGCCGGGGCATCTCAGGTGGATATTGGCGTAGACTGTGAAGAATGGAGCTGTTGGGTGCGAGATAATGGTGCTGGGATTAGCAAAGCTGGATTGACTATGATTGGCAAGGGGTCGGAGGAAGGAAGATACAGTGAGTCGTGTTTTATGTACTCAGACATGTCACTCAGCCAGTAAGCACAGATACATCCAAAGCATATACGCCAGCATCTCTGGAGTCTGTTTCGACATTTGGCTTTCGCGGAGAAGGTCTTGTGCTATTCCACACGTTGTCCAAACTTGAACGGCCGCTGAGACTTTTCATAGCTCTATCATCAATGGCTGAATTGTGCTGTTTGGAAATTTCGTCACGCACGTCTCGGTCTCGGGAAAGCTGGTCTGTCATTCTCAAGGTTCGTGAGTGCGCCTGTTATGCGAACACACCTCGACTAGTGTTGCCGTAGGGTGGGAAGCCTTTGTACTCAGGTCCGTCGATTCGGTGGCGGAGAGAAACCCCAGGAACTGTTGTATGCGTCAGGGATGCATTCTTTAGCGTGAGCCAAGTCATCTACAGCGTTTCCTCCTATGACGCGCATACATAGCTTCCTATTCGTCGTCAATCTCATCCCTCCGTAGCTAAGACTATAGATGCGATCAAGCAAGAGCTTGAGGCATATGCGCTCATGTTTCCCAACGTGTCATTCACTCTTCAAGATGACAGCAAATCAAGAGAAAGTGCTTCAAGCAAAGGGCACGTTCTCCGGGTTCCAAAGGTGCGTAAATCCTTTGAAGCAAATGATATGCTGTTTCACGCCTGACACGACAGACCCGTTCAATCTTGGCTGCATTTCGACACATGTATGGTCGTGCATTGACCGAGGTGAGACAATAAATTTGAACCCAGCGTCATTCACTCATGATCGACTGGTACAGCATGTAGCAGAGATTAATGCTACATCCGGAGATCTGAAATTGGAGGGATTTGTGTCCCTTGTTGGAGCACGCTCAAAGGTGAGAACACCAGTTTGCACAACACCTGGCAACTCACGACACAATAGGCTCATCAATATCTGTGTGAGTATGAAGTAGGCATGTTTACAGCATTTGCTGAGTCGTTTCTCAGACATAAACAAACACCCGATATCATTCTGCGATCTTCATCGCCTAATTGACAGTAAATTCTCGAATAGTACATTCGTAAAGCATGTGAGTCGCATATCTGTGGTATCTTCGCATTTCTTAAGTGCTGTAGGCATATGATGAAGGAGGGGAAACAAGTCTGCGATCGCGTAAGTTGGTCTACTTGAGATGGGGGGTGTTGTACTAAATACAGTTTTAGCGGTACGCCGTTCGCCCCGCAAAGGCGAGAAGAAACCCATATATGTTCTAAATTTGGTCATACCAACAAGACACATTGACAACTGCCTGGAGCCAGCGAAATCCATTGTTCAGATCGAGGTGGGTAAAATTCCTGTTCACGACTGGCCCCCGGGAGATCTGAATCTGACAAATACAGCACAAAAACGTTGTCACAACTTTCCTCTCTTCCGTGATAGATTCATTTTTGATTCGAAATAGTTTCGCATCCGGTAAACGCGGTGCTGAAGAAGGCTATGTTTCCCCACCCAAAAAGCGCAAAGTCTCCATTGTTCCAGACAGCACTGCCCAAATTAATGTTGCTCAACTGCCAGCCAGTAGGAAAGCAGAGCCTAAGGCGGTGTTCATTCACCCAGTGAGCATACCGTTTGACTTTGATACTGAGCTGATCGTGATCGAAAGGGAAACATCTCCGAGGAAAGTCCGCCAACGAGAGTTTGGGAAGATCCAGCCACGGGTGAATTGTTCATCGTGAATGCTCGTACTGGAAATTCATATGCTCAACACTCGAGCCGCAAAAGCGACGGACCGTGCACGGCTAACACGAACCGTACTTTGCGAGTTCCGCGCCTTCTGAAGACAGATCAAGATGGTGTATGTTCCGGTCCTGCCCATGATAAAATGCCCGATTGGCTACAAGAAGCTCTAAGTGTAGGTTCCGAATGTTTAAGATAGCCATCATTTGACCTTTCGGTATCTAAGGCGAACAATGCATATGCCACCGCAGAGCCAAAGATTCCATCGTTGCCGCTCTTTGCTAATCAGGCTTCAGACGATCATGCTTCCAATTACTCTAAAAATCCTTCGTGTTGCGCCCATACTTTTGGGGCACCATATCTCCAGTCAAGATCATCAAGCTCCGAGCACGCACGGGCCAGATTTCACAAAGGAGACCTGTTGAAGGCACAGGTTATCAACCAGGTCGACCGCAAGTTCATCGCCTGTTTGGTTGATTTAGAACATTCCGCTCATCGGGAAAGCGGGAAACCCCAAGAGAAGTGTACTGCGGGTGGTTCAACTCTGATCCTGATTGATCAACACGCTGCCGATGAGCGCGTCAGAGTCGAACGCTTTCTAAGGGAAATCTGCTCTGGTTTCCTTCGATATTGCGAGGGAATCGGGGGCGTCGAAGTTTCGGAACTGTGTCCTGCCGTGCCTATCTTACTCACGCGTCATGAAGCTTCGCGCTTGGCGACAATCGAAGAAGTACAGTCAGCATTCGATCGGTGGGGTGTACGCTTTGAGGGATTGGCTAAGTTGACCTTGGAGTCGGAATGTGTGGGAGACGAAGCAAGTGGCGGGTATGTACAGGTCTTCGTCAGTGCAATCCCTGCGATTGTGAGCGACAAGGTACGTGCAGACACTTGCATGCTGTTGCGGGCTCATTACCCTGTGGTACAGCTACTCATCAACGACGAGCTGCGAGACCTTGTTAAAGGCTATCTGGGAACTCTCGAAAGCGAGGAAGCATACCCTCCTAACCTATCGCAGCAAAAAGACGCCGATAACATCAAGGATGACGAATCGCAATGGCTCAAGGCTCTTCGCTGGTGCCCACGAGAGCTTCTGGATTTGATCAACTCAAAGGCGTGTCGCGGTACTAACGTCAAGGTGCTCCCGATATACTTTTACTCATTACTTGATCACTCAGGCGCGGTTATGTTCAATGATCCACTATCACTGGAACAGTGTGAACGTCTTGTGACGCATCTTGCTGCTACTGCATTTCCGTTTCAATGCGCCCACGGAAGGCTGGTATCTTTGATTACCTTCCCTTCATGTTTATTCATTTCTGCACTATTCCTAGACCTTCCCTCGTTCCTTTGACTCATGTAAGTGTCAACAGCGGCAGGCGATCTGCACCGGCATTGGATTGGACAAGGCTGAGCTGACTCGCGACGGGCTCAAGTATGATTATCGTGTTCGGCTTGAGAGCCTTCTTTGACACCTTCGTTACATACATCGATGATCTCATTGTGGTTTCGTCCAAGGGCGCTGGCACGTGATGCGCCGAATGTCGTGTGACATCGAAGTAGACATGACAAGTGACGTCAAGTGGCGTGCGCAGGGGTATAAAGGGTCTCCCCCAAGTTCCGTTTTACCACCATCTCATCCAGCATTCAACAACATCATTATCGCTGCGTTTTACTGAACTACTCAAACTACTCTAATACCTTCCAACTACCTCGTACCATACCCAATCTTTATCCATCATGCCAAAGTCCCTCACCAAGGTTGTGTACAAGCCCGACACTCAGTCAACAGACGAGTTTACTGTCATTGTTAATCCAGTGGAAGTAAGTTGATCTCGACTTGCTCTCAACTCGTGAACAATCGATCTCATGTTGTCGTAGTACAAGAAATGGAAAGAAGGAGGTAAGCATCTGTGTTTTGATTCGGATGATCCGTGACCTGATTCATATTTTGCAGACAGGTAAAGTGCATGAGTACCACCCGGTGATTAATCACTGACGATTCCTACGCATGCACAGAACGATCCCTCTTTCTGAGGTAGTTGATTGTGGGTACTGATCTAATCGCGTGATTATGATCTAATCGTATGATCACCTCTTAGCTTTCAAAGTGTTTTACTCCAATCAAGGCGCACAGGGCATTCTGGGTACACCGTCCAAACAACAACTGGATACTGTCTTCGACACGACAAAAGACGTCGATGTTGTGACGCAGATCTTGGAGAAGGGGAAAGATCAGCCTAGCAATGGTTTCACTTCTGGAATTGGAGCTACGAATGTCGCACGTGGGAGCTTCACTATTGATAGCAAGGGCAAGGGACTGACGGGCATATGATAAACATGGGATTGAGTAGAAGTTTGTAACAAGGTCACAATGTATTACTAAAGCAATCGCTCGTGTTTTAATTAACCATCCATCATTCTTGTGTCTGAACGTAGAAAACGGTTGAGTCTTGTACTCCCTCAACATAAGGAGCTGTTGTCCTCATCGCAGGCTCCGTCTTCATAAACGCAATATGATGCTGAGAATTATCATGATATCATCGGTTCACACCTAGATTACGCGTACTCACCTCTGGACTCTCCCATCCTACCAACAATACTACTTCATTTGCGCCTTCTGGATCAACGACATATCCCCATGCAGTTCCGTAGCATCCCTTAAAGTCATGGCACACGTCTAGCGATGCGTCGACGATCTTGTCGAATTCATTCAAGTTAGTTTCAGGCTTTACAGTGCTGATGATGACTTCTGTGAACGGTGCGGCAAAGCATTTGGTAGGCGGGAAGGGTTTAAAAGCGACGAGCCTGCGCGTCGGCGGGGAGTCGACAATCGCGTTGAGCTTTTTTTTGATTTGCGCCGTTGTTGGGGCCGTCGACTCTGACCCCTGAGGGGAATGGTCCCAATCTATGCGTGTGATTGGTCCAACACAGAGTCACCCAGAGTTAAAATCTCACTGATGAACCACTGCCTAATCCCAGGCTGCTGGACGCGATCGCCCCAGTACATTCGTTGGAGGCCGTCAAAAGTGGAATTGCGCAGGAGCGCGACGGCCTCCTGGAAGTTGGAAGTTGTCTTCATCGCATCATTGCTACTGAGCGTGATGATTTCGGTAACAGGGGTGTTTGACATGATGCTGTAGCTGTAGCGGAAAGCACGCAATCGGACGTTCTCCTCGCATTTATACGTAGCTAGTCGAAGATAAGGGTAGTACGACGTGCGCATGACAAATCCCGATCTCGGGCTTTAAAAGTTCGGGAGAACGCATCCAAGCGAAGGGTCCTTTAAGTATTGCGCGACGTGCTCGCGAATTGTAAGCAGACGCATCAGAAAAAAACTGACTGGATGGGGGAGCCTTCGGGAAATTCATTGATTAGTGACAGGTCGGGACCTTATTTCTGTCAATCAGCGCATTCCCCGCCATCAAAAACAAGAGCGCCCTACTGAGTCATAGTGAGTCACAGGAAAGATAAGGTGATTCGCACAATGACAGAACGTAAGTAACCAACCGCCGAGGGGGATAATGTGGACAACACTGGTTTGCGAACTTAACTTTCTAGGAGGCCTATAAAGAATCACAAAGGGGTCAGCTATCATGGTCACATCACGATAAGAAATGCTTACAGTGATGATGTAAATAAGGTGCAGATGAAAGTATTAGAACAGATTGTGCATATAGAAGGAAGATCAGCAATATATATAATACTTATGTACCAGGGAGCGCGTAAGCATCTACGTGCCCTCGTCACAGAGAAGCTGTCTCTGCCCATTCTCTGCTCCCCATCTGCACAAGACGCGAGCAAGCCCGCGCAAACGCAAATATCTCCTCATCGCCTGAAAACATCGAGCTTGAGCCCACAGCTTCGGGGGATAGGCCCTTCACGAAAATTGAGATGACGTGGAAGAGACGTTGAAGAAACAAACGCACCAGATCATCCATCACACTCCGCATGTGATCTGAGATGCCCTTCCCCGAACCCGCCGACTCATCCGAAAAGATTTGGTATATGGGTACTTCTGACGATACAAAAATCTTCGTCTGTGCCAGTCTTTAGATTATCGATCATAGACATAAATTACGCGAGCTTGCCTTCGATTCGTAGCATGCGTCTATGAATGTGATGAATCGCCTGGCCTGGAGGGTGATGGTTAATGGTGAAAGAATCTCCGAATGAGAAAAACTTACCATGTCCTTCTTGTCCATCCCCATTTTCGGCACGTCTGTGATAAACAGAGTACCAAATTGCTTCGTTACTTCCAGATAATCGGCGGCACTCAACGGACGACCGCAAATTTCCTCAAATGAGAATCGCGCAACCTTTGATGTCGAAAGCGGAACGTGAAGTGTGCGGCCCCACGTTGTTATTGGGCGATTCTCAACGACAGGATCTTGGAGTGCAGCGGTAGGAGTAGGACATGTAAGTGAATTAAAGATTTTGTCTATTTCGGCTTTATTCTCTGGTGTTAGTGGATGATAGTAAACGTGTGAGAGAACGCGTGGTATCCGTCTGTAGTCTGTGCATACTCATTGTGAGATAATAGGTTGGAAGAGTATTGACTAGATACACACCAGTCCCTGAGTCTAAGTCCGTCACTTCAAAGCGCGACTTGAGAAGTTCTATGGCGGGTATAAAACTTGAGCGTTGAATTCCATTCTTGTAAAGATCGTCTGGATGTCGACTGTGTGACAATCAGTATTAAAATACAGTCACGCAAAGCGGGACGCGCACTTGGATGTGATTACACAGACTACACCATGGTTCATCAAGCCCTCCAATAAACGCCTCAGAATCATTGCGTCCGCGATATCCGTGACCTGGAACTCGTCAAAACACAGCACATACGCTTCCTTTGCAAGGTCCCGTGCAACAGGAGCAATAGGGTCGCCACCAGAATGTCCCATGGCCATTTTAGCAGCGTGTATGCGTTTGTGTGCATCGATCATGAAGGCGTGGAAGTGCACGCGACGCTTGCGTGTGATGGAAGGAGGCAGTGTTTGGTAAAAGAGATCCATAAGCATCGTCTTGCCTGTGCCAACGTCACCATAAAGGTAAAGACCTTTTGGTGCTGATGCAGGCGCAGTTTCTGGCACTGGAGGTGCACGAGAAAACAGACGAGATATCTAGCAACGAATGAGTCAGCGGTCCTCTGAGAAAACGAAGTAAAATACCAATGAATGACTTGTCTTCGCATCGGGTATAGGCGGAGGGTCGTACTTGAGCACCTGCTCCCAGAAACGCTGAAGTTTGCCAACGATGCGAATCTGATGATCGTCGCTTCGAAGTACCCCAGACTGCACGAGTTTTTCATGTTGCTTGATCGGGGAGATAGACTCCGGGAATATTTGTGAGGGCTCGAATTGATTGATTGTAGCGAATTCGGCAGGATCACTGCGTGCAATGCTTTCTACAGCAAGCGAAGAGTTGAATGCTTTTCCGTGTCCATGTCCATGACCGGAAGACGGCGAAGAGCTGGAGGCAACTGGTATTGAAGTAGTCAACACCCGCCTACTTTGTGCTGCCGTCCTCAAAGGAGCTGTTTGCAATAGGAGTCGATTCCGATGGCGAAGCGCAGTAGACCGCGCTGCATTCATATCTACTACGATGCTCTGTCCGCAAAAAAAAATCAAGAAACGAAGGAGAAGGAGTAGTGTGCAATGCAAGGAAGTGGTCGGAAAGTAGACACGGTTCGCAGGAGAGAATTGCCAGAACGGCCGACGGGGCGCGGAATGGGAGCTTGCGGGGAGCCACTACACCCCAATTGCTTTCGGCATTACTCGGCGCTTAACTAACCGGTTCCACACTGATCTACCACTATCCATAAATCAAAGCGGAGATATGCCATAGGATACGATGCTCATGCAAGTGTGGAGAAGAATGGAGAAGGGTATCATTTGAAATTTCAGAAAGCTTCTCTGATATCTTTCATTCAGACTTTCATTGGTTGCCTACAACGCTCTACCCACCACGTCCTCGAGAACACCACTGCTTGCAATAGTTCGTGAGGACGCGAGTCTATTGGCTCTATCGTGTATCGGTGCCTTTATGCCTGCATAACACGTTTGACAACTGTTTTATACAAAGACTCAGCTCTGAACAGAGTATGCTGACAGGCTACAGCTCATCATACTAGGACAGCGCCACGACATACGACATAGGTCCACAATCGTACAAGACTTGGTTGTGAGCGTCAAAGTGCAAAGAGAGTTTTTGAATCGTGGAGCAGGAGGTGGGTGATATGAGATATGTTCATTGTCCGATGCATTCAACTCTATGAAACACATTTCAATCAGGTTCGCAACGGTTCAAAGCGTGTAACATACTTTACCCTGGGGGAACACCTGGTAACGAAATGGGCCTGGACCAAAATTACGCTTGCCTGCTCCCGAAAAGAAAACTTTCCAGGGGATCGTGTTGTCGATTGAGTTGAAATCGCATACACTCCTCTCGCTTTGTTGGCGCCCTATCAATATTCTTTTCTCTCGAGATCGTTTCCTTTGGTCATGCCATATGCTAGGGTGAGCACGAGCACCAGTATAAACATCGAAGCAATTCTCGTGTGTAGAAGACACATGCGGTACCGTGTGAATTGACGCACGGTCAGCTGTGCAATGCAAAGCGCACTGCTTATCGCTAGTTGCAGATCCCATCATCAGGCCATTACACTCTGGTTGGTACAGCGATAACATCCAAATTCCCCGGGATCTGAGGCTCCTGTGCGGATAAACTGCCAATTATTTTCGGCAGGGAGAGTGCTGCAGCACTAACGAGTTGCACATCTCAACCACTATCAACATCGGGCCGAGCATATCTCACCGCCGGTCCTTTGAACACGTCGACACAACTGGCAAACTTGCCAACCTCCCAAGCGAATAAACTGGCATGGCTTCCGGCTCGACACAGCCCGGTGCCACGGCATCCAAGAAGTCGATTCTGACACCGGCCATGTCCTTGGAGGGTCATGAGCTGTCCACCCGCAAACTTCCACAGAATACCTACCATAACCTATGCATATCCTACTTTCCGGACGGCGAGCAAATGATCAGTGGATCTGAAGATCAGACTGTTCGGCGGTGGGACCTTCGGGCGGGGAAGGAGATTGAGGGAGCGCGGGGTGTTTGTGAACAGGGAGTACATGCGGTGATGGTATCAAAGGATGGTCGGTGGGCTGTCGCTGCTGGTGGAGATGACAAAGAGCGTGGGGAGCTCAAAGTCTGGGAGATTAAGACGGGGACCATGAAAACATTTGAAGGCCACTCACAGAGTATCACCTGCATCGATATCTCTGCTGATGGCACCCTGCTAGCGAGTGGGGGAAGATATGTCACAGGGGCCGTGCGGATATGGAGCTTGGACACTGGCAAACTCCTAGTTGAAATGTCAGCTAGCGATTCTACCGGTGCGATTCGATTCTCGCACGACTCGAAGAAACTCGCAGTCATATCAGGCGCGGCGAGGTGTCTTGAGGTGTGGAATATTGAAAGTTTCGAAACTCAGAAATTGGACATCAGGCTAGTGCGGAAATATACTTTTGCGGCAATGACACATGCACCAGTGTTTTGGACAGCCAAAGACAAAACCATCGTAGCCGCATTTAACTTCAAGGATGATGATCGCATTTCCGCGACCAAGGGTCCGGGGTGGCAACAGAGCTATGACGAGCCCAAGACAATCTATGAGTTCAATGTGTCGACACTGCAGACTATCAGGACTCCCTTTGAAGGGCATTCCAAGATCATAAGTGATCTAGCACTTTCATCTGATGGTGCGCTCCTCGCCAGCGCTTCCGAAGACCAGACCATCAAGCTCTGGGCCTTTGAGTCCCGCCAGCTCCTCGCCTCATTTGATGTTCATGCTCCTGACCACCTCGCATTTTCACCCAACTCACACCAACTGGCATACACCACCTGGAGTGAGACCAAGATATACATATGTGACACTCCACCCCACATCCTTGCCACTATCCAGTCTACACAAGAAGCACAGCCTAACGTATGCATCCATGCACGTATATATATCTGCTCGTGGGCTGACATTCTGTTATAGGAAAGTACAGCTAAAAATCCCCGACTCCTCAACTTGAATGTATGTGATTGATTTCTACTCATCTACATCCTCCATTAATTCCTTATAGTCTGACGCAACACGTCGTGCCGTGCGCCGTAATCCAATACAACCACCTATTGCCTCCCGCCCACTCAGAGACTCCCCTACTGTACACCCACAGGAACGTACTTTCCTTCGTCACCTCCGCAAAATACTCCCTTTTCGCATGACTCCTGCCCGGACCGATCAGCCTGATGCGTTCACGGTCAGCTTGACAGCACCCTTACAATACCCTGCTACTTTGCCCCTACCTCGCAGCTTCTCTTCCTCTGCGCAAGCCACGAGTCAGGCACATTCAGATATGAATTCCCACGAGAACGTGAGTCTTGGCTTCCATGATCTCATTCTCGACTTACATTCTTTCATGCTCGACCTGCATCAACACCCCACACACCCCAATCTTCTCCCACTGATTCTACCACCTTGAAGACACGACTACGCCATTCATCAACCCGGTGGCCCGCTCGTGCAGGCCATACACTACCACCTATTGTCAATGTTCCTCTTGCTCCGGGTAAATTGGTATGCTCAATTCATTTCTGTCGCTGTACTTTAGGTCTCATAAATCAATTTCTAGCGCATCGCTACAGCGGGTGCTCCCACATTTGACGAGGACCTGATTCGCGATGAAGACTATGTTCCCTCTACCTCTTTTTCACCTCATCCAACTTCGCAACAGCCTTTCACGGGAATGCAGATTACTACAGGACAGCATGGAAGCGGCCGGTTGTGTGGCTGCTTCTAAACTGGTATCGTGAACATATTGTTATCATCCATCGTATGTGTTGTATCACATTAACCTGTCCCTTGGTTGATTAACATGTAAGCTAACTATAAAACTCGCGTCTTTTATCAGATACCCTCCATTGCATTCTACGATAATATTGTTGTATCTACAGGACGAATATATGAAGAAGAATGGAATAACGCTCTTGTATGAGTGCCGAGGCTTTCACAAATAAGGCACTGCATTTTGAGAACACAATGACGCTTATTGGCCGACAGGAAGTCTGGATTTACTCCTACACAGGAATGGCGAGCAACGTTTCTGCCATTGAGTACTATATTGACTCTATTTGCTATTATCTAGACTGCGAGTGCATAATCAGATGCTGTCTCGGATCTAGTTATTACTTGATCATGAAGGTGGCGATCCCATCTAGGATGTCTTTCAAGTTTGTTTCAAGTTCACTGCATTGGCAGCTGCAGTAAGAGTCCCACCTGCCCGTGGCAGGGATCTTAATTTGCTTGCTTTTGGTTAACGTTCGTGAATCCTCATGCTAACAGTCTTGACCAAGTCCATATATACAAATTTAATACAAGAAGCCATTTGCGAACATGTACATATATATCCAAAATTTATCGTATCACAACACCCTTTCTTTCAACAATCCGCATGCCCAAACTGTCTCCCACTGACGACTCTGTATATAAAAGTGTACCCGATAATCAGACACTGTAACACGAACGTCGTCCAAAGAAATGCAATCCTCTCCAGTCTCCGTAGACGCTTTTATTTTGAGGGGCAGGCGGCCCTTCATCAGGGAAGCGGGGAACGTCAACAGTTCAGTCCGCAGCATTGTTCCCGGTGCCACGGGTAAGTATGGATGGACGGTGAGATCGACATGCGGGACAGCCAACGAAACGGTTTCAAGCCTCTTGAACGAAGCCCATGGGATATCCATAATCCACCGATGAAGAGTGTATTCGTTGGCTCCAATGAGGCCTGAATACCGGTCACTAATATGCCGATTTGAGGCAGGGATCACAATGAGGTGGGCGAGGGAAGCCAGGAAAGTAGATCCTGAGGTACGTGTCGCAATGTCCCATTGGTCCATGTTCATCTCCGATAGCGTTAAGGTTTTTGTGCCCCATGCAGGCGGCGAACGTTGGCCGTCGACGTTCTGGCTCATGTGGGTCCATGCATGCTCTACGCAGCGTGTTAGGAGGCCCATGCTTGACAAGTTGATTGCAAGCGATGGTGCGCTGAGGAGCACTGGAGCCAAGAGGCCAATGTCCGACTCAGGCACAGACAACGCGACAAAAAATCTGTACACCTGTTCGGGATCACCGATCCAAATGTTGCGGATGAAGCGTGTGTACTCAAAACAGAGAGCGGGATATGTCTGAGCATATTCCTCCTGCATGCGTAGAGCATGCACGAAAGCTGGTACGTCGGAAGAGCTCAGATATACTGTGCGTAGCATTTCGGGCAATACGGCGCGCCTAGCACCGAGAGAGACCAGACAGAGTTTACGAGCGATTGAGTATGGTTTCTTCGAATCATATCGTTCAGATTGAGCAAAAGTAGGCTCGGCAGCATATTTGAGAATGAGGTTAACGAGCTCGATGGGAAGTGAGGCTTGGTAAGTCTGCATGATGGGTGAATGGTACGGAAAGCTGGTTTGAAGAGTCCTCTTTTAAAGACCTCTTGAAAAATGACGGGACAATTAAAGTCCACAACGGTGGTCGAAGCCACATTGAAGTGGTATGGGACCACAAGCTATAACCCAATGGTCCACAGCAGATTCATTGTTCATTCAGTAGGCCACATAATAAGCTTTGGCTTCGTGAGGTACGACGTTCCAAACTCGGTTTCGAATCTGATAATATTGTGGCGCAGTTTGATTCATGTACACATTGAAAAAGCTCGCAGATCAATCAAAAGCAAGACAATTGATCATCTTCATCCTTCGTCCATGAGCAAGCCAGAATTGTCGAAGTTATTTAGCTTCGAGGGATTTAGCCCATAGCGTGTGAGCTCCTCTTCGTCGGGAGTCGAGACTGGATACATCTCCTTTAGAAGCTCGCAACCTTTCTTTCATGAACCACTTGAGCATAATATTCCTCAAGAGGAAGGAAATGTTCATGAAAATACCTAGCTCATCAATTAACACTCCTTCAAATAGAGTTTTTTCGCGCTTCAATTTATAAGAAGTGCAAGACACCTGCCAACAGTCAATCATCATCGCATATAAAATGCGCACAACTGTCGAATGCCCACCTGTCCGCCGATTATATCCTTGCCGATTTTGAGATCCAGGACTCGGAGTAGTAGAAAGTCGAGAAGCGCCTGGGCAGATGTTCAACGTTCAACCCTGGCAGGACATGAACTTCAGTGCCAGCAAATACGTGAGCAGCACCAAGTTGCTGAATTTTATTGGATGAGCGTGAACATGGCATGATTCCATTAGAGCAGCTCTTGTTTCTAGAAGACACATGTTGCGACGCTCAGATATGACAATGTTTGGTGACTGTGAATTTATGGAAGTCAAACAAAGTTCACAGTGTGCTGTATGTAGTTTTAACAATTACGTATTTGGCCCCGTTGATTTATTTGCAGCACTACCATCAGCCTACGCTACAGTAGTGTTCCTGCCTTCGATGATGACTTGATTTGTGATGAAGACTATGTTCTTCCTTTACCCAGTCCACAACCACTAGTGACCCACAGGGCAGCGCACGACCGGTCGTGCCACGACGGCTACTTCTTAAGGGTCTTCGGTATCCAACCCCTCGAACACTAACTTGAAGGTGAGGCTATTCCAACTTACATTCTTTCCTTCTGACGATCCGACCGGTTTTTCTCCTGTCTGTAGTCCGGGCATCTCTCCTCTTAAATAATTACAACACTATGCAGATGAAGCGAGGATGATGGACAAGATGAGGCGTTGTTAATGCCTACGGTAGGATTATTGTCGATGTTGCAGAGGAAATTGACTTTGAGCATATGACAGAGCTCAGCCCCAAGTGGTTTTGCTTGAGACACTACGTTCAAACCGATAGGCTTGTATCAAACGGAGTAACATACGGCTACAATGGTTACACACAGTGTACGACGACTCCCCGCGACTCTCCCTTGTTTTGCGCATATCCCGCTGACGTTAAGCAACCAAGCTCTTGACCGCTATCCTCGAGAACATTACGCTGCAAAAGGTTCGTGGGCACGCTAGGTCACTTGTTATACAGTATTAGTGCCTTCATGCATAACAAGTGCTTCAATACAAAGTTGAGCTTTCGACAAGCTCTCGATGCAGAAGCAAAGTACGCATACACTCGGTGATATTCCTTCAACCAAGGGCACTGTCCCGACATACGACCGTATGTACAGGGTTCAAACGTTCATAGCCTTAATGCTGCGTTTAGGTCCCAGAACGCATCTGTGTGAAGGGGTGAGAGAATAACATAATAACATTGACAACCACAGCCTCGCCTCTCAAAGATTCAGGTGCCATGGAATCTTGGCGGTCAGCCACCCAACGCGGCTGTTCTGTTCGATTCGCACACATCTGTATTGTTGCCGCTGTAATTACAATTCGAGACGGACACTCTCTGTTGATCTCTTCGACCATCAGCCACCTTCTGAGATGCCCTTGTACCATGTCGTCCCCAGGCCAGTCCGCGGAACAAAGTACAAGTACAGCCCACATGATTCACTCTGTATTTTAAATCTGACCCGACGAAATGAACAGAGCAGTCAGAGCAGTGGAAGCGCCTGTAGATCTCACTGGTCATATTCTCCGGTTAGATGACCATCCTGTGGCTGGAGGGTCCTTTGGAAATGTCTATAGAGGCATCTACCGGACCACGTCAGGTCAAGTTCAGGTATGAGCGCCTTGATTCTGCATGTCGAACTATCAAAATGTAGCAATCAATTTTCAGGTTGCTGTGAAGGCTTTGCGTTTTCTGCCTAGTGCAGATGATATCAGGGTCAGTGGGATGTGTTCTCCGCCTTTCATACTGAAAGCTAGACTTCACGTTGCAGAGAATCCGTCGAGAGATCAAAATATGGATGAAGCTAAAACATCAGAATATAGTACCATTCATAGGCGTAACCACCGGATTTGGACCCCCTGAGACTATCTCTCTCGTTTCGCCCTGGGTACCCAATGGAACACTAACAAATTTCTTGGAAACCTATGGTGCAAAGTCAACACTGATGGTGAAACTGTGGCTGGTGAGACCTATCTGTTATTGTACATGTGAACTGAATCATTAAATGATAACAGCTTCACGATATTGCAGCTGGTCTAAATTACTGTGGGTCATTTTCCTCCGAATTCACCTGTATCATCTAAGACTAGTATCTTCCAGTGCACTCATTTCCTCTGATCCACGGAGATCTCACCGGTGTAAGAGAATCGTTTCTACGCGCGCGGCGCAATTGTATCTGAATTAGATGGTTTGTAGAGTAATGTCTTGATCAACACAGAAGGCATGGCGTGCCTTGTGGACTTCGGACTTTCTACAGTCATAGGAGGACTTGAAGGTGGATCTTCGATTGCCCCATCATCCCACCGCCCCGGTGCAATACGATGGACCGCTCCCGAGCTTCTCAAAGATCCAGAGATGTCATATTCGCCTACACCAAAAAGTGATATTTATTCTTTTGGCAGCGTGATGCTACAGGCGAGTTGCATCTTGTCACTGGGTCGTCTTTCAGCTGATCATGTTTCCCAGGTCCTTTCTAATAGAATTCCATGGTATACAGACAGAGGCACTACGGCTGAATTTCGCATCATAGCCAAGCTGATGGAAGGAGAAACTCCACCTCGGCCGAATGATCCGCCCATTTCAGAGAAACATTGGGCTCTTATCTCAGAATGCTGGCGTCCGATCTCGAGCATGGAAAGACGTCCGACAGCTGTACAATTGGTCGTCACTATCAGTCAAGAGATCGCCAATTGTTCAGGTGAGACAAATGGCGCATACCATCTGTTCCGATCTGCCCCAAATGTGTACAAAGACTCTTGTCTCTCTTCCGAACCGTTACCTGGGCCCACAAGGCACAGGCAGCCGCTGAAGTTACCCCGCCCGACTGAAGATGATTCTGTGGATTCTATTTTCGCGTTTTCTCCCCCGGACCGCGAAGACGAGACGGCAGTGCCTCACGCTTTTGGAGCGTTGTCGCAACAGGAGCAGAGCAAATTTTGTCACAGAAATCCTCCCATAAACACGCTTTTCGTAGGCAACCTCCCGAGGAACACAGGGGATTATGATGAATATCTTGAAACTCGATTAAGATCCCTATTCTCTCCCCGCCCAGGATATAGAAATTTGCTGTTCACCCGCAAGAGCGACGGGCGGATGATGTGTTTTGTTGACGTAAGATAGTCCATTCCACTTACAGCATTCTGATTTATGGCGAGGACAGTTTCAGGACGTACACCATGCCACGATGTCTCTCAACGACCTCACTGGCTCCACTCTCGGCGGGCTCATAAGAAACGGCGGTATCCGCCTGTCGTATAGTAAAACATCCATGGGTTCCCGCAGGCCATATAGTGCGGGCACTGGCGCATATGCAACTTCTCCAAGCTTTGGAGCCTAAGCATACCTATTGTCGATTAGCACATATGATAATGTATCCCACCGTGGTTGTACAACATAAGTAGTTAGCTGTATCGCAAATGATACAAATGACCAAAAATCACGTGGTCCAGATCTGATCGGGGCGACATAGTTCAAGCCCACTAGTAAGTAAGTGATCGGCTACATCCAAACTGTTTACATGCAATCCATCCCTCCAAAACCCGCGTCAGCCTCACTGACATCGCTGAATAATGTGGGCACATTCCCCGGAATATCGAACACCAAAATGACATTACAAATGGGACTTCCAAGATCAATGAAGTTCGTGCTTTCATTATGTTCAATGCTCTAATAGTATATTAAATAAGAGCATCCAGAGGCAAGAAGCGAGTAAGAGATTCGTCCCCAAGCTCTTCTTCACTCTCTTCGACGCACTCGGAAGCTCCTGTCATCGCTCCTCCAGTGAAAAAACGTGCGTACGTGACTCTCTTCGATTTGTGACCTCACCTGAATGAGGATACACATAGCTAAGAGGGCAGAGACAAGGCAATGTCCAGCATGTGCAGAATTGATCCCTGTGCGTCTGCTTGCTGCTCATGCGGCTTTTGAAATGCAACGGGTGGAAGACATCACTCGGCATATTGGTGAGGTGGAGGTCTTGGCTGAAGTTGATGACTTAGAAGAAGGGTGCGTCTTGGTGTTTGCTACTACATTGCGCAATTAACATCACCCATTTCAGCCCAAGCAACCGCGCCCGGCGCTCCGCACTGAAAGCCCGTAAATCCCTCACTACCTCTGTATCATTCTCCTCCACATCACCTTCTGCCATTGGCAAGACTATTCAAATCATTACGCGTCGACGAAAAGCCAGACATTTGCGCCTCAAAGAGCTTGCTAAGGAGCATGAAGCAGAATCCTGGATTGTGGAAGGAGGGACATCATGTCCTGTGTGTGCACAGGCAGTCAGAGGCGATCGGGATGTCATCGAGGCGCATGTGGATGCATGTCTAACACATGAAAGTGCTAGGTTGGAACGAGAACGGTTACAGGAAGAGGATCTCGATATAGGTGGTGGCGAGGGTAGCATTGCGACAAGGGTCATAACAAGTGCAAGTCTACGAGGTCAGTACGGAGGTCGCAACACAGCACAACACAAATCATTGCTGACTCTACAGACAGGCACTGGTATCCATGTTCGAACATCTAATTCACTGGACGTCGATGATGAAGTGGACATAGATGGCGAGGATGAAGCAATGTTCGGAGAAGCACAGTTCGGCGAGGCTGATGTCCTGGCTTTACCTTCAAGTGACCGGGATTTGCACCCTGAGAATGAAGATATCGACGTCGACATAGATGGTCATCTAGGAACTGCCCAAGAACAACAGACGCTCCGACATCTAGTAGTTGAGGGCAAGGTTTTAATGGAGCGGGCAGACAGTATAGAGAGCAAAGTTATCCAATCGTTCGAGATGGACCAGTTCGACCTCGATATTTTCACTGCACGCTCACGAAATGACACTAGCGCACTTATTCTGGCTCTGGAAAGCAAGCTGAAGATTCTGGTAAGTTCAAGGCATGAATAATATACACCCCCTGACTAAAATATTATAGGAATCAAATGTTGGCTCGACATCGTCGCCCAACCTGTGCCGTATTTGTCTTTCACAGTATACCGAGCCAACTGTGTCAACAGGATGCTGGCACACATGTTGTCGTGAGTGTTGGCTTCGTTGTCTGGGGGCAACCAAGCTCTGCCCCATGTGCCAACGAATTACCAGCGCAGCAGAGTTGAGAAGGGTGTATATGTGACGTCGCGCGCTTAATCTTGCTTTCGATACCTTCAATATAGTATATTGCAATATATTTTGGATGAGACACTATCTTGTTCATTCCTCTAAGTAAAATTATGATCAGCTATCGATTCTTCAAAACAAAATCTTGCGCGCAAAGTAGTGCTCATATCTGGCCTAATAACATCCACATGTGCCACAGAATAAACCAGTTCAAGTTAAAACGGTTACAAGCGGTGAAAATTCGGGACTCTCGCATGGAGAGCCACCACGGAATATAATCCTGACAAGTGGAAGGGAGGAAGGGTAAAACTTACCTGAGTCGACAGATACATTCCATTGGCATCACATGGTAGACCACTCAGAATTGATCAATATAACCTCAAACCCCCAGCAGCACCTGGTCGAGCAAAGAACTGAGCAGAGAATTGGTTTTTTAAGTAGACTGAATTATAAAATACAGCTAGAAGTGCGTATGCAAGGAGTAATTCCTCATGCGAGTGGGCTTATGAGCCTAGTTCAACGTGTTAAAAAAATTCGAGGGCAAGTCAAGGCACTGAGACAACGCACTTGATAAGGGTGGGCTGAGGTGTGCTCCGAGTATACCCAATGTAAATAATGAGCGGTATCCAGCCATAGTGCATCACAGTCTGCAGAGAGTCAGTTATCCTGTTCAAGGCAGGGCGTGAACCAACGTACGCGGCCAACCTCCACAAGTTTCGTGATACGTTCCTGCGTAGAACAATAAGCATTTAACACAGCAATTATTTGAACATTTGTCGAACCTTGGTCTCTTCGGAAGGCATTTTGTGCAAATGTTTGATGACGGCGTGAACTAAGAAACTTGAGCTTCAGCTCGAGCGCCCATGAAAATGGTAAGTCCCTTCATTTGCAACTCCGACGACTTTTCTTGATCACTGCAGCAAGATTAGCTGCTAATTATCTCTGAAAATGCCTATGCGGTCATCCTCATCAGCGGCGTACATACAGAGTACTCCACCAAGTTCAAATGGTGTACCTTCGTGAGTCCACCCAAAACACATCAGACGATATAGTTAGTCTGATGGACTGCTAGGACGCGCCCGACTTCACTAACGATTCATCCGTCCGCACTCTTCTCGATTCTTGACCACTACCTTCGGCGAACAGATGCTCAACATCGTGTCATTGGTACCCTTCTTGGGACACGCACAGACTCTACAGTTGATGTCAAATCTGCGTTTGCTGTTCTCCACTCGGAGACCGACGAGCAGGTTGCAGTGGACATGGACTACCACCGTGCCATGTACGACCTCTGCGCTCGTGTTAGGCCAAATGAAACCATCGTAGGGTGGTACTCGACTGGCTCGGACCTAAATACATACTCTGCCTTGATTCAAAATTTCTACTCCCAAGAGACCGCACCAAATCAAGCGGTACATGTCGCCCTTGATACTGGAACAGAAGAGGGCAAGGGTGCTGGAGTGAAGGCATATGTAAGGTACGTGATACACCTTCTATGTCATGCTGTTCTCCTGATTTTATCTCCACCGATCCAGCTCACCGGTCGGGATCTTCCCAAAACCTGAAAATTGTGTATTTGTTCCAATCCCTTGCGAACTTCGCTTCCATGAAGCAGAGCGCAGCGGCCGTGAGTTCAAGTCTATCAGGTCTTACTAGTGTGCTGTCGATTAAATTTCTTGCTTCAGTTGACCTGCTGTTGTCTCCGAACCCGTCATCCAACCAAACCGACCTCGATGTTCTTGCATCCTCATTGACAGACGTGCAAAACATGCTCAACAGAGTACTTGCCTATGTGCAGTCTGTCTTGCGTGGTGAGGTTGTTGGGGACAAGGCAGTCGGGAGGTATCTTATGGACGTATTGGGTACTGGTGTGGAGGAAGATGGCGGTTGGACCGCAGGACTGCAGGATACTTTGATGATAACATACCTTGCAAACTTGGTCCGAAGCCAAGCCGAAGTTTCTGCAAGATTAGCGTTGACAACCGCAGCATGAGCAACGGTGCGTTTTCCTAGTTTCAATTACAATTGAAGTCATTCATGTGATCACCTAGCTTAAATCGCTTTCTGCCGATATTCCAAGCCTTCATCTGCGAAAATAGGTGGCTCGTATCAGTGCACTGTAGTCTGCTGTACCTGTCATTCTCATAATCCTCTGTGTAGAACAACCGCTTTCGGTTGCCTCAGGTGGTTGCTTCAGATAATGTTGCAGTCGCCATCATTTTCGCGCGAAGGGGAGAGATTATGATCAGAATTGATTTTATTGAGGTGGACCTTTGCCCTAGCGATGCCTGGCGTACGTCTCTTGTGCTCGCTGGACCTTGAAGCTTGAAGGCGGATCATCCCATTGGGGATGTTGTCTTGGTTTTTCTGTGTATCTTTCAAGCTGACTGTAGCTTCGACTTCACTAAGTCGAGTCCGACCTATCAGAGGATCGGGAACGGAATGGTCGGCTTATTTATGGTTAATGTCTATGAATTCTAAGCAACAAAGTCTTGACCAAGTACATCTGGTATCGAGGACACATAATGCAGGAAGTGGGACAAATTGCGGGTATCTTATCGGTCATATCGTAACACCCTCCGACCCTTCAGCCTAACGATCCACATGCCCAGACTTTGTCCCAGTCTTGATAAAGTGCACGCGAGAACAGGAGGCTGTAACATGAACATTGTCTAACAAATATACCCCTCTCCAGTCTCAGTAGACATCTTTATTTTCAGTGGCACACAGTGACCCTTCAACAGTGAAGCGGGGAACGTCAACAGCTTCATGTGCAAGTCCATCTCCATGGTGCTAAGCACATTTACATCAATCGTGAGTTCGATATAAGGGAAAGCCACAGAGAGACATCCAAGGCTCTGGAACGAAGCCCATGGAGCATGCGTTATTCACTGAGGCAGATTGTTGCCTCGAGGGCCAAACTGGGTAGATGAAAACAATCTCAGTAGTAAAGTCATTAAATGAAAGTCGAGTAACAGGTTCCATGACGGGTGGCTGAAATAGAGAACTGGTTTGAAGGGACGCTATCGTTAAGACCTCATGAACAATGTTATGCCGACTTCCAAAGCGGTGGTCCAAAGTATGTATGGGACCACAAGATTAGTTCACAGCAGGATCCCCGTTCCTTCTTATCGCATACTGCGCTTTGGAAATTAGTGGTTATTAATCACCAGGGAATTATGTGAATGCACCACGAACCATAGAATCCACGTACACGAAGTCATTCGCTGAATTCTGCTGTGCATGGCATAACTTCTCAGTCGATTGCTGAGTTAGATTACTCCAGGAAGAATTTCATCGCTGGATGAGTATTAGAGCGACTACGAGACCTTGGTGAGAAGTGAACAACAGCAATCGCTGGAACGATGGATACACCTTGTCCGAATGATCCGTGGTTTGTTCATATCCGGGGAGGGCGATTTCACAGCGAGTGTTTGGAGGTAGCAGATCGATTGTTTTTCAACGTGCGCCTGACTAGAGCCCATGGATTTTCAACATGTTGTTCATGATCCATTGACAGAATAAAGATCTCCCAGTCTCTGCGATCTTTCTCCCTGCTCCGCTTATTTACGCACAATTACGCAGGTAGCTGTGTAAGGGAAATTCATCTTCCATCAAGGTATCAAAAGGCGACGTAGACGTACTACTTCTCTGATCAGCTATTGAATATTCTCGAGTGCTGTAAATCATGTCGAACAGCGAGAATTTCGCCAAGAGGCCATGTCGTAGCAGGCCGATCATCTGCATCATTGTGATGCATGTCCCCGAAAATTCCAGTACGCATATCCTTATTCTGCGACACTTCTGCCTCGACCAGGGGTTTCACTGAATGGAACAAAAGCTGCTGTGAACTGTAGGGTCCTATCGTATTCAAGCGAACAGCTGAGGAGAGAAGTGAACGTGCATGGAGAAACAGAAAAAGGTGCTGAGCTCGCACTTAAAAACAATTATAATTTATATCAAGGATTCGAATATTAGACATACGAAGTGATATCCCAAGAGCACCGGTCAGCACGCCCCAGCACACAGGCAGATGGCCATGCGTCTCTTCTCCGCGAACCATCAGTTTCAGACGGTCGATAAGGACATTCAAGCTCTTTGAGAGATGGTCTTCATCACTAAGGCCAGACGGGCAAGCAAACCCTTTGGCGTACAGTGTGAGGAGTGCTACCCCCTGGGCTTTCGAGGCGCGCTTAGCCACATGATTGAGCGTCATAGTTTCGTATAACTCGTCCAGCTCGAGCAATTTCTTAATTGTAGCGTCATGACCGATCTCTGGCTTGCCCTTGAGATCCTTGAATGAATCTACTACTACGCAATGGGCGTCCGAAACAAATGGAAGGGCGCTTCGGGAATATGTATGCAGGCTGTCTTGAATGAAGGCGACTGTGCCCGCTGTAGCTGCTCTTCCCTTGCCCGCACTTGAAGCAGATGAAAGAGAGAGGAATCCATGCGTTCCATAGGACTCGAACCCAGAGGATGCAACGAATGAGCCCGTGGGTAGATTAGAGTCTGCGAGGAGAAGTAGAACATATGTTTCATCGAAATCGGTATCCATGATGACGGTACTGTATGATCGTTCTTTGTAACATAGCCATGGTCCAGGCGTAACACAACTCACTCTCAGACTGGGACCTTAGACCAGTCTATTGTGCAGCGGTTCTACAAGGATATGATGAAGTTTCGGTCAAATAACTTGAAGTAGTTGGTCCAAACCAGAGTGAGCATAAATCCGCACGTGAGTTAGACGAATTATATTTCATTGACGATCCAGAAGCATCAAACCATTCACAGTAGAGTAGTATACATAACGTGCGTATGGAACGCGTGTAGGTGAAAATGTCGAGAAAATGCTGGGTGGTAACCCGAAGTTCAGAAAACAGGTGGTATGCAGAATCGAAAATATGAGGAGGCGAATTGCAAGCCACCGAGTCAACGCAGGGGACAAGAACTCGAAGGTACCTAAAACAACAAGTGGTAAACTAGTATAGTAGAGATATCAGCAGGTTGACGTGCGAGCAATAGGATAGTTGATTCTGTGGGAGCGAATGATACGAACGCAGAGACGAAGAAGAAAACAGCCCGATTGTGAGTATGTAGGATGGAGGATTGCGATTAATGGTTGCGAAAAGGGAAAAAATAAAAAATGGAGGCGACGGCGAAGTTGACAGTCCGAAAAGTGAGTCTGGGGAAAAACCATGCGATCAATGAGAAATGGAGGGATGTCAATCATGTCGTGGAGTGGTAAGTACAGATATATATAACTTGCAGATTGGTGCTGTAGATGCTTGCATGCGGACTGTGAGAATACGAGGGAATTTAAGTTCGTCCCTTTAACCGGCCCTAGCGGCCTCTAGTGTGGTCGATGAAGGCGACAAAGCGCGATGCGGGAAATGCTGCGGGTGATCGGGAGCTAGGGAACCTTCTAAGCTCTGATCGGGTATCAAGGAATGCGATGGAGGGAGACCATTCGCGCGCGAACGAGGTGACGCAAGTGGTAGACCGAATGGCGAAAAGGTTGAAGGTGCACCATTAGGCGAGGGCAGCCCAAAAGCTTGCGAGCCACGAGGGAAGGCGTTCGCATTGCTAACGGACGGCGCAGGCGCCAAACCGAAGTTCGTAGATGACGGAGGCGGAGAGAAGAACCGTGGAGGGGGCGGTGATCTTGAGTAGCCATACGCCCCAGAAAGAGATGTCGTGTTCGAGCTATCGCGCCTTATCCCTATAGACGCGTCGACATCGAAAGGGTGACGAACTTGGAATGACTCAGGAGGAAAGGGGGAGGCAACACCAGAGTGAACGGAGCCCTGCTGTTGTTGAACCAAGGATGCGCCGGTACCACCACTAGTTGGCGTGCGTACGCCCAATGGGTTCTTGCTGTATGACAAGCGGATACCGCCATTCTTGACGATGCCACCGAGAGTGTTACCATACAGTTCATTGAGAGCTTTCGTGGCAAAATGCACATCCTCGAACTGCGCAAGTCATGAATGAGTCATTGCGCCATGAGCAAGTAGAATCGCTTACCTCAACGAAGCACATTGGACCATTGCTTTTTTGCCTAAAGCATAACTTCCTATACCCCGGGCGCCGAGAGAAAAGGTCCCTCAGGCTATCCTCCAGAAATCCTGCTGGATAACCACTGCCAACGGGCCCTGTCGGAAGGTTGCCCACGTATAATGTGTTGATAGGTGGGTTCTGGTCGACAACGACATTCCTCGGGCCTGCACCGACAGCGTTCCCCGCACTGGTTGCGCTGCCCCCTCCGTTCATTCCAGTAGACGAACTTGCAGATCCCGACTGGGAAGCAGGGGATGGAAGCTGAGGCGAGCCGATACCAGCACTGCCCGAACTGGGTTGTGCACTTGTGCTGACTGCGAGGAGGACCGGCCTGTCACCCTCATACCCTCCGGCAGAACTTGACGTAGCACTGCCAGGTGCCATCAACTGAGACTGGCTCTGCAGGTGTAGAGACTCTTCCAACTGGGAAGATAGGGGATAAAGTGAGCGCATCGCGCCAGAACGGTGCGGTGGAAGCATCATATCGTCCTCATCGCTCGGTGAGAAGGCCGCATGAGAAAGAGGAGGAGACTCGTCCTGAGGGGATGGAGGTCGAACCGGTATCATAGAAGACTTCCGAGCTGCATACAGTGATGAAAGAGTTTGCGGAATGCCCGATGCCTCCCTCTCACGCGGAGAAGGTGCATCCCAAGGTCCAATACTCCGGGACTCGCGAAGACCATTGTGGTCAGCAGTAATATTGCTAGAGCAATCCCGACCAGTCTGAGCGATGATGTTGCCATATCCATTTCCCATAAGTGGGCTGTGACCGCTGCTTCCACCTTCTGTTAGGCCAGAAATGGACATCGACCCACCCCCAGGAGAAAGGAGACCACTCTGTGAATGACGTGATAAAGTGGAGGCAGAAACGGAATGGAAAGCTTCAAACGCAGAAGAATTTCCGGGTAACATTCGAGAGTCAGCCTGGAACTGCTTGAGGTCCTTGCTGCGCCTGACCCTCTCTTCTTCATCAGCTTGCGCGCGTTCACGGGCACCGCGCATCAAACCGAGTCCAAGGCCAAGCGCCTCCCTACGCCTCTCACGGATGTTGTTCTCCCGCTCCTCCTCACTGCTATCCCCGAGCCTCCCCTCACGCCAGCCAGATCCGCCCAGCCCCACTGGATTTAACTCCCTCTCGCGTGGGGACAGAATGTCAGAATTGTTGCCGGTGAGCGCAGCCAGATTGTTCAAATTAAGATTGCTGTTGAGACCGAGGCCGGCGAGATTGGCGATGATATCAGCATTGCTTCCAAGACCGCCAAGCGAGCCTATGCCGCCGCTTCCACTGATATTCCCCATACCACTACCTAGAGAAACGCTTCCGCCACCGCCAGACGTCGTGGCGCCCATGCCAACACCTCGTTTGGTGTGCAAATTCTTCTTCGCCATTTCAGCCTTGAGAATTGCACCTTTCTCGATGTCGACGCGGCGGCCCTGGAGTAGGTCTCTCGCCTCGAGTGCCTCCTGACGAGTGCGAAACTTGGCAAACCCTATGATCTGCTTTCGGGGTGGCTGACCACCTAGCCCTTGTCCCACTTGGAAGTGCGAAGGTTCATCTAGCGGCATGGCAAGGGGTGGCCAGGAGGTGGTTGGGCCATCTCGTCCATTGTCGATCACAACCCCTCCTTGATTGACAGTGACAACATTGTAAGGATCATTAGAGCCAGCGCCCAGATAACCGGTGTAGGCACTTCCACGGAGAGGGAGACCAGATGGAGTAGTCGAAGTTGTTCCACCAACCGACCCGTACGCTGTATACTCCTTGTTTGGGATCTTGAGAGTCGCAGCTTCAAAGCCGGAGGAAAACGTAAACATATTCTGGAACTCACGCTCCTACACGAAAGCTGTCAGAAGTTGCGGGACTTCAGAAAAGCCCGGCACATACCTGCATGTCATCAGGAAATCCAACCACGAAGATGGTCGAGATCTCTTCTGGCAGCCCGCTACTGACACTTTGCGACTCGACGCTTAAATTCATCTGCCCGACGCTACCCAAGGGCCTTGCATTGCTTGCTGACACTCCTGCGGCGCCACCGTTAGACTGTAAGTGGGGACCATAAGGCGTCTGGCTTTGAAGGTGCATGCCATTCAGGTAAGGTATCTGAGAACCAGAATTACTGTGCGATAGTGGATGATAAGCGTCATGGACTTGTGATTGGTGTTGGCCCTTGGAAGAATGCGCTTGGAGGAACGGGTCCAAGGACGAAAATTGTTGGGGGACCTTGCCGCCTCCTAGCGGAGAGGTGGTTCCAAAGTCATACCCGCTACGTGACTCGAATGCGGCAGACCTGGAAGAAGCGCCCTGCTGAGATTGCTGAGAGAGTTGGTGCTGCAAATTCAAGGGTTGATGAGACCCAAATATTTCATTTGTGTTTGAATAAGGTTGTGAAGGGAGACCGTCTGGTTGACGCAGGCGATATGAGCCGGTGGCGCTAGTACCGGAAGCATTGCCACCACTGATTCCGTTATAAGCGCTCAAAGACGACCTCAACGGCCCAGCGCCGAAGTCGTTTGGAGACTTGCCCCCTGCAAGACTCTGTTTGAGGGAGATATCGTCTGAAAGGTACTCCGGGAGATGGAAATTATTGGATGTGTTATACATGGACTGAATTCCGCCATGAGCGATCAATGACTCCATAGTTCGATGTTGATTATCATCAATATGTTGCTGAAGAATGGAAGTGCGGAGCATACGATCATTCTCGTGGTTGGCATTGTAATCGATATTGTTGGGGGAATCAGCCCTATTCATAGGCGGGATATGAAATTGCGCTTCAGGAGATGGTGCTCCTGAACCAGAGTTGGAGTTTGAGTGAGACATGGCAGGTTGGGGAGATGGATGAATGGGTTCTGCGTCTCCTTGGGCTTCGAGAGAATCGAGCAACGAACGATTAATGAGGTCTTCTTCGAGCCTTTGGATGGGCGGAGGAGTGGAAGCTATGGACGCCAGATTGGTAGGATGGTGAGCGGGGGTGATTACAGACAAGTGTATGTGGGGTGGCTAAGACTAGAAATTGGACATCAACAGCCGTATAATGTTATGAATGTGGTACGGACGATCGTGGGAGGTAGCGCGAGACGGTGTTTGCTGATATGGCTACAATCGAAAAACAAACTGGCAAAGAGGTGCGTATATGGGCTATGAGTGATTGCGAATGACAGAGAGAAGGTGGATAGCGTGGGTGATGAACGTGACAGCGATGGGCAACAGCGGTCGACGTGCGCGACGCGTGGGAGTAGATAAATAAGATGGGTCAACACTGAGCGGGCAACGAAGCGACAGCAAATGAAGCGCACGAAAAGGTGATAGACGACGAGCGGAGTGATTAGGTCGTCGCCGTGGACGGTGAGGAAGGGTGTCTTGTCGCTGTGGTTATCGACGTGGAAGGTGCGATCGAGGTTGTCAAAGTGTGAAGGAACAAAAGGAAGCGCGCGGGGCCGACCCAGAATTCAAACCGAAAAAAATTAACACCACCAATTATTTGGGTCACGAAAGTCACACTTTCTCCCACGCACAGACCCTAACCTTAATTCTTTCGCACGCACACACCCTCCACTCAACAAACGCACAGACCATCTCCTCGCACAAACCATTAATGTGGTTTCTGGATGCCAGTGAGCGGTAGAGATGACAGAGGAGAATGAGGTATTGAAGGACGGTTGACAATGTATTAGCTCTACCATTGTGTAAACATTGTTGAGGAGACTTGCAAGTTGTTGAGGTTGAGGCAAGTCGTGGACAAGAAGTAATTCCCTTGATTAGTTCGTTGTCTGGCAGAAAGGTGGGTGTCATTTGGCAACACCACCCCTCGGGTCGAACTGCATGCGGATGTTGTCGACTGGCGATTCTTTTATTTCCTCGCAAACTATTATTATAATATTCGGATATTTTGTTCATCTTCGAACCTCGTAACCATGCGCTCATGAGCGGTTCGATTGCTGTATATCCTCGCGAAATATTGCATTGACAGGTATACTTATATACAGCAAGTTAACATTTAGCATCATATACACCCTCATACGACCGTTCATCTGTTGGTTTTGAGACACTTACAAACAAAGGCGCTTGACAACCAGTCTAGCTGGCATTGTCTAGGTCATCCTGTCACAAGTCCTCTGGATGACACTCACTGTGAAATTCAAATTCAACCTTGCTTGGCTACTGGTCATTGACCTGCATTGTTCCGGGGAACCTTGATCTTGTTTAAAAAGGGGGGATATGTATATGGTTGAGAGTATGTCTCTAGAACGTAGGTTTAGTATGAATGAAGACGGGCGCACATCGCTCTAACCGTGTCAGTCAGCCACGTAGATCTCCACAGGATAAGTGTAGAACACGCGGATCACTAGCCAACTGTACAGACGCGGGGGGATACAAAGGCTTCAAGTCCGCGTTCGTGGGTAGACGTCGTCAAAGAGAATAAATGCATTGGACAGCATGCAGTACAGATATTGTACAAGATATATTATCTTTACATGGAGCATCTGCAAACGAGGATAATGATCAGCCCTTGTCTAAAGAACGCAGTAGAACATGGACGAAATCATACATGGAAGAACATTTGCATGCCGGCCAAAATAAGATTCGTAATACAAATGAAAAGCTAGATTTCCTGCGAATCAGCATACACCAATCAAAATAGTGGCCTACTTACTACAGTAGCGCGCTAGACGGCTACATATTCCGTAGTCCTCTGATTGCACCAACCGCGACCATCCACATGACGATACCAATCGCCCACAGAGAAGCACAGATGAAACGCCATCGTGCGCGCGACGTCGCTTCTGCAATAGCGTACGGGGAGCGCAGGTCATAATATGGCAGCAGCCCTAGGGTAGGGTCAGAGTGTAACAAAGGAGTGGGCCCAAAATGTGGTGGTGGTATAAACGAGGGTGTAGCACTTGAACCGAAAAATGACGAGGTATGGTGAGGGTAAGCTCCGGGTATTCGTTCATGAGGAGAACTTGGTCGTTGCACTTGCCCTGAGGGGTCCGAGTTATGTGGATGGGCAGAGTATGCTGGAGGAGGTACTTCGGGATTGACACTCGACTGCTCTGGTAGTTTGTAGGACATGGCCAGTTCCGGTCTATGAACCGAGATGGAAGTTTATAGCTAAAGGCTTGCTAATAATAAGTGGCTTGTATGGTGAATTTGAAGTTTCCACAGTTTGCTGCAAACGCTGGGCAGCCTGCACGGCTGCATGCGTGTGGCGTGATTTGTAAAGTCACCTCGCGGGAGGTCAATATGAATGTGCAATTGCAAGGATGTCGACTTCCGTATTCCCATCGAATATCGAATCATTACAACGCCGCCATGCAGGTTCAGACATGCCAAAATGATCAAACGCAACATCAATTATACGACAATTATGCCAGGAAAGCATATGGCTATCATCGGGGTATTATTTAACGAATATACTCCTGCGCGCTTTTGACAATACCACCGTTGAAGGTCCTTTTGTCTTGCTTGTGTTCATGAACTGATCTGCGGTATAGCCAGCTTTGCCTATTGAACAACACGCAACATAGCGCAGCACTACCATGAGGGCGCATCATGTTTACCAGGTTATTGGAAATAGCGGAAATAGAATGATGAATGTATTGGACAGCAGCCTATCTCAGCGGCTGCCCAGTGGCCTTCAGCAAGGAAAGGCACCATGAAAGGCGGTGGAGAAGAGAAAGGTGTCGGAAGGATTGTACGCAGTCTCCTCTCCTTCACCAGTGCCCGGCAGTTGATCCACACCCATATCGATAGGAGATAGCCCTCTTGATTGATGCATCGGCGAGAAACGCGGGAGAGTCTGATGCAGCTGCCAGCACTCCTCCGTCATCCCTGCCTCTAACTGGTCATTGAATTGCGGCGAGTTTTCCAAGCCCATTCTCATTAGTCCAGACATTGGAGTTGCAACCCATGGACCATGATGTTGTTCGAACTCTCCAATCAAACTGGAGTTAGTGCTGAACGACGTCGAACATGTCATTGGGGTCGTCGATGCAGGAGAGAAATCGAAGCTGTTCCATGGATTTTGCGGGGTTTGCATGGCAGGAGTCAGGACGTGAACTTGTGGTGTAGGATAGGTATTAATGCTGTCCAGGGGAAGATAGTGTGCCTGCACATCTCCCCGATCTAAGACTAAACGCTCCGAGGAGGCGTCATCCTGCGACGCTATGCCATACAGCAGGGCACCTGAATCAGGCGATACAGCAGGTATAATTTTGGGGCTTAAATAATATAAATGCTGGGATGTCTGGGCATCACATTTCTGCGATAAGTGCGACGAATGTTCTGGAAGCAGAGCATAAGAGAGCTCTGATGTATAGGGTCCTGAGAGGGACTTGATTGGCGACAACATGAGTCCTGATCTAGGGATGGGTATGGTCGGCGTTCCTTCCATCCTTCCCGGCGCAATCGGAGGCACTGAGGAATGGGCGGGAGTGACATGAGAGTACATGAAATCAGGTTGATCTTGTGTTTTCTTGTGCACAGTACGCATGGGAGATGCAGGTACATTGAAGTGCCAGGATGGTGAAGAAGGGGGATCGCGTCTCCTTGATTCTGAATGACCATCAGCACGATGGATAGTGTTGGGCAGGCGTGAAGACGGTTTCAAGTTCGCAATGCTATCCTGAGCTCCATACTCCATAGCCAGGGAGCCATCAATCTTGAAGGAGATGTACTTTCCATCCGGGGTTAAAATCCCAAAGTCGAATTCGCTTGGTCCTCGAGCATAGTATTTGGGGCACCATTTCAGTCCCCAACATGAATCGAGCTGTGGAGAGGAACTATTAGACTTGACGAGAATAAATATCAATTTTTGAATGTCTTACGAATCTGGGTGGTATACACCAGAGTTCACGACCTATGACACGGCCCAGACCATTTCTGCGGACGTCCATGAGATATCGTAAGGTATGAAAGGGAAGAAATATGAATAACTGGCACACAAGGGTGTACGGACCATTTGATCTGAGTTGCGCAAGGTTTTATATCAAAGTTCGTCCAAGTAACGCCGGCTACACTTAGCGCATGTGTACGTTATTGCGAACGCGCCTGTAGAAGAAAAGCCAGATGGGACCGCTTTAACTTGGCAAGCTGTACTGAGATTCCACCGACGAGTTTGTGGGCGCATGTAGACGCCGGTGTCAAATAATACCGACGATAACACTGGTTTCCATTAATGCAATGACTCTTGCCTCAAGGCTACCACGTGTTCGAGGTGTTTCATGTGTCTTGAATATTCGAATGATTGGTGCAGCTCGATGAACTCAACAGAGCAAAAAAATTAGAAGTTTCGATCCCTGTTCGGCCGTGCGCACTGCGGTGCACCACAACAATAAGACATCGGACTGGAGCGAGTAAGTTGATGTGACAGGTAGGCCCTCAAGCTGCACTTTATATTCGCGAGCAAGACTTCACCAGCACCAGTGGACACTGCATTTTTGACCGGGTATAGCACGGGTACGGTGTAGACTGGTGTAGAGATATACACCACGGGTAGTATGTTCACGGGTAGCCGCGTGCGTAGTATCTCCAAGATTCCTACCAGCTCATGTTCTTCCATCTCGGAGACACATTACTATCACTGAATACAACTCAGTGATTCAGCAGTACACACCATACTGCTAATGACACTACCTCGCTCGCTGAGTCTACCTGATGTATCATCATCTCCGAAGTCCATCTTGAATAATGTGTCAAGCTCATCCTTTCAAAGCGACCTGCTCTCCACTGCTCCAGAAATAATTGACGTCGATGTTGACGAAAACGAGTGTACCCGCGGGTACTAAATGCAACACCGCGAGTGAGCTGCTATCATACCGCGGGTTAGTACGGTCACGGTGATACCGTACCCGTACCCGTACGTGTACAGTGTTGACCTTCCGACCCGCAGGTAGTATACCTGTGCTAAAAACTTTGTTGTTTAGTACCTTCAAGTTGCTTGGAGAACTTTACCGTCAGTGCGAGGGCTGCACTCTCTCGAATACAACTAGCGCTGCGCGCGGTTGGAAAGCTGGAGCTATCAGGATGCACACACATTACCCTTGATGCAGAATTTATGCAAGTGGGAAACGGATCCATAGGGAATAATCGATGACTGTCGTAACGGCGCCAACTCGGTTCCTTCTTGCTGTTGCATCAAACTAAATTTGCGTTGGCAAATGACGGGTGGGGCGCTAATCTATATGATGTTCTTCGACTCGTAAACAGTGAGTTCATCTAGTAATTGACCAGTCTAAGTTAGTGTGACAGACCGAAATCTTTTAGAGCAAGTTCGAAAGCTGCTCAGCGTTTTTTCCCTTTCACCTCGTCTTGAACAAGTCTTCAATGAACGTTTGAACATTCACTCATGGTTGGATGATCTTGGATCAGTACTTGTGAATCATTGCCAACTAGGACCAGAACAGTGTCTCCGACTCCGAGGGACGCGGATCCGAAACCTGCCGCCATCAATGATTTTCCACTTATCACGTGATACTAGTACGAGGCTCACTCGAAACCGTGACAGGTTGTTTTTTCTATCAGAAGTTGAACACGCCTTGAAGGACAGTTTTCTCAGCTTTTCTAAACTGCATTCTGGCGCCATAACAGAATCAAAATGTGTTTGCACCGCCCTGCCTGCAAATTGATAGGCTGTTTTTCTATTGGAAGTTTCACTCGTAGGTCCGTCTCAATTGGTCTTTCAACAATCACTGCGGAAACGAGAAAATAGTCCTACCCTATTCCGAGACAGATAGTTTGTATAATCGTACTCAAACCCATGTCATTCAGTAAACCCCACCCAAAGTCGACGTGCCTCGAATTTTGAGAGATCCTGGGAAGGCCAGAAATGTAAGCAGACCATTTTCCGACTTGACCTTATCAATTTTCCCGACCAATATCTACGCCTTGCAAACACTCCCTAACCCCATCCTAAGTCTAGCAGGATATTCGTTCTTTCCCGCAAGGCTTAGGGCAAGTACCATAAGCAGAGTCTTTTCCGACTCGTCAACCCACCTATCCATACCTCGGGAAAGTTTCATTACTTCAGCTAAGTTTGATAAATAATATTCTCCCAAGTCTCTTGAA